>JAXFYN010000418.1:50064-179338 GCA_036172215.1 Camellia granthamiana
TGATAATTAACACAAGAGATTCCTCAATCACTACAAGAAAAAACACCTTTGGCGACTAAATTTTTAGTCACCAAAAGTCCTTTTTTAGTCGCCAAATGTCGAATTTTCACTTTCCCTGACAAAAACTTTTAGTCGCCGGTTTTGTCGCGAATACCTTTGGCGACTAAAAAACTGTTAGTCAGCAATATACCGGTCTTCAGCGACGAAAGAATTTGTCGCCAAATGCAATTCCATTTTTGGAAATTATACATTTCGCGACTAAACTTTTAGTCGCCAATACTGATTTTTTTTTTTATTATTTAAACATTTCCCAACTAAACTTTTCGTCGCCAAAAAGTATACCTTTCGGCGACCACAGACTTTAGTCGCCAAAACCATTTTTTAGAAAAAAAAAAAATTGCCTCTGCTGGTCCCAAGTTTCGAACCCGCAACGTCCCAACATTCTCAACCTTTACCAACACTTTCTCCCCACTACGCCACTACAACATCACATGAATATTAATGCAACATTTATTATTTATATACTATATTGACTGGTATTAATACAAAATTATATATATAAAAATAATTCTTTTTATTTAATATATTTTATGTAAAAAATAAATTATTTACTAAAAAAAATAGGATAGCACTTTTGGCGACTAAATCTGAATTTTTGTTGCCAATTCTCCATTTTTTGGCTACTAATTTGTTTTCTGTCGCTAAAAGAATTAAATCCCGCCTAAGGATAGCACTTTTGGCAACTAAACTGAATTTTAGTGGCCAAAACCTCTACTTTGGGCGACTAAACTGCATTTTTAGTCGGCAATTCTTGACCTTTAGCTACTAATTTTTTTTTTTGTAGCCAACAAGCTTCACTTTCAGCGACTAAACTGTTTTTAGTCGGCAAAACACCTATAATCGGCGACCAAACTGCCGTTTAGTCCCCAAAACCATCACTTTTGGCTACTAAATCATTTTTAGTCGCCAAAAACCGTGACTTTTGGCTACTAAACAACCTTTAGTCGCTAAAACCCCTACATTCGGTGACTAAACTGCCTTTTAGTCGCTAATACCCTTATATTTGGCGACTAAACTCTTTTAGTCGGCAAAAGTGATCAATTTTGGCGACTAATTCCATTTTAGTCGCCATTCTACTACTTTCAGCGACGAAAAATGCAGTTTTGGTCGCCAAAAATGCTTTTTGTTGTAGTGAATCTTCTTCCAAGTAAATAGAACAACGCCACTACTTAAACTATCATATTTAAACTTCTTCTGGTGTCAACAATTAGTTTGACAGTGCAAATTAAGATAATACTTCCACAACCAAGTGGCAAGTCATTTACACATGAAATATACTTTTCCATATAATAATACTTTAAAAGAGATCCATTAGTAGTAGCATATATGTCATAATCACCACCACAAATTAATTAAAAGTTAACACACTTTTAAACAAAACTCTATATAAATTCCATACACAAAAGCGAAACCAAAACCACGCTTATATGAATAGATATTTATATCAATACCGTACAAATAATTAGAGCAAGACACAAAGGATGCATGTTATACTGTTGCATGTATCCAAAAAAAGTGGTTCAAAATTTTCTATCTCGTAACCAAACAAGTGTGGACACGACTTAAACAAAAATGCAATTTTCAGAAAAGAATTTGTTAAACCAAACGCTAACAGTTAACAATAAAAGTAAACAAGACTCTATAATGTCCACCAACCATTTTAAACAGTTTCAAAATTAAACCAGATTGTGTTTAATTATAGTATCTGACTCGAATACAGATACAGATAAATTAATGAACAAAAACCTTTCTGTATCAAAACAGTACACAATAGATAAACCAGAATGTAGTAGAATTGAAAATTACAGAATAATATTATGTATTTGAACAGAACACAAACAATATTGTAATAACAATATAACAAAAAATAAAATTTGACTGAAACACAGATTCGGGTAAAAACTCCAGACTGAAAGTACATACCGATTCAACCAAAATAAAGAATACAAATTTCCATATTTAACCGAATACAATTAATAATCTAAATAGATATTATCATAATTTATTCCGATATGAAATGAATTCTATAGAGAATAATCTACTTAGATTATGCAAAATCGAAATGAATTAGAATACTATTACCCAAAATATATGGTAGTAACACTATTTCTTTAAACATCATATCACCATTAAAAACACAATAAAGAAAACTATGTGCGATGTTCATCTATGAGAAACAAACAAAAATACTTATAACCACTAAATAAAGGTAATTGATTCTATCGACAACAATTAAATTCTTATTTCTACAGATTTGACCAAATAAATTATAAGCATGATTAATCAAAACAAAAACGGTTAAACATAAACACAAAAATATAATATGTAACAAAAATATATTCTGATCATTTGTTCCAAACACTGAACAAGAAATTTTGCAAAAACTTAATTTAATCGAAAAGAATTAATCTATATCACTACAGATAAAATTTCTATCTTAAAATTGTAGGAAAATATTTTCAAAAAATCAATTTAATGCATATAATTAATATAATAGAACATAAAAAATTTCTTATAGAAATTCTGTAAAAGTTAGAACAGTTTGTGATCGAGGCTAGTGTTTGAACACTGTGTTTTTAAGATAGAAATTCACCCTTGCCTCTGGTGCTTGCGATTAATGGACGTCATACTTCCAGGATACAACGATCACCCCACACAGAAATTGCACCACTTTTTGTGTGTATAGAAAACTAATTTGTATTATGCATTCTCTCTTTTATACTTGATTGTCCCGACCCAAACCCGCCCCTAAGGGTTTAGCATCGTAACTGGCCAGTAATCCGCGATTACCATAGGCTTGCTTAACAGTAATAACAATTATACAAGAAGAGGGGCTGGCGGAAGCCTGTAAATGTTAAAATATAATGACCAAAGAGCTGTGAGGACTTAAATGAACAAACAACTTCTATATATATATACCAATGCACACACATGTCCAAGTCCAAACATATATATAAACACTTAAGTCCAAAACATATCTAAGCACAAAATAAAAGACATGTTAGAGAATTAAATCCCAAAGCCAAACAAATTATAAAACATTCACTTGACTTCTTATAACATTCAAAAATGGTGGATTTAGATCACCCAAAACAAAGCCTTGACAATAACGGTTCAGAACCTCACGGTGAGGCACAGTAGGTTGGCTTAACAAAACAGAATTAGGTTGATGACGCTAACTTTCCTTGGTGGTTGACCACCTATATATATACAATAAACTGTGAGCTAAAACCCAGTGTATAACAAATGTGTAAGGGGTTAAGAATGAATGTCCTTTCAGTATTTAAAACAGTCAATTGCATTAGTAGATCAATTAGTCGATCAATATCTCATATTTCATATCATATCAGTCATATAGTAATCATAGCAGTCATATGTGGTACATCCAATAGCAGTCATATAGTAATCTTAGAAGACCGAACAGTCAATTGATGGCCATCAAACAGTAAACTGCAGTTCTAGAAATTGGAACTGACAGAGATCTATGTGACAGTAGCAGTAACAGTACAGTACAGTAACAGTAGCAGTAACGGTCAGTTGCTATGGATGCCACGAGTACAGTTCATAAAATAGGACAAATATTCATTCAGTAAACAATATCATTTTAGAAAGCAGTATAATTAATCATTCAGAAAATAATTATAATTGAACGTAGCTTTACAACATGATTACTCATAGTGGGCTCCTCAAAATACGTGCTAAAGTTGCACTATGATGCAGCATCCGACTTAAACAAATAAATTCAAGCACAATAATCTCATTATATAGTTCAATCAATCAATCGGTTGCTTACAAATTCGATTCTTATTCATTGTTCACTCACTCGATTCTAAGTTTTTGTTCCTTAGTTTCTTTTATGTTTATGACATGCACATGAATGCTATTGCACATGAAAACATGTTAAAATCATGCAAATGGAGGCCTGGAAGATGGAAAAGTGAAGCGAAAAACAAAACCGGGACTACCCTGTTGGCCGCTCATGCGGTGGCCTTGGCCGCACAAGCGGTGGTCAAGCAGTGTGCATCCTAGAGCATATGAAGGTTGGCCGCTCCAGCAGTGGCCCAGGCCACTCGAGCGGTCTGGGTTGAAATACTATCTGAAATTCTGCCAAGTTTTGGAACTTACAATTTGCAAAGCCAACTTCATTTCCAAGCATGCAAGGCCAAAAACTCTTCAAACAAACTTTGAATTCATGATTTCTTACTTCAATTAAAAATCACAAGGTCAAAACAAGGCTCAATTTCCATACAATGCTCAAGTTCTTTAAGTTAACGTAAAAATTCTTACATTTGCATTCTAGTGCTATAAAACTTCAAATCTCAAGGAATTTCCTTTCAAATTCAAAACCCATGCAAGAAATGATGAGTAGGAACACAAATAAAATCATGCATGCCCAAAACCTGAATTAATTCTTCCAATTAGTTGAACAAAGACTCCAAGAAATTATAAAACATGAACCATGTGTTTCAAACTTCCAAGTCCAAACTTTATGATGAAAGCTCTTGAAAATTTGTAGAATTCATGAAGATCATGCAAGAAAATATATGTGTAAACAAAAATATGATAAATTTATGCCATGCATGTTGAATTTAAGGCCAAATTCCTCTAACTTAGCTTACATGTTCTAATTTGTCAATTCCAACATTAAAGCTCCCAATTAAACCAAGAATTCATTCTAATTCACCCCTTGTCTTAGAAGAGGATGAGTGTGGGAAGTTCAATTTCAAGAAATTTGAATGAAAATCTTACCTTAAATTGATGAATTGTGAAGAGCTAATTGTTTTTCTTCAATGTTCTTCCTTACCCTTATTCTTTTGTTTTCTTCCTACTCCTTGTTGAATTCTCAAAGTCTCTCCCTCTCCTCTCTCTACGTGTATGTCTATCTAGGTGCAAGAAAGCCCACTACACTTCTCTCCTATATTCAATTGATGAATAGTACACTAACTATTTTCTCATACATACATTAGACCTAAATTAATTAAATCAACTTCACTTAAATTAATCCCCATCATTAATGACTTAAATCAACCTAGTTTTAATTTTACCAATGTGAATTAGGCTCTGATTGCCTATCCCAATAATTAATTCTACCTTGTTAAAATTAGCGAATTAGACAGGTTTATTTCATCTCTTTACATATCTGTTCACAATAACACTACAATACAAATCAAGTCAATGCATAAAACACATGGTTACATAATTCACAATTAGCACATAATCACACTATTAACACTAAACACACAATTACTATAATTAAATTACTTAATTAAGGGGGTTGTTGCCACATTGACTATGACATATGTATAAATCCTAACACTTGCTTAACTTATGCTTGAATGCCATGGGATGGGAAGGTATTTATAAAAGTGCTTGAGACCATTCTAAAGGGTCATAACTCTTGGGTCGAACCTTTTCATTTGAAGAGGCAACATGAAAAGTTATACCCTTCCATTTAAATGGAGTCAATTCCCATTTACTTCTAAAATTTTCCAACAAGTTTTGTAAAGGAAACCAAAGAAACAAGAAATTGATAAGGACAATTGAGAACACAAATTATGTAGTTCAACCCATTGTGTGTATGTCCACCAACCCAAATGCCACTTAATTACATTGTTATAAACTGGAATGCGCATGAGTCTTGGGAGTTCTTGCTACATCAAGATCTATAGGTACGTAGGAAAGAAGTTGTGATTTATAGATTTTGTTTAAATATATCATACATGTTTCCCAACAATTTAACCAAAACTTGTTTTGTGATTTTGAATGTTAGTTGCTTTGATTAGGTTCTAAAATTGGATTGTCTTTTGTTGGTGTCCTTTTTATAGAATCTGGCTCAAAATAACTATTGAGCTGATTCTTTGAACATTGATGATTGAGTTTTATAGCATTCAGATCGTCATTTCAACTTAAATTGATTCTGTTAAATATTGAATTCATGTTGGGCACTACCATAGACCATAGCAAATCACTAATCCATTTCACCATTGTTTCTAGATACTTTTTGGTGTTCTATAGAAATGTAAACACTTAACAATGTTTTTGAATTATGAGCCATTGATGTAGGGGATCACTACCTAAAACCATTTGTAGTACCAAAACCAAAAGTCAAACTAAGCAGAAGAACCAATGTAGATGAATTTCTGATTCTAGTCACCGATGGCTTATGGGACGTTGTTTCTAACGACTTGGCATGCTAGGTCGTCAGGAGATGTCTGGATGGCAGAATGAAGAGAAGAAGACTAAACAGAAGAAGATTCAGGGAGGGCATAAATGAATGTCGTGCTACTAAGGCAGCTATAGTGCTAACCGAGATAGTAATTGCTTGGGCAGCAGAGATACTATCAGTGTGGTGGCGGTGGAATTGAATGATTCTAGCAAATGCAGAGTGTGATGAGAGTGATATGCATGCATCTCTATATTCATTTACCCTTTTATCTGGGCATTTCTTAGTTTTGAACCCTTAAGATTCTTTGATCTTGTTTGAAATGAAGAGTGGTGTTCAATTCTGTGACTGAATTACATGTACATAAAATAACTATTAGTCAAATGGATGATACATTTTGATACACTAGTTAGTCTCACGCTAATTCAAACCAACTCAAGAACTGACTATGTATATTTGTTGCGGAATAAATTTCAATTACAAACAATAGTGAGAAATTACACACAAAAAACCAGACACATGTTTACGTTGTTTGACAAAATTATTTATGTTCACGGTTCATGCTAGTTTTATTACATTGATATATTCAGGATTCATATTAGTTCTATTATAGTGAAAAATGTGAAGACTGGAAAAAATAAAAGTACAATGTGTACCTAGATAGCAACATATATAGGCTTTTTAACTAATTTTTTAATCTTTTTCTGCATTTTTGAAAATATTATTTCTTTTTAAATTGAATTTTAGTCTAAAATCTGTGAAAAGTAAAACATTTTTACTATTTAAAAATGCATAAAAGGCCAAAAATATATATATATATATAGGGGTTGTTTAAAATGATCTAAATAAGTGCACTTTTTGTCTTTTTACGAAAAGATGTGTAGAAAAGTAGAGAGGTGATGTGATGAAAAAAAGATAAAAAGATAAAAAGATGGATTATATAGGGGATGCCAAACCATCCCATATAGTAATTGGTCAACTGCGCCAGGACAGGAGCAGTGATGGGTTGAATACTTGAATTCAAGTCCTACACTGGATATTAAAAAGTCTTTCGGCTATTAACATTAGTGTTTGGGCTTGGGTAGGAGGTGGACATAGCGGGGCTGGGTCTGATTTGAACTGCGCCGATATTATAATAACAGCTCAATCGGGATCAAGGCTATACTTTATTTGCAAGCCCATCTAAAAACAAATCTGTCCATTTCACTCGGATATTATTTAATATATATATTTTTAATATTTTAAAATCAAAATATAATTAGTTTAGTGGTTTAAAGTCTGCTTAACCTATTCAAAATTAGTAATTTAAATTTTTCTAACTGATTCTTTTGCATGAATAGTAATACATAATTTATGTTTATAAGAAAGAAAGCTAAACAATGTAAAACATATAAATAATATGTATATCTACTTTTTTATTTTTGAGGACATATATATATATAAATGTATTCTACAATATTGTTTATAGGTGGCCCTGGCCAGACTAAGATTGAAGTATTTTCCAGACCTAACCCACATAATAATCGGGCATAAAAATTGGGCTTATTATGGGCCGGTCCTCCTTTTAATACTTATTATTGATTAGGTCCTGACTCTTTATGCACACATAAGTCCTAGCCCATTTGTTGTTTTATTTTTCTTTTTTTTTTCTTACCTTGAGTGTTTTGTGTTTCCCTAAATAATATTTTGTTCTCTCTCTTCCTCCACCATTTGTGCCTAATCTCTCTCTCTCTCTCTCTCTCTCTCTCTCTCTCTCTCTCTCACACACACACACACACACACACACAGAGAAAACTCTTCTTCTCTCTACCATTTCTCTACACTATTTCATACTTCCACCACCACCATTACCGGACCACCACCGTCACCATGGTTGCCTTCAACGTCAATAGCCTTAACCACCGCCGTCCTCTGTCTCCTTAAATGACACTTGACTCAATGATAGTCGTCATATTCCTCCTCCCTCGTCATCGTCATCCTTCTCTCTCGTCGTTGTCGTCTTCCTCTCTATTGCCGTTGTCGCTCTCCTTATACCAACCATTCTTCCTCGTTGCCATCACCATTACTGTCACCATTATTCTCTTCCATCATTGGTCTACTGTATTCGACACCACTTCCACCATCCTCCTCCATCATAGATTTATTATTCTATATGCCGATCTTCACCAAAATCTTTAGATCTGGCCATTTCCAACACCGATATACTAGTTCGATATGTGAATCTAGTATCATAACCCTCATCAACATGTAGTCTCTCTGTGAACTAGATCTACTGTGTATAAAAAATTAAAAGAACTAGCTTGAATAAAGTCATCAGTGATGAATTTATCATTCTTATAAGTGATTAACATTTCACTTTTATGATTCTGCATTTTTTAAATCTATTTATAAATTTTTGTAGCCATGATCTGGTATTTGTTTATTGTGCTTTACGATAGAACAAAAAGCAGATAGCAAAGGTATGATTATGTTGATCTACAATAACATGTAGCCTTTCATTTTCTTCTTCATGCTCTTTCTTTGTCTCATTTTTCTTCTTCTTTTCCTTCTTTTGTTCTTTTGTCGTCATCAAATCTAAGTAGTGGACCGAAGTGATGTAGTGGAGATGGGCGTTATTTTTTACTAAACAACAGTTGGACAAATATTGTCAGAAACAGTGATGATGGAAGTCATGGTGGTGGAGATGACATTGTTTTTGATAGAAAAATGATCGGACAACTGTGAAAACATATCATCGTCGGAAAATTGGAGGTGGTCTTCGGCAATCGGAGATTCGAGATGGCGGCCGAAGATATTTTTTAGCTGTTAGAGATGGAAACCAGAGGTGATAGTTGGCCGATGGGAGAGTTATGATATTACTGATAATGGGGATAAAGAATGTGAAGGGAGGGTATTCCGGAAAGAAATTAAGTTTTATACGGCTGTGCCGTAAATACAGAATTTACGGACAACCAACAAAAAGAGGCCAAGTCAGCAAACTCCATCAAAATTTTATTTTGCACTCTCCCTCATTTTATCACAACTCATGTCCTCACTTGGAGCAACAAACCACTAAACACCGTCGGCTTCCTTCCCTCCATTCCCAATCCACCACGACGACCGCTGTGCCCTCTTTTCCCCTTCTGGCTTCACCATCTCTCACAGCCACCGCCGCCGCCGCCACCATCAACTGGACCTTCCTTCTCCTTCTCCATCTCCATCTCCATCCCTCTCTCACCGATCGCTGCCGTTGCTGCCTTTTCTCTCTCACCAATTATCAGTTATAATCTTTCAAATCAAATTGTATTTCTTAGAATTTCTAATTACTGATTGATTGTTGCTTGTAGATGGTGATGGGTTTGCAATATTAGTAAAAAAAGTGAAAAAATGGAATGCCCTCTTTGTTTCCTATACAAGATCTCCTTCAACTTATCATCAATTATATGGTCTTTGAATAATTGTTCTTGCGGGAAAAAGGAAGAGGCGTTTGACAGTGGTATGACTGGAGAGAAGACGGGATCCACTAACCAGATAATAATAGAGTATTTAGGCTGATGTGGCACTTTTGTATTGGCTGTCCGTAAATCCTTCGTTAATGGGACAGCCGTGTACAATACAATCTCATTTGGAAATATTGATAGATATATAAAAAATGAGTAGACTAGCCAGTAAGTGCCCTAAATTTTTTTTCCCAACCCCCTATGAGCCTAAATTATAATTCTAAACCGTATAAATTATAGACAAACCTTGCGTGCTAGCGAGCCCATGTCCACCCTTAGGCTTGGGTTCCACACATAGCTTGTTTCGAGTAGTTTGTCACAAATAAAAAATTAATAATGAAAAAGTATAAATTTTAGTACTCTTCTATTTCTCATTAATCAATTTTTTAAAACTTATTTAAATTATTATGTCTCATAAATTATAAACAAAAGTTGCACCGCCACTCTAGCACAATTTTAATAAATAAAAATAAAAATAAGGACAATCTCATAAATTACACGGGGGTATGTTTGGGAATCAAATATTTTAACCAAAATGTCACTATAAATTATCAAATCATTATTTCTACTTTTTTATACGTATTTTTGTAGAAAAAAAAAATCACTAAAAAGGTTAATTCCCTAAATAAAGCCATAATTCCATTTTTTCCCCATGGACAAGGTTGTGGAAATACACTCCTCTAGAATGTGCATATTCTCAATATGATAGAGAACAAAACTACAATAAATTAATCATTCTGTTATTCTGTAATATCTATCTGTATACTTAACTCATTTTTTAATTGACAAAATAGATTTCACAAATTCCTTTAAGAACAATAGAATATTAACTTATTCCAGAATATTGGACTAGTCATCAATTGTTCTAGCATCTTGTGCTGGTCACCAAACAATAAATGATTCCTTTGAACTTCTATAAAATTAGACAGATCTTGAGATTATGGAATATGGAACTTTCACTTTCTATTTTACTATTCTGCATTTGTTTTATATATATAATATAATATGTTTTAATCTTATACAATAGGTGAGCTAGATTTTATTTTAAGTTTTTAAGTTGATCTCAACATTTAAACAAGGAACAAGTACAACTTTGACTTTTTTAAGAGGTTATGTTGATAATAGTTTTAGTGAGTGCCATTAAGATGAGAAAAATATTTTAAAATTTGATATAATTTTCTAAAGTGAAGTGGATAGAAACCAACTAAGTCTTGAAGCTCGGCTTAACGCTAGACCTGCACCGAAGCAGGGCAAGCTTGAGGCTTAGCCCAATGACTGAACACTTGCTCCAAAGCAAGAGAAGCATGGTAGCTCGGCCCACTACCAAGCCCGCTTCAAAGCGGGCAAACTATAGAGCTCGACCTAATATGCAAGGCTTGCTCCGAAGCAGGCCAAGCAACATGTTTGACTTCCAAGTTGAACAACCACTCTGAAGTGGAGCAAGTTGGAAAAGGCCAACTCAACAAAGATATTTGTTAAGTCCAAAAGAGACAAACAACTATGTTCTTTTCTCTCTGTCTGAATATAAAGTGAAGAGATGGAGGCGTAGAGGGACAAGGCGCGCACCTGACGGACCTGCACCTAAGTGTCAAGTAAAGTGGTCATCATTCTCCAATGGGAGGCAATCACAAATAAGACAAACAGGACATATGGTGGAGAGAGAAGATTTTGGAGGAGATACAATTTCTCCTATAAAATGTGAGCACTATTCACTCTAGAATGATCCGATTTCCATACACTTGACCTGTACACTCTCTTTGCATCCTCTCTTATTTTTCTCCCCTAGTCCCTAACTTTACCATCGGACGGATTTCTGACCAAACCCCGATCAAGCAGCCTCACCGTTTGTTATTTGTGCATATTTTGCTTCCTGGAGTATTCTATTCTTTGACAAATCTCTACCTTTCTTCATAGTACGGAAATAACCCCGCAAATTTCACTCGGTCTTTCAACACTCATTTTTTCTGTATTCTCATTCTTGCTTTTTCCACTCATCTCACATCTCTCTATCCTTTAATATCTCTTATTTTTCATCCCTTTACAGATATGGCTCATGGATAAGTTGAAGGTAGTGGCACCCACTACTCAGTATCTTGTAGTGTCTTACTGTTCTCGGGCTCACTTGGTGGACTTTGGGACAGAGAGTGTCACGTCCCAAATTTTATTACAAAGATACATTACCAAATCCTTTATTTAAGTCCAACTACATAACACCAATATGGAAGTAATAAGTAGAAATGGTTGACTAGAAGGTGTTCTCTTTCAAATATAATGATGAAACATTCCAATACGTTAAGTGCAACAAATGTCCTAAGGCTTACATTGAGAACTTCAACAATTTAAATAATTACATAGATAAAATGTTAATACATTGGCAATCCATAAATGAGAAATAAAGCTTAAATAATCATCAGTCTAACTTCTTGAACTCTCGAACAAGGTAACAATTCCACACCTGAAAAATGGTTCAACAATTGGGATGAACACAAGGTCTAGTAGTGATCTACAATGATTCTCAACAATAAAACCAATGAATATATATGATCATGAATGCTATCAAGTGATACATAAATAAATAATGTGTTCTTTTATATGCAAAATAGGATACATAGATAGATACTTTCTTCACAAAATCTCACTTGATGTTTTAAGGAAAAAACATTTATTATCTTCATCTTCTATTAGTATCGATTCAAAAGAAGTTCTTAAATCTCTTTTTTACCTTGGCAGAAGATCTTAGGCCAACTTAATCAAGTAATACTCGTAACCATATATCATACACGTTAATTAGACTACTACCCGTCACCTTGCCATAATTCACATAACCCTGATCACATACACCGACAAGTTTCATAAAATTAAGAAAATAGATTCAATTCGTTATGAGATTGTTCCAATTACACACTTTGAATCTCTAACTACAAATTACCATGTTCACATAACATTACAGTCATATGACTAACAACGAACACCAGCATACCAACAACCGGCTTCACCAAGCCATTCTAACACAGTTTACCGGGCGCTACTCTAAAGGAAAGCTGGAACCTATCTCAAGTGCACACTTTACCATGGCTAACTAGAAGGAAAGAGGACCCTCCATATAGCCCAACAATCCACATGCTTTATGGGGCGCTACTCCGGAAGGAAGGTAGAACCTCTATCAAGCGTCACACTTTATCTGTCACAAGCTAGAAGGAAACGATCCTCTTACCAACATTTTAATCCATCAATTCCTCATATCATTCAATATTTCAATTTATAGAATTAAATCAACACCACATTACACATCCCAACCTACAACAATCAATACCATTCTTTACTAATGGCCAAGGACAAAACTCTACATATTTAATGATATGAATTCTTACAATGAAACTACATGATTTCTCTCTATAACATTTCCATATTTCAATGTCACCACCCTTTTTGAGAATTAGGTCAACAAGCATAATATCGCATTGTTCACATTATTTCACAAATTCAAATTTACCAATTTAAATACATAGATTGATTTCACAATAATCATTTCTCCCATTCTGATATACAAGATTTCTATTCACCATAATTAACATACTCTAGAATCATGATTTCATAAACTTATTTTCTTTATCAACATTTTCAAACAAAGGAAAATGAGGGCTTTTTACTTAAAATTGCTCAAACATGTTCCAATAGCTTAAAACCTTCAAAACCCTCATAGAATCATTAGTTTAATTTTGTTTTTTTGTTTCAAAACCCTAGCTTTTCTTACATGCATTTCAAAAAAAATCTCTTTCAATAGTTGTATCTTTATGCAATACAAAATACCAAACATCTATCTATACAGAGATATCAAAAAGAAGCAAAGAAAGCCCGAAAATTCGACTTCGAAGAAAACACGATCTGCTTAGATTAAAATGAAGCCCTCGCTATGCTCTACATTTTGGTATAAAGAAATAGGGTGAGATTCTCACTCTAAAGAATTGAAATCCAAGGTTTTAAGGGCTTGAAACTAAAAAATGCCTCAAAAGAGAGAGAGAAGAGAGAAAGAATCTGAAAAAGAATGAGAAAAGTGGGACAAAAATGACCTTTTAAGGTGCAGATCCTAAACAAACCGTTCGAACAGTGAAACAAGCGCTCTAGCTTTAAAGACACAAGACCGCTTGAGCAAAAAAACCTTCACTCAAGTGTATAATCCAAACTCCCAGAATCTCAGACCGCACGACAAACAGAGGCTTGCATGGACCAACTTGCACTCAAGAGAACATTGCCACCTCTTAGAATCTCATATTACAGACAAAGAACTACTCGGTTCAAAAGACCGCTTGAGCAAAGTGGAAAAACTCAGTCTGCTACAGAGAGGGAGTAGTATGATTGGATGTCTACTCGGCCAGGGACTGATATCATCTGGAGGTGCCCATGTCTAGTTTGGCCCATGTTTACCCTACTGCCAACTCTTTCCGTACTAGCCATTTTTCGCTGTTCCGAGCTGCATAGAGGGAAAGAGAGTTCTTTTCTCCCTTGACTGAGTTTAGTTGTACCTTGTTTGATGAGTACATTTTCTGGCTGGAGGATGAGGTACGCGTTGACGAGGTGTAGATGACAGAGACTCTGGGGGAACCCAAAAGAGACAAAAGATTGACGCTTGAACCTTCTATTGTGGCCCTAGCTTACTGTTTTTGACCTTTTTATTGCAAAAAGAGTTTTGATTAAAATGAGACTTAGTTAAACATGCACATTCCACTTGTATTTTGAAATCAATGCAAATGAGAAAGGTTTGAGTAATAAAAAGCACCTTTTTTGTTCCACAAATGATCAAATGGTTGCAACAAGTAGAGCGAGAAAATCCAATCTTTTTATTAAAACAAAATCAAAATAATTTTTATGTAACACCCCAAATTTTATTACACAGATACATTACCAAACGCTTTATTTAAGTCCAATTACATAGCACAAATATGGAAATAATAAGTACATATGAGTGACTAGAAGGTGTTCTCTCTTGAATACAATGATGAAACATTCCAATAAATGCCCTAAGGCTTACATTGAAAACTTCAACAATTTAAATAATTACATTAAAAAAAAAAAATTGTCAATACATAAGCATTCCATTCCATTTCAATCCAACAAAGGACATTTTAGACTCCATATCACAATTTTTCTATAAGTAGAACCCCTCCGCTAGCAGTTTTTGCACATCAAACTTATAAACACATTAATTTCAGCAAGAAGGACAGAACAAGGAGAGAAAGTGTGAGCCTTGGAGGAGGAGGAAGCAAAACAGAACAAACTTGCACAATATCATTCCATAGGCATTCAAGTAAGCCACAACACAACCCTCTATTTATTTTCTCATTCAAATACACGATCCTACAGGTTTAATATATCATTTTCAGATGTGTATTCCTAGTGTTCCTGTGTTTGAATAAAATAATTAGAGCATTGTTTCTTTCCTTACTTGTATTATCACTTAATGGAAGCAAAACTATCTTTTTCTACCCACTTCTCACATTATTTCCAAAAGCATACCTTCATTCTAAAAATCGAAGTTATTTATATACTATATGGCATGTTTTCATCATAATATAAGTGGAAAATTACTCATAATCTCCCTCTTTTTCTATTACTCTTCTCATTCGAAGTTTTGTGCAAGAAAGATAGGTATTTTCAGTCCACTTTAAAAAATTATAGAAAAATGTAGAAAAATCCTCTTGACCTCATTTCTATATCAAAACCTTCCTCAAAGTGTTATATTTCAATTAAAAATAGTTTTACTGAAAAACAGTGAGTTGTTTGAGAGAAAATCCGATTTTTGTAACAGTCAACAAATTTGGACAGCGCTGGAGTATTTCTTAAATAATTAAAAATCTAAGAAAGTTATCCCATTTCTGAAAGATGATCTAGAAATTAGATAAAATTCTATACAAACCATAGAAAGGTTGAGGTCGGGAAAATTTTGAAAATATCTCTTAGATATTGATCTTTAAGGTGTATCTTATTTGGAAATTTATGTTTGTTGATGATTTCATACTTTTTATTTCATGAATGTTCTTCTTATCACTTGTTTGGGCCTTAGTATGATATTTACATATTTATATCTATATTTCTTTACCATGGTGCTTTGATGATGCTTATGCGTGTATAGAAATTATTGTCTCAATAGCTTGTTCTAAATGGGGTGGAATTAGTAATCATGTTTTGGAATTGTAAGTGTTAAAACTCTTGTCGTGATTAAGATATGATCTTATAACTATTATTTTGCTTATATAACTATAATTATCCTTTGTAATCTATTCCTTATTTTCCATCAACTTATGTAGACCTTGTGTTAATACCTTGTTAAGATCTGTTAAAAAATTAACTTTGCTATCTAAGGAGATTGGACTTAGAATGGAGGCTATTTTGACTCCTCCGATCTTTCCTAAGATCTTACTTGATTATTGACCAAAGTACTCGTTAGTGACATTTTCTACACTTGTAATCTTACAAAAACCCTGTATTCACTTGTTAATATATTCTTTGATGTTCTTAATTTTTGGGGCATCATAGAACGGCTCAAGAAAATTAATAAACCTCAAACCTCGTAAGGTGTGAGGCTGGAACAGAACGAAATGGCTCGAGAAATTAATAAACCCCATTCTCATAAGAGGATGGAATGGAACAACTTGGGAGGAGCGAGGATGGAATGAAATGGCTCAGAAAATTAATAAAACCCCACCTTGTAAAGTGCGATGATGGAACAAAACAAATTAGGAAACCCCCACCTCATAAGAAGCGAGGATGGAATGAAACAGCTCAGAATATTAATAAACCCCCACCTCATAAGGCGTGAGGATGGAACAGAATGGCTCCGGAATTGATAAACCCTACCTTGCAAGACACAGGGATGGGACAAAATAGAATGAAAAGGAATGGCATAAAACTTGGAAAAGAATGAAATGGAATTCACAGGCATACATAACTGGCATATTTCTAACCACACTGTGGTGTGTATTATTGCTTGGTTTGGTTTTCCTTTGGAAAATTTATATGACTGGCACCTTTGGTAAAATTTGAAAAGGAACGGAAAGGAACCTAGCATAGGCTTCAGTATGACAAGCTGTCTCTAAACTACATTGATCTGATTTCTTGCAACAAGGGTATGTAGGCAACCTGCAGCTCCAATCACTTGCATGCTTGTTTGGCACTACCTTAAGCCACAGGGAGTCCATTGGGATAGTCTTACACATTTGAAATTCATGTCTCATCATTCCATGATTGTTTGAGCTCTGTTAAAAAGGGGCAATTGTAGACACCTTATTTTGATTGACCCTAAGACTTCAGGCACTTGTTGTCACGGCCCAACCCCCCGCCCCAAGGGATTAGCGAAGTGACCAGCCAATAATCCTAAGATTACTAAAGGCCTTCTTCAACAGACTAATAAATTAGGAGCTAGCGGAAGCAAATATATAAACATACATCGTCCAATGAGCTATGCAGACTTATGTGAGACAGAGAAAATTTCATCTTTATATGCATATATCATAACATCATCATTACATCATAACATATTATAGATAAGTTAAAAAAGGATTTAACCCTATTTACAAAAACTTGTTTTAACATTCAAACATCTTAACAAAAGAAAACAAAACTTAATCCTCGATCACATGACGTATTCGGAACCTCCACATAAAGCACAAAGGTTGGCTGACAAAACAAAGTCCAGATTGAAACATCTAGGCTTGGTCACCTACATACATAAATATAGTAGTAAGCTAGAGGCCAGTGAATAACAACAAAGTAAAGGGTTAATGAATGATGTCCCAATACAAATTCAGAAATCAGAGTTCTGATCATATCGGAATTGGTTTCATTTTCAGACTTATAATTAATCATACGTAGTACATCCATTAGCTAACATAGCAGGAGGTCTTAAAAGACCTGTTCAGATCAAACATATGATTATGCATAATCAGTCAAATAAACCATTAAGGTTAAAGAGATAGTTCCATGTTTGGAACCCACGGAGATCTCTGGTAGCAGATAATAGATAATAGATATCAGATAACAGATGCTAAGGATGCCACGAATATAGTTCAGAAAATTGACAATCATTTATTCATTTAATAAATACCATTTCAGAAAACATATTATAATTTATAATTCAGAAAATACTTGTAATTAAACATATCTTTACAGACTCATTACTCACAGATGGTTCCTGAGACAGATTGAACAGATGGTAGCGAGTGATCTACACAAACACATAACAGATACAGACACACAATTTTGAGTGATGCTTAGCTTAATTCAATTCTTTCTTAGTGTGTTTCTAACTCATTTCCTCATTATTATGGTCTAAACCATGGCTTAAGAATGCCTAAAATGGAATGAAGATGGGATTATGCACTTAGGAATATATTTCAAAATTCTTGAAAAACAGGGCAGTTTGCTGGAGCGCACATTTGGTCGCTTGAGCGGTCTGCAAAATTTCTAGATGCTGAAAATCTAGGATTGAGCCAACTTCTTGGTCGCTTGAACCATGTGCTATTCAAAGAGGAGTTTGCTCAAGTGCACACTTGGTCGCTCGAGCCAACTACAAAAGCCTGCAAAAATGCTGAGAGCACATGAAGTGTGCTCGAGCGATAGATTGTTTGCTCGAGTGGTGCCATCAAATTTTGGAATTTCTAAAATTGCACTCTAAGTTCAAATCTTCACTTCAAAGCCTCAAACTGGTACAATTGAGCCAAAACTTTGGAAAACACATAGAAACTTATTCAAAATCATGAACTCTTGGCCAATTTATAAAATCAAGACCCCAAACTTTATAAATTAATCATGCAATGCACAAGTGAGTTCCAATTCTTTTCCTAAAGCTCTAAAACATATAATTGAGCTTCAAAATGGCATGTTTCATGGATGCATGTGGAAAATAACTTCTAATTCAAACCTAAATGTCAAAATCATGCTAAAAAATGGCTAAAATTTTCAAAACTATGCATGCATGCATGGATTGATTTCAAATTCTTCACTCTTAGCTCAATTCTCATTCTTAGACTCAAATTCTTCTTGAATTCACATAGTTAATTACTTAAAATCTAGAATTAGGGTCTATAAGCTTTCCTAGATTCTTCAATTGAGCCCAAACTAGAAAATCCTTGTGTTCTGTAAGTCAATTCTTCGTTTTCCTTCGCAATTCCCCTAAAATAAGCTTTCCTTCTTCCAATTTTGTTCTCACCCTCTCTAGAAATGCTTTCTCCCACCTTCTCTTAAGGCTCTCTAGATAGTTTTTTGAGTTCAATAACAATGAACTGAGCTCATAATTAGTGTATATATAGGTTTCATTAGCTTAAGTTAATTAATCTAGCTTAGATTAAATAATTCTAATCAAATTTAATTAATTTATTCTAATTATTTAGATCCAAATCAAAATATAATTAAACTTTCCATAAAATTCTAAATATTCCAAATAACATATTGACCTAGTCAATTTCACGTTCAAACGTCAATAAGGCTTTCAATTTCCATATCAAAGCAGGATTCTCAACAGATATTCCTACGACTGACAGATAGAAATTCAAATATCACACAAACTGCACAATTAACACATAACTTCATCCTAAGCACTCAATTAGCATTCTTAATTACAAATTAATAGCAGATTACGGAGTGGGGTATTACATTTGTAGGCCTCCCGATGAAGAAATGGTGATATCTCCACCCTTAGAATGTCAGAAATAGCTTAAAGTTGCTGTGACACCTTATTTCGGCCAAAAATTGACTTTTTTGCAAAAATGACTGAAATACCCCAAAACTTGTTTCTTAGGCAAAAACCAAATTTTCAACTATAAGAAGTAAGGGAAGCTCGATTCCACTTGGATTGATGGTATTATAAAAAACATCGGTTTAAGGACAATTTGGGCTCGATTGGGCCATAAGTTGGAAAAAGCCATGTAAAGTCACACCTAGCCATGCAAACCCGCACCTAACCTGCAAAGTTGACACTTGGACCCCTGGCAACATATGCGTGGTATAGCCACACATGGATTGTGCAGCTGGACTTTCTATAGAATTGAAAAGAGGTGCTAGGGAGCCATAGCAGCCTTCCTTGGCTTCCTTCCCAAGCTAGGAGTGCTTATAAAAGCACCTCTCTTTTCCCCCTCTCTCTTTAAAGGGTTAGACTTTGGTGAACCTTTTGAGAGCATTAGAAAGCTTGAAATAAAGAAACCTCCCTTCCACACTCTAACTCCTAAAATCCCAGCTCACAGCAACCTTAAACACTTAAAAACATCCTAAGGACTTGGAGACTTGGACTTATATCAAAAACCTTGACTTTATGGAGGCCTACAAGCAAGAAAATGAAGTTTTATCCCTTTTTTTATTCAGTTTCCTACAAAATAGTAGATAATCTTCTGTCTTTTAGTTATTTATGTACCTCTTTTATTTATATTTTCAATAGTAAATCATGCTTAGGGCTTAGTTCATGCATATGTCCTGTAAGTTTGCATATTTTTCTGTCTTTTTCGTCTCTTTCGTCATGTTTCTTTTGTTTTCATTAGAACTGCATGTTTAGGACCATGTAATCACATGAAAATCATGTCTTAGGCCTGCTTTGAATCATCATGTAGTTAGTTTGTATTTTTGTACTTCATTTGTTATTTGCCTTTTTATGCAGAAGCATCATTTGGTAGCCTCAAACCAGGCTTAGGTTCGTGTTTTGTATGATTAGTTGCATATTACGGTCATGTTTGATTTAAAGTTTTCCATGTAAGACAGTGAAAGTGGGGATTCGAGTAAGTCTCTTTATCCTTCATAGCATGTGCTTGTGTTTCTTTGTATTGTCCTTTTGAATAATCCAAGTTTATATGTTTTTTTAACCAAAATTGGTTGTTTTGAATGTTTTTATAAGTATTGTTTATTTTAGTTCAAGTTTATGGCAATGTTTTTTTTTAAATCCATTTTTTATGGAAAATATTTATTTTAATGAAAGATATGGCGTTATTCTTGAAACTAAAATGAATGACATTTGTTTTATTCAAATCACCTAGTTTTACGGTTAGTATAGGTTTTAGTGATAAAAATGAATTGTATGAAATAATTAACCACTAAAATCATAAAATAGAAAGTGAGTAGAAGCCAATCTTTGGATTGGAAAAAAGGGGTTGCTTTCATTTAAATGATCTTTCCCTTTTGTACATAAGCTCCCGAGCCTGCAAGTTTTCTAGTTATGAAGGACGGGTTCTTAACTTAGTTTTCATCATTAAAAGTTTCTGAATTCCCCTTTGACAATTAAGTGGCAACTCTTTGTTATTAAAACTAGTTAGTCCGATGTTTGTGTGGGAAACAAGCCTTAGAATAAAAAAAGATTAAATACATTCCAATATAAACAATATATTACGCATAATTCAATCAACAACACATTATTTGCAACACTTCCAAAATCACCAATGATTCTCATTTCTTTCAACATATCTACATCTCACAATTCAATCCTTATATTTTAAATGTCATCTCTAACAATATCATTAAACACTAATCTCATCATATTATGTGGCTACCAAATGTCTTTACTAAAATATTTCAAATTTGCGGTATTATATTATAAATAGGAACAATATGAAAAGTCATCCCCCAATGAGTTTTAATAATATATGGATAGTGGTGTATTTATCAACTTATTATAAATCTCAATCCAATCATTTCAACATGAGCTATATCTTTACCATTTCCCAATTTACAATATCAAATCCAAATTTTCTAAAATTTATCAACAAATCTCCATTTTCCAGATCACATAATTCCAAGAACATTAGGGGTTTTCTATAAATAATTAGGCATTTCCATCTCAAGGTTTCCACATGCCCTAAGGTCTTGCAAAGTCACAATACATAATGAAATACTAAATAAATACTAAACACCAAACAAACCCTAGCTTTTATAACTCATACTTTGCAAATCTCAATCAAATCTCCAAAATTAATATAATGAAAGTATCACAAATCCATTTATGAAGACAATATTAAAATAATTTAGAGAAATCCCTACCTCATGAAGAGAAGAGGAGAACCAACAAGAAATCTCCAAAATTTGATGACACCGGAAATTGATCTCCATCGATCAAAATGTAGCCCTCGAAATGCTCTTCGATTTGGCCTTAAGAACTACTATCTAAAACTCAATAGATTTTGATGGGTGCAACAAAATGTAAGGGTTGGTGGTGTTTTCAGAGAGGATGAGGGAATAAGAGTTAGAGAGAGACAATCAAAAGAAATGAGGGGAAAATAGGGAAATATATTAGCTAAAAATGGAGAGAAACCTGAAATTCGAGGCAAAAACACGGAACCATGCACATATAGTGGCTCTTGGCTGCACGTGTGGTTCTCTGTAATTTAAAACTCGCCTTTTGTCTCACATTGCTACATGTGCGGCCTAACTCCACGCACGTCCAGGCCCTGACCCAGAAAACCCTTCCTTATTTGCACTAAGTCGTACGTGCGGGCCCTCTTAGCCGCACATGTGGGAAAACTTGAATGAAGCCCAAATTTTTCTAAGGCGATTCCACAATTCTCCAAATTGAACTTATGTCCAAAACCTAAAAATTTCCACTATCTAAACAATGAGAGATTTTAATGTAACACCGCAAAAAAACTAGTAACAATAAAGCCATCTCATGATATTAATTAAATAACAACATATTTTGAAAATAATAGCCTTCCATTAATCTCAGTTACTTGTACAAAAAAGCGACAAGCAAATATACATTCATAAGCCTACCCTTGAATCTATAGCATATGCCACTTGTGAATGAAATGGAATAATAGTTAAGCAAATAAATTAATGCCCTAATGGCTATAACTTTCCAAGTTGATGCTTGGTTACAACAAAAGTGAGTTTTAACTCAATACATTTTAAGCCCTCGGCTTGTATAGAATAAATACAACAATTAACAAAAGAAGCCCTCAGTTCTAAGTCCTCCCAAGCTATGGCCTTGGTAGAGGTATATCATTAGCACCTAAAAATTGTTTTCCACATAGGGCAAGCTAAAGCCCAGTAGAGATACTCTAACACAGTGTATGAATGTTAACAAAGTTATAAGGTGAATGCATATGCAATGCACGTGTCAAAACATTTTATATCTCTTTCCAAAACCATGCAATGCCAGGTTATATCTCAATTCATGAAAACATTTCTTTTATAACAGAAAACAGGGTAGTAAATACAAGCATTGGGAATCTCTAGGTATGTGTCTACCAGTAGGCTATATAAGCACTATCAAAGCCATTTTACCAGTACTAACCAGAATGATCGACACCTAACCGTGCGGGTTTCTGGACTTTTGCCACGGACACAGAGGCCAACATAATACCACAACCACACCCTCTATCCAGATTCACCAAGGTATTCACCATTTTTTTCTCAAAATCAGATATATTTTTAATGTTAAGTATGCAACAATGCTCAATGCAATGCGGATGAGAAATTAGCTTTAACTCACCTAATTTTCATGTAATTTCTACAACAATCATAGATATTCTCCACCGATAGCCCAAAACAGATATCTCTATTCAAACAGATAATTTTCTATAAAGATATAATGTCATAAATTTCGAGATAAGAGTAATAATACATATCCAACTCTACCATCATCATTCCGTTCTTACAAAACCCAATGTCATTTCCATTTCCTTTCACAAAATCAAATATCTAAGATTTTAGGGCAAAATCCTGTTTTTCTTTAAAAATCAATTCCAAAAATAAAAATCCACCATTTTATCATAACACAATCATATTTATAACCCCACAACCATTTTCGAGAACCCATTTGAAAACCCCTCTTTTGTGTTTTCAATTTCAAACCTAGGTTTTATTCAAAATTCCCAAATCACTAGACTTATTTAAATAAACAAATAACTTAGTTAAAAAGCATGCAAAAAATTGAAGAAATCGCTACCTCGAAGCTAGAAGACAATAGAGAAAGTAAGGATGAACTTCGATCAAGCCGAAAATGAACTTGGCTTTAATCAAATGGAAGCTCTAGGTAAGCTTTACCCTTGTCCCTAAAGGACAATGGTGTAGAAACCGATGGATGATGATGTATTTGAGGCTTGAAGATGAGTTTTAGAGAGAGAAAGTCTAGATTTAGGTTTTTGAAATGTTTAGAGAGAGAGAGAGAGAGGAAAAAGTGATCCAAAAAGTAGTTTTTACGGACTGATATACGCGCAGACTGCCTGAGAGATCAAAACACCGCTTGAGCGACCAGACACAATAAGTGAGACCACTCGAGCGAACAAAGTTACCACTCGAGCGTACAATGACATCGTCCCTGAAGTTTTGCAGACAGAAGCTAACTGCTCGAACTCAAGAAACACTGCTCGAGTTGTGGGCAAAAATATTGGAAGTTCTCAAAGACTGCTCGAGCGCAAGAAAGTTCGCTCAAGCAAACAAGCCAAATTTTAGGTAGAAATTCTTTTGAAAAACTAACTCCTGACCTATTCCAAACACAACAACGACACTCCATCAACCAAACTTAACAAGGAATAAGTTGAATAAAGACATAAACAATCATTCAAAACAAGGAATCCCAGATCCAAAACAATAAACGGGTCGGGTCTCAATCGAAATTGTCATAACCTCCCCCTTTTAAGGAATTTTATCCCCAAAATTTCAAAATCAACTCTATAACACAATATTTAAATCAATCATAGCAATGATCCACCCATTGACTATCCATACTTGTAACAATGATAAACAAATGCTTTCAATATCACAATTCATTTTTCCAAAACATATACAATGTTTGCATTTCACAACATGTATATAGTTCCCAATATAAGTTTCAAATATTAACAAACAGGTCCGGATACTTCTCATGGACTTCCGCCTCACGCTCCCAAGTCTGGTGTCTCCACAACACCTTAACCAATGGAATAGTCTTGCATCGCAAGACTTGGTCTTGAGTATCTAAAACTCTAACCGGTCTCTCCTCATATAAGGCATCCTCCTCTACCTCTAACTTGGTCCAATCCAACACGTGTGAAGAATCAGGCTCGTACTTCCGGAGCATACAATTATGAACTATGTCATGAACCCCGAAAAGCTGGGGCGACAAGGCCAAACGATAAGCTACCTCCTCAATGCGCTCTAGGATCTCAAAAGGCCCAATAAAGCTAGGACATAACTTATCGCTTTTCCTAAACCTCATCAAATATTTTCAAGAAGACGTGGTCTCCTATCTCAAATGATAACAGTCTCCTCCTACAGTTGACACAACTTTTCTGGCGACTCCGAGCCGAAACCAACTTTTTACGAATAAGCACAACCTTCTCTATCATTTTCCAAACTAACTCAGGACCTAACATATGTGCATCACCCACCTTGGCCCAACACACTAGAGATCTACACAGTCGACCATACAAGGTCTCAAAAGATGCCATGCCAATACTCGACTAAAAGATATTATTGTAGGCAAACTCCATTAGAGGTAAGCGCCTCTTCCACAACCCCTTAAAGTCAAGAACACAACCCCGAAGCATATCCTGCAGAATCTCAATGGTCTGCTCGGACTACCCGTCAGTCTGAGGAAGATAGGCAGTGCTAAATGTTAATCTAGTGCCTAAGGCATTCTGTAGGCTATACCACAACTGAGTTGTAAAATGTGGATCTCTATCCAAAATGATAGTCACAAAGACTCCATGAAGTCGAACTATGTCTCTGACATAAAGGTCGGTAAGGTAATCTACTGAATCACTCGTGTGCATAAGTACAAAGTGTGTTGACTTAGTGAACTTATCAACTATCACCCACATGGCATCATTACCCTGTTGAGTCCTTGGAAGACCCACAATAAAATCCATCGTGACATGCTCTCACTTCTACTCAGCTATAGGCTAGGGTTGCAACAAACTAGCTGGTCTCTAATACTCGGTCTTCACTTGCTAACAAGTAAGGCACCTCAAAACAAACAAGGCACGTCTCTCTTCATACCCCTCCACCAAAACTGGCGGCTAAGATTGTGGTACATCTTTGTGCCTCTCGGGTGTACTGTAAGGCGTGAATAGTGGAACTCTCAGAGTAACTCCTCTCCACAACACTTTGGCATGAAAAGACGGTCGAGATATCTAACACTTGAGTCAGGATACGCGTTTAAGCCCTTCTCTACCTTCCTACTAGATATCTTTCCTCGGATGGTCTCTGTCTCATGATCACCCCACTGTGCTTCTATAACTCGGCTCACAAGTGTAGGTTGTGCACCTATAATAAACAAAGTTGTCGACTCAATAGACTCACCAACATGCAAGTTAAACTCGCCAATAGCACCCAACATCTCCCACTCCCAGATGGTAATACTAACTACACTACTAATGGATTTCCTATTCAATGCGTCGGCCACCATATTGTCTTTTCCTGAATGATAATACAACTCAAAATCATAATCCTCCATAAAATCCATCCAGCTCATCTACCTCATATTCAAATCCTTTTGTGAAAACAGATACTTTAGACTCTTGTGATCAGAAAATACCTCAAACTTCTCACTATACAAATAATGTCTCCAAATGTTCAAGGCAAAAATCATTACTGCTAGTTCTAGGTTGTGAGTAGGGTAATTTCTCTCATGTGTTTTCAATTGTTGTCAGCCACATGCTACTACTACATTTCCCTCTTGCATCAAGACATAACCCAAACCTTCCCGAGACGCATCACAATACACTGAATAGCCTAAAATCCTCTCTGGAATAATCAACACTGGAGCAGTGGTAAGTCTAACCTTAAGCTCTTGAAATGATTTCTCACAAGTCTCATTCCACACAAACTTAATTCCCTTTCTCGTCAGTCTAGTCAACGGTGAGGCTAATTTAGAAAAAAATTTCACAAAACGTCGATAGTACCCAGCCAAGCCTAAGAAACTCCGGATCTCAAAGGCATTCTTAGATTGTTCCCAATCTTGTACTGCCTCTATATTAGAAGAGTCTACCATTACCCCTTCCCCGGATACCACATGGCCTAAGAACATCACTTCCTTCAACTAGAACTCACACTTCTCGAACTTAGCATACAAATAGTGAGCTTTAAGCAACTCAAGTACAACCGCAAACGTTCCTCGTGTTCCTTCTCGAAGGGTGAGTAGATCAAGATGTCGTCAACAAACACGACCACAAAATAGTCTAGGAACTCACGGAAGATTCGATTCATCAAATCCATAAACAAGGCCGGTGTATTAGTTAACCAAAAAGGCATCATTAGAAACTCATAATGGCCATACCGCGTACGGAATGTCATTTTTTGAATATCCCCCTCCTTCACTCTCAACTGATGATAACCCCAACCTTAGGTCTATCTTAGAAAAGCAACAAGACCCCTTCAACTAGTCAAACAAGTCATTTATACGAGGTAGTAGGTACTTGTTCTGAATAGTTACCTGGTTTAATTTTCGGTAATCGATACATGGTCATAATTTTTCCATCCTTCTTCTTGGCAAAGAAAGTAGGTGTTCCTCAAGGCGAAGTACTAGGGAAAATAAAGCTCTTATCTAACAATTCTTGGAGTTGAATCTTCAACTCAATCAACTCGGCGGGTGCAAATCTATACATTGTCATAGAAATCGGTGTCGTACTGGACACTAAGTCAATAGAGAACTCAATCTCACGGTGGGATGGCAAACTAGCGAGATCTTCGGGAAAGACATCTAGGTATTCACAAACTACCCTCAGTAAATCAACTCGGACCACATCACTCTCAATACTTATGAGAGTAGCAAGAAGAAGACTAAGCTTGCCCAGACCATGCAGATCATATATTGGCGACAAAACTCTACCAACTCGGTCCTCCAGAAAATAAAAGCAATCACCACTCGAGGCGCACACCATAACTCTCTAATGGTAACAATCTATAATGGCCTGATATGAAGACAACCAATCCATGCCCAAAATAACATCAAAACTCAACATGTCTATCGACACAAAAACAAAAAGAAGTCGGCAACCAACAACCTCTATCTCACAACCCTGACATCCCTAGTCCAACACTACCTCACCACCAATTGGTGACTCTACCCTGAGTAGAGACGCTAACTAAGCCACTTCTAACCCTAAGGCTAATGCAAATGTAGACGAAATGAAAGAATGAGATGCACCAGTATTAATCAACACATTGGCAATAGAGTTACATAACAAGAAGTTACCTCTCACTACAGAAGGCACTGGCAACAAATCCGGAGTGGTAACAGTATACACACGCCCAGTAGGTCTCTTCTCTACTTGCTCACCGTTCGGAACATAGGCCCGATACACTGATTAAGCCAAAAAGGCTCCCTAATTAGCCCTCGAGGCTTGTGCTAAATGGGTAGGTTGCTGGCTTTGTGTCTACCTCGAACCAGATGCATTAGATATCTCACCAGACTGAGGATAACACCTTTTTAAGTTCCCTGATTACCCACACTAATAATAGGTAGGTTGCTGCCCTCTCCCCTAACTCTGGCTTTGAGAACGAGCCGTAGATGGCGCAGACCGTTGCCCTTCTCCTCTCCATGGGCAAACTGAAAACTTGTGGACCAGCTGACCACACTTAAAGCAAGTAATCCCACTCTGACTATCTCTTCCAGAACCCTAACTCGATACTGGGTAGGTGGATCCAGATTGTGCTCCCAAAGACTGCTGTGGAGTGGAATCCCTCTGCCTGTTGTTGTCCCGAGTCTCCCCCTAAACCTCCTGACTCCTCTACTTGGAGCCCATCATTCGCTTCTCCTCTAACTAGATCACGGTCTCAAGTTGAGCTGCCGCCTCCACAAGGTGACCGTAATCCCTAATCATAGACCCAACCACTTTGAAAATAAGCACGGCCCTCAATCTCTTCTCGAACTCAATGCAACGACGTTTCTCTATTGGCACGAGCTCCGATGCAAACCTAGATAGGCTAGTAAAAGTTGCCTCAAACTCGGCTACTGGTGTGTTAAGCTGTTTGAGATTCAAGAACTGCTCTTTTAACTTCTCCCTAGCAGTGGATGGCAAAAACTTGCCTTGTAAGGCACTGACAAAGGCCTCCCAAGTCACCCTAATGCACCCTTGCGCATACTTCCACCACCGACCCGCATCTCCATTTAGTTGGAAAGATGCTAAGGTCACTTTCAGTCCATTGTCCTTGATGGCAAGCATCTCGAATGTCTTCACCATCTGTTCTAGCCATTCATCCGCCTTCAGTGGCTCCTTAAAATCCCCCAAAAACTCATCCAGATTTGACCGAAAGAACTCCTTCTTCAGAAAAGAAGGCCTTGTCTCAGTAACATGGGCCTGGACTTGATTCTCAACTTTGAGAATGTCCATGGATTCCCACAAAGCTCTGGCCATCTCACGGGCTAAAGCACTCATGGCCTGCTGACTAAGGGGCTCGGCCATAATGGCCTAACCAACCCCTTCCGCATGTGACAAAATATCATCCGGTAACAACACCTCCTGCCGTCTAGGCTTTCCACGCCTACCACCGCTACGTCCACATCCTGACATCCTAATTAATGTAACACAATAGATTAGCACATTTAAAAATGTGTCAAAGCTAATTCACTCACGACCTAATACGGTGAACAATAATTAATTCACTCCACATAAGCACATAGTCATATAAATACATACGAACTTCCTTTCTAGATAAACGACCGTCCCGCAACATTGCCAGAGTTCCAGTTAGAAATAGCAGTGATCAAATGCCCTTCTAGTAGGACTTCTAGAAACTCGTAAACCCAATCAATATCTTAGAAATTAAATCCCATACTCACTTAGTCATATAAGCATGTTATCACATAGCATACCAGGTTTATTACTAACACTATCTAACAAAATACCCATTGTGGTAAAAACCACATCTCATGATCCCAAAGTATTCAAACCCGATAGTTTTAATAGTAAGTTGTAACGCCTTAAAAAAAATAGTAGCAATAAAACCATCTCATGATATTAATTAAATAACAACACATTCTAAAAATAATAGCCTTCCATTAATCTCAGTTACTTGTATGAAAGAGCAACATATGCAAATATACATTCATAAGCCTAACCCTGAATCTATAGCAATCTATAGCATATGCCACTTGCTAATGAAATAGAATAATAGTTAAGCAAATAAATAAATTCCCTAATGGCTACAACTTTCCAAAAGGATGCTTGGTTACAACAAAAGTGAGTTTTAACTCAATATATTTTTAAGCCCTAGGCTTGTACAGAATAAATACAACAATTAACAAAAGAAGACCTCAGTTCCAAGTCCTCCCAAGCTATGGCCTTGATGGAGGCATATCATCAGCACCTGAAAATTATTTTCCACATAGGGTGAGCTAAAGCTTAATAGAGATACTCTAATATGAATGTTAACAAAGCTATAAGGTGAACGCATATGCAAAGCACGTGCCAAAACGTTTTATATCTCTTTCCAAAACTATGCAATGCTAGGTTATATCTCAATTCATGAAAACATTTCTTTATAACAGAAAATAGTCCAGCGGATACAAGTACTGGAAATCTCTAGGTACGTGTCTGCCAATAAGCTATGCAAACACTACCAAAGCCATTTTATCAGCATTAACCGGAAGGATCGGCACCTAACTACGCGGGTTTCTAGACTTTCACTAATGACACATAGGCCAACATAATACCATAACCACAACCACATCCCCTACCCCAATTCACCAAGGTATTCACCCATTTTTCTCAAAACCATATATATTTTTAATGTTAAGTATTGAACAATTCTCAATGCAATTCGGATGAGAAATTAGTTTCAATTCACCTAAACCTCATGTAACTTTTATAACAAGCATAGCTATCCTCAATCGATAACCCAAAACAGATATCTCTATTCAAAAAGATAATTTCTAATATAGATATAATTCCTTAAATTCCGATATGAGAGTGATAATACATATCCAACTCTACCGTAATCATCAACATAATCATCATGCCGTTCTTACAACACCCAATGTCATTTCCATTTCCTTTCACAAAATCAAACATCCAAGATTTTAGGGCAAAATCTCATTTTTCTTTAAAAATCAATTCCAAGCATAAAAATCCACCATTTTATCATTATTCAATCATATTTACAACCCATAACCATTTTTGAGAACCTATTTGAAAACCCCTCTTTTGTATTTTCAATTTCAAACCCTAGGTTTTATTCAAAATTCCGAAATCACTAGACTTCTTTAAATAGACAAATAACTAAGTTAAAAACCATGCAAAAGGTTGAAGAAATCCCTACCTTAAAGCTAGAAGACAATAAAAAGTAAGGATGAACTTTGATGAAGTCGAAAATAAACTTTGCTCTGATCAAATGGAAGCTCTCGGTAAGCTCTACCCTTTTTTCCAAAGGATAGTGGGGTAAAAACCGACGAATGATGGTGTATTTGAGGCTTGAAGATGAGTTTTAGAAAGAGAAAGTCTAGATTTAGGTTTTTGAAATGTTTCGAGAGAGAGAGACAAAAAAGTGATCCAAAAAGTGGCTTTTATAGACTGATATACACACAGACCGCTCGAGCGACCATACACAATAAGTGAGACCGCTCAAGCGCACAATGACATCGTCCCATAAGTTTTGCAGACAGAAGCTAACCGCTCGAGCTCAAAAAAGACCGCTCGAGCTAGGACCGCTTGAGCTCAAGAAACACCGCTTGAGTGAAGAACACCACACTTCCAATATTTTTGCAGATCTGTAAAAATACTGGAAGTTCTCAAAGACTGCTCATGCGTATGAAAGTTCGTTCGAGTGAACAAGTCAAATTCTGAGTAGAGATTCTTTTGAAAAACCAACTCCCAACCTACTCCAAACGCAACAACGACACTCCATCAACCAAGCTCAACAAGGAATAAGATAAATAAAGACATAAACAATCATTCAAGACAAGGAATCCCGGATCCAAAACAATAAACGGATTGAGTCTAAACTGGAATGGTTATATTCAAGCATGAACCCAACAACAATTATTGAAAGTCAAATTACGTACAAGGATTCCAAAAGCATAATGACAAGTCCGAAAGGCATTCTCAAACTAGATTGAGGGCCCAAGACATCACACGATCAATAGAATTTTCATCTTTAGAAGGACTATTGAGATATGATGTTGTTGGTTTGGATCCGACACATTAGATCATTTGGATGTATCATTTGGTCATCTATTGGATGTGATGTACTCAAATATAGAAGCACTTATCTAGTTGTATTCTATCTAGCACTGGTTTGGCATGTCAAAACTTGGGGCTAAAAGGCAATTTTAGTCACAAAAAAATAAAATATATTAAAAAGTCAATAAGAGAAAATACCATATCCAAACCATAAGCATTTCATTTTTTTTCTCACAAAAGTCAAAAAAGCCAAAAAGTTTATCCCAAACGAGACTTTTTAACCCCAAGTTAAAATAGCAAAAAAACTAAAAAGTCAACTCACATCCCAAACGAATCCTATCTTATAGCTATTTTTAGTTCTTAAATTGTAACCATACTTTATATTATATAATACAATCTCTCTACACGTTTTGGGGTAAAGAACATTCTAATGCACATATCAGTATTAACAACCGCACAGAAAGGTCAACTTTGGGTTTTATTTGTGTCGAATTTCTTTTTGGAAGAGTAGTAATGTTAAACATATGTTTGATGGAGTGATTATCTATTTCTTGGTGTTGTAATCAATTTTCTGAAGTGGGTCAAAATTCTTTGGAGTAGAGATTTTATGACTATGGCTTTACGGGCATGGCAACTTGCATGGCAAAGAAATAAAATAGTAGGAAATTTTGTATCTTGAACGAAGATAAAACGGTCGTTAGTTTTGTAAATAATACATGATTATAGGTTTTTTAATATTTAAATAAGATTACAACACAAGCCGTCATATTTACGAGATGAGTACGTGGCATTCAATTGAACAAATGATATTGTGCAATCTGCCCAATCAATAAAATAATATGTGGCAGCCAACAGAACAACTGATAATGTGTAATCTGCCCAAACCAATAAAATAAGGTCCGTGTACCTATTACCGTTTGGTTTCAACAAATGTTTATTTGTTAAAATAGTCCATTGACCGATTTTAAAAATTTTTGGAAAGTTCAACCAAGACCATCTTCCAAGCTTGAGAAAGCCTACCATGACTCAGCGAGTCCGGTCAATTCGATCCATTTTTTTGGTTAGATCAAGTACTTTTTTTTGGGAAAAATACAATTCAGCGTAGATTTAGAAAATAAATTATTCATTTTTGATAAACTGTCTAACGTTCCGTTTGTTTAGGAGAAAAATATTTTCTGAAAAATGTTTTTTATATTTTTTGATATTTAGTACAATAGAAAATAAGGCCAAGTTTGGGGTATGTAAAAAAAGTCAAAAAATCAAAAAGTTACTCAAAAAGTTAAAAAGTTAACACTATTCACCAAAAGTCAACAATTATGGCTGCACAACTCCCAATCCTAATTTTCCTCTACAAACCAATTTTTATAATTTTTTATTACACATTTTTTCATGAAAAGTCAAAAAGTTAACCCGAACATCCATATTTTTTCCCTCAACTTTTTAGTCCAAAAAGTTAAAAAGTGCACTTATTTAGAACATCCCAAACAACCCCTTAAGTCAACGGAAATATTTTTCATGGTCATTAGAAAACAAGTCTATTTTGGTATAAAATGTTTTCCACTTTTGAAAGGTGAAAAACATTTTTTGAATTAAAATTTTACGAATGTCACCACACCACCACCATCACTCTCACCTCCATCACCACACCACCATCATCACGACCACCGCCACCATCATTGTCGCCATCACTATTGTCGTTGCCCAACCACCATGCCGCAACCTCCGCATCTACCTTCCTGTAGCAGTCGGGTTAAGACCCGATCCTTTTATACTTTTGTTTATGGATTTGTTTATATTTTGGGGTTTGTATTGTATCTTCCTTACGATATGTTACCTCTGGGAACACTGCTTTGCACTTGGCATTTTGGTAGAATTCTTTATTGCTTGTTAGGTGACGCCTACGAACATATAGTTCGCGCTCGCGATGTGCTGGGTCGCGCCTGCGACTAGGCAGCGAGGCAAAATACCTCCCAGCACTTCAGTCTGTGGGTTATGTTTGTGCCTGCAAGAGGATGATCGCACCTGTGATGAGAAAAGGTCGCGCCCGCAATGGATCGCAACCAAATATGCCATTGAGGTCCATGTATGGACAAAATTGAGTAGGCTGTGAAGAATGGGCCACAATTTGAGGATCACGCCCGTTGTGTGGTTGTTCATGGTCGCGACTGTTTCTTTCACTCACATGGTTTGTTTTGTCTATATATACCTCCAAAAGCGACAAATATCTATATTTTGTGCTCGTCTTCTTCTCTTCTCTCTCCAGATCGCCATTTTTGACCTCCAAGCTCTAAACACTTGGTTTTCATCTAGTTTTCCATATCTCCTACCCTTAGTAGTTATGACTTTATTATAGAGCAAGTTGGGGGCTACACTTTAATTTGGAAATTTCAAGTTTCCGATATCGTTGATTTTCGGGTGTTGTTCATACTCTTTCCAGGCTTTGAGGTAGGGATTTCTTTAACGTCTTTGCATGATAGTTAGCTTTATTATATGCTCCTTGAATAGTGTAGCATTTGAAGGCATTTGGGTTGAATTTCGGGTTTGATTTGAGTTCAAATGGGGTTATAGAAAGGTTTTGAAATTATTTTGTTTGGAAATCTCTCATTTAAATGGGTTTTTGAAAGGAAAAGATAACGTTTTGAAAACCTTGGATATCTTTGGTGATTATTGGCTTTTAAGTAAGGATGAGAATGTTGGGGTATCCTTAGACCCTTGTTGAATTGGGAAATGGAGTTTGAACAAGTATTGTTACTTCAAATTTGAAATTTATAGCTATCTCTTGAATTTAGCTTTCTGAAAAAAGATATATGTTTTGGCTATCAATGGAGGATAGCATTGATTGTTGTAGAAATTGCATGAAACTTAGGTTAATTGAAACCATTCGCTCGTGCATTACATTTGAATATCTGTTTTATAATTGTACATTGAAATGTATTATTTTAAAGAAAAATGGGTGAATACTGTGGTGAATCTAGTTAGGGGGTGTAGTAATGGTTGTGTTTAAGTTGACATTTGTGTCCATGGTGAGTCTAGAAATCCAAGCGGTTAGGATGCAGTCCAGTCCTTCTAGTTAGTTGCTGGTGAAGTGGCTTTGGCAGTACTTTTATAGTCTACTTGTAGACACGTACCTAGAGATTCCCAGTGTGTGTATCCACTGCCCTATTTTCTAAGTTAGAGAATTATCTATTGAAAATCAAACTTGGCATTACATTGTTTAAAAGATAAAACACACTATTTTGGTAAGTGGCATCCACATGCATTTTACCATATGATTTTGTTAAGCATTATGCAAAACATAAAATTAATCTCTACTAGGCTTTAGCTCACCATATGTGGAAACGAACTTTCAAGTACTGATGACATCCCTCTGCCAAGAGTTTAGCTTGGGAGGATTCGTGGAGTTAAAGGCTCATTTTATTTTTTGTTTTGTAAGTATCATTTGTATAAGCCTATCACTTTTATTTGTATTTGGGCATCGACCCACCTTTTGTTGTAACAAAGTATAGTCTTGGAAACTTGTAGCCTTTAAGGCATAAACTTATAATTAGTTTCTGTTGCTCTTAATTATATCTATCACATGCTATTGATTCATAACCTAGCATTTAATGAATGCATCAATGCATGTGACATTATCTTTTGTAATACACTAATGGAATCAATGAATGGATAGAAATTCGGATAATGAATCTTTTATTAAATGATTGAAGTTTTTAGTTTTCACATATATGAGGATATCTATTGTTATATATTTTGGGACGTTACAACTTGGTATTAGAGTTTACTGGGTTCGAATACTTTGGGATCGTGGGACATAGTTATTACCACAATGGGTTTGTCTCGCCCGATACTCATAGATGTATACCTAGTATGCTCCGTGATAACATGTTTACTTGATTAAATGAGTATGGGATTTAGTTTTTAAGATATTGATTATGTTTATGAATTTCTAGAAGTCCCGTTAGAAGAGCACTTATCACTGCTAATTCTATCAGGAACTCTGGCAATGTCGCGGAATGACTATTATCTAGAAAGGAAATCCATTTGTGAATACGTGATTGGGTGCTTACGTGGAGTGAATTGTTGTGTTGTCCACTGTATTAGGACATGTTAAATCATTTGTGTTAACTTTATTAGGATGTAGGACGTGGATATGGTAGTGGCAGGCATGGTAGGCCTAGACATCAAGAAGTGCCAATTCAGGATGAAATCCCAACACAAGAGGAAGGTGTTGCTAGGCGAATAAGGTTGAGCCTGTGGGCCAACAAGCCATGGTAGCTTTGGCTTGAGAAATGACAGGACCATTGTGGGAATCCATAGAGATTCCGTGGCTGAGAATCAAGTCTAAGCTCATGTTGCCGAGATAGGGCCGTCTTTTTTTTGAAGAGGGAGTTGTTTCAATCGAATCCGAATGAGTTTGTGGGTGATTCCAAAGAGCCACTGGAGGCTGATGAGTAGCTCAAACAAATGGTCAAGACCTTTGAGATGCTTGGCATTGATAAAGATGGGTTGAGGGTGACCTTGGCATCTTTTCAACTCAAGGGTGACGCAGGTCAGTGGTGAAAATTCACCAAAGGCCATATTAGGTTAACTTGGGAGGCAAGTTCCTACCTCACACTGCTAGGGAGAAGTGAAAAGAGCAGTTTCTGAAGCTCAAGCAATTGAGTAGACCTGTGACCGAGTTTGAGGCAGCCTTTCCCAGTCTATCAAGGTTTACACCTGAACTCGTGGTGACAAAAGAACGTTGTTGCATCAAGTTCAAGAAGAGGTTGAGGACCAGGCTCCTTTTCAAGGTTACCGATTCTATAATCTAGGATTATGGATACTTGGTTGACTTAGCGGCTCATTTGGAAGTGGTGATACAGACAGAGGATGAAAGGATGAGGGGCTCCAAGCAGAGGTGACATGAGTCTTAGGGGGACATATGGGACAATAAGAGGTAGAAGGGTTCTGCCGTACAACAGTCCCAAGGTCAACAATCTTGATCTAGTATTTTTGTGCCAAGTTCTGGTTCGGGAAGAGACAATCAGGGTAAGTTCACATTCTACAAGTGCAGTCAGTTGGGCCATAAGTCTCCAGCTTGTCCACAGAGAGGAGGAGGGCAACAACCAGCACAGTCTTTCACTCGTTCTGAAGGTCAAAGCCAAATGAGAAGGCAGTTGCCTACCTGTTATCAATATGGACAGACGGGGCACTTGAGGAAGTTTTTCCCTCAGCCAGGTGGCACATTTGGTGCATCTGTTTCAATACAAAAAATAGAGTCATCTACCAGCTCAGTCAGTTCAGGCCTTGAGGGCCAATCAGGGAGCCACTTCAGTCCAATCCATGCATCAGGCTTATACTACGAGGGGTGAACAGGTAGATCAAAGTCCTCTAGGGTGTGTGTATTCTATTACCACGCTAAATCAGTTATCAGTACCTCATGTTGTGAGATGTAACTTCTTATTGTTCAATTATGTGGCCAATGTATTGGTAGATAGGGGTGCATCTCATTCATTTATATCATCTTCCTTTGCATCTACCATGGGTTTAGAGTGTCATCAATTGGAGTCTCCTCTATTTGTTGAGACACCTGTTGGAGGTAAGGTGGCATTGGCTCGAATATGCTGCTCTTATGAGATTAAGGTCACAGATTGTCGACTCTCTTCTGATTTTATCATTCTAGATACGTATGCTTTCGATGTGATTTTGGGAATGGACTGGTTGACTTATTTTTAGGCTTCAATAGATTGTCACCATAGAAGAGTATCAGTGTGTACACGATCCGGTGATTGTTTTTACTTAATGTGTGACTGGGATGATAGTTGTATTCCTCGGTTGTATGACTTTAGTGATCTAGGAGAGCTGAGTTTTCTATTTGCCGTCACTTTAGCAAATGAGGGTAGTGTTGCTCAGGATGATTGTAGCTTGCTTTTCATGCTCCTTTCAGATACTACATCCCTATAGTTCGGACTCCCGTGGTTCTGAATCTGATCTCACAAGTGCAATGTGAAATAGATAAACACAAAAGATTCCAAATCTGGCAAACCTCTTGGAAAATAGATTTTGAATCAAAAATGCCAAAAATGGACTACTTTGCTAGATTACAAAGTCGCCACCTAAATATTTTTGAAAAATTTAGGAAACCTAGGACTCGTTCCAATGGCCACTTATCCGTCATTACCAAAGTGTCTCGGCTCAGGAACTTAGGTATGAGAGGGGAATGTCATGAATTGAACACCCCACTTGCTCGATCAAAGATCGACCTCTACTAATCATGGTGTGATTCTTATTTATATTTTATGCTCTTGTTCCAATTTATTAAGCTATTGTTACTATGTGATGCACACAAGTATGGACTAATTTTCAAAAGTTGGAACACTTTGATTTCGTGTTTGTTTGAAAATTGTTTCGAATATATACCACTTGAAAAAGTGATCTTATATGCACATTACTCAAATATCCAAATTTAAGCAATTAGCCTTCATCCACAAGCATTCAAACAGATATAGCACTTAATCACTTAGCCTCATGGTCTCATGCTTGACATGGCAATAATTACATACATGTGATATGCTAAAGCGAAAAGTGCTCACCTAGTACTCTGAGACAAGCCAAATAACGCAAAAGAATTTAGAAAACATGCATGTTCCTAACTAATGCAACTTGACTAATGCAACACATGCAATATGCAATTTAAATAGACTCGGCTACTAACATGGCATGTGATTCGATTTGATAGCATGCGGTTTAACCACGTTTTCAAAGAAGTAATAAATAATAATGTGAGTTAGAATGATGCATCGAGTCTAATACACGCAAGAATAATGGATGCAAGCATGGTAAATGCTAAGCGAAATGTGATGCTCTAAACTATCCATAAGCAAGGAAATAAAAGGGAGAAAGACGTGAGGTTGGAAGACATACACACATTATTATAAGTTTGCCCTTGCACAAGAGGGTCCAAATAAATGAATTAGCTAAGCTAGCTAACTAATTATTACAACGCCGCATTAACTAATTATTCTAGTTAATTAAATAATTACAACACACTCTAACTAATTAATACAAATTAACTAATTAAACTAACTAATTAGTTACATTACGGAATTAATTAACTAAGTAATTAATTAAAAGTTCGCTACTTTAGGGACAACATACTATTATTAACAAAAACAAATTTAATGGGTCCCGAAGAGCAAGGAAATGGCTTATGCATGCACATGAATTTCTTTCTCGAAAATGCCTTTGTTTTGTTTTGCACCTCAACCTCTGCTCTGCCCTGTGAAGAAAATGGCACAGCCTGGCTAAAAAACATAGCCGGCAGGCCACCAAAAGGGGGCGACCAGCCACTAACAGTGGCCTACCGTACGGTAAAGGTGGCCTGCCGGCCACTAATGTTGGGTTTCTCCTGCTGCAACCGAAAACAAGCAGAGCACAAACAAAGCATTCTCAGGTGATGTTTGTCCACCCTGCCTCTTGTTATCATCAAACAGATCAAATAAGGGGTAGGCTTGATTCGCAAGCCATCAATCGGAGCAAATTCATTGCGTGATGACTTATGAACCAAGGGATATAATTTCAATAAATGCACAATGAAAGACCCACGAACCACTTCCCTATCATGATATTGATCAAGGGAAATGGTTGACATTAACTTTTGAACCATTTTCATCACCAACAAGTATGAAACACCTTGAGACTCAATGGGTTTAATTAACATCCGATTGAAGCCAAACCATTTTATTATCTTGCTCCATTTTATTCCATTGATTACCTTTTTTTAATTACCTTTCCATTCATTAGTCATTTTAGTCCAAAATAAGCATTAAGTCCACTAAAGGAGGGAAATATCAAACCAAGGATTGTTTTGGGCTTGAGAGAGATGTCATGCCGTTGGTAATAAACCTCCAAAGAGATTAAACCATTAAGCACAACGATCTCTATCTCAAGCTTAAACAATTAATCAGTTTGAAATGACTCTCAAAGCAAGGAAGAAGCTAAGAAATGAGAGAAGTACAGAGATAATTAGGGATGAACATAAGTATGGAAAGCTTGAAATAAATGTTATCAAATAGGTTGGTGTCCAATGCCTAAAACACCAAACCTATGAGAACCGTTACACTACAAGTATGCAATACAAAGCATAAATGACATGAACAACTTAAAATAGTCTTAAAATAGGCTAAAACAGCACTGAAATGAAGGTAAAAACACCTATAAAAGCAAGCTAAAATAATGGATCAAGTAAGCTAGTAAACAAGCCAAAGGAGATGAGGCTAACCCCTCCATTTTTGGGACTTCAAATCCACATTTTAGCCTCTGAAAATCTCTAAAAATCAATGGTAAAAAGATCAAAAAAAGATAATGAAAAGGTGGAAAGCACAAGGGTAAAAGCCTAAAAGACAAGGTTCAAAGAAGGGTGGTCAACCCCTCTACCTTTAATGGCTTTACACCACAAGTTTCAGCCCACAAAAACAGTTGAAAAATAGTCCAAAAACAGTAAGAAAGGACAGGAAAAAAGTAATGCAAAGGAGCTAGGATGTATACCTCTTGAAGATGAGTGATTCTTTTGTTCACAAACCAACAATTTCACACGCTCAAGAGCTAAAATGCAAGCTCAAACACCTTAGCAAAGAACACTTAAGGTTTGGTTTGGAGTGTCTAGGCAAAGGGTATAAAAGTTGCAAGGGAGGGAGAGAAATGTAGAGAGAGAAATATTTTCAAGACTTTGCTTCACAAATTTTTTCAAACCTAATTTTTGAGAGGGAGTCATCAATATATAGAAATATATGAGACTATCTCGAAAATATTCATATTGACACAGCTGGTGCAGTGCATGCACCTGTGGAGACAGCTGGCACAGTTGGCAAAAAGATCCAATTTTTGACACAAGTGGCCGGTAGGCCACTAATAGTGGCCGCCATGCTACTAGTGGATCTACAAGCCCCTAGATGGTCAGGCTTGAAAAATTACTGTTTTGGTCTAAAAACAATTGCTACTCCTTCAATGCTAAAGTGGCATGCACAAGACTCTATCAGTTAAACAATGCATGCATGGCATGTTTAGAAGCTAAGGCATCAAAGCTAGTGAAATGTATTGCACATGAGGCATGCACTACAATGCTCAAATGGTCAAACCACATATGGACAGACCGAAGATACTCCAAAACAGTGGCCAATACACACCAAGACCTAGACACAAAAGACAAAGAATGCATGCTCATTTGTGTGCTCACAAGCAAGGCACAAAGCTTAATTTCCAAACACATTGAAAGAGTGACATATATGAGAGCATAACGGAGGTATAAGCACTAAAATCATATACCAAATGATGACATATCATGCTAACAACACAAGTATGGCATGCTAGAGTCCTTAAGCATTAAAGCTAGTGAAGTACACAACACTAGGACTATGCTATGCAATGCAATGCTCAATGGACTAAACCAGCCCTAAATAGTTCTCATGCATGCCAAGACAGTGGCCAAAATGTGCTGAGATGATAGCATGAAAGGCAAGAAATGCATGCTCATGCATTGGTCTATGAACAAGGCATAAGGCTTAACTCTTGAAAGCACTTAAAGAGTGATATATATGAGTGTATGATGGAAGTATATGCTTTAAAATACCATACCAAATGATGTCATATCATGCAAATAGCTCAAATGAAGCATGCCAAGAGACTTGGAATACAAAGCTAGTCAAGGGCTTTACACTACAACCGTGCTAAGCGATGCTCAAATGACCTAAACCACTCAAAACATACCTAAAGTAGGTCAAAACAATGGCAAAAACATGCTAGACTTGCAACATAGATGGCAAGAAAGATATGCTCATGTATTAGCTCACAAACAAGGCATATTGCTCAACTTCCAAAAGCATTGAAAGAGTGATACATATGAGAGTATGACAGTGAAACATGCTCTGAAATCATATATCAAATGATGCCATATCATGCGAATAGCCCAAACAAAGCATGCTAGTAGACTCAAAAGACAAAGCTAGTAGAGGGGCTTTACACTATGGTTATACAAAGCGAAGCATATGTGATCAAGACCACCCAAATCAAACCTAAAGCATGTTAAATCATTGACAAAAATGTATCGGAACCAAGCTAACACATGCTAGAAAGGTGGGCTAAAACATCAAGCATGTTAAGGCTATAAGTAGGATTGCACTACAAGTGTGTGAAGCATGCAAGAGGCAATCAAACTAACCCAAAACAGAGTTATAACATACTGAAATAAGACCAAAAATAGGCTGAGATCAAGCCAACACATGCTAGAAAAATATGCTCAAGTATGAGGCCATCAACACAAGCAACCAAGACACAAAGAGAGGGGATGACCCCCTCCTATTTGGCACCTCAAAACTACCTTTCCACCACTGAAACTCCTCTAGAATTCAGTGGTTAAAAGGCCAAGAGAAGGTGATCTCAAAGGCCTTAGGAGATGGCACAAAGCAAAGGAAAACAAGCCACCAAAAGGGGTAGACCACCCCTAACTCAAACAAGGCCTTAAACAACCATCTTAAACACTTAAAAATAAAGCTTTTTGTAGTTAACAACTAAGCCTAAAATAGCATGCAAAGGTGGCTAAGAGAGTATAAAAAACAAGCTTAAAAGGGGATAAAGGGATTACCTTTGAAGCACAACAACAACAGCACCTTCTTAAGCCAAAAACCAGCATTTTAGGCTCCAAACAAGACCTCCAAGTATCTCAGCAACAAGGTAGAGTGTTTAGGTAAGAGGGTTGTAGGCAAAAATGTGAAGAACACTCACTTTTGAGCACAATGTAACACAATATATATATATATAGAGAGAGAGAGAGAGAGAAAGAGAGAGAATTCTAGAGAGAGAGTGAAATTTTGCTTCTCCAAAATTCTGAACTTGGAAAAGGGAGAGAGAGCCTCCCTCTTATAGAAATCCAAGTCTCAAGCTTGTTGGACAAGCTAGAAGCTTGGTGCAATCCCTCCATACAGATGCCTTCCGTGCCTAACAGCTAGCACAGCTGGCAATAAAAATATCTACAAAAGCAGAAAAATGGCCGTAGGCCACTTCAAGTGGCCTACAGGGGGAAAAAGTGGCCTACAACAACCAAAAGTGGCCTACAGCCTCTCCCCTCCCTCTAGGCAAGGGGTAACAAGGTATGGTCCAAAAACAAACCAAAAAGAAGGGAGCTAAGAGGCCACAAGACAGGCACTCAGCCGGATGCCCCAAAAACTAGCCTACGGGCCACTACAAGTGGCCTACAAGAGGAAAAAGTAGCCTACAGCTACAAAAAGTGGCCTACAGGCCTCTCTCTCCCTCTAGGCAAAGGCACCAAGGCATGGTCCAAAAATAAACTAAGAAGAAGAGAGTTAAGAGGTCCCGAGACAAGGCGCTCAGTCGAAAGCCCCGAAAACTCGAAACAAGCACAAACATGTGCGATCACCGCGTGCACAAACGATGACGTCTGAGTCTTAAGGTCGGCCAAAAATGAGGTGTCTACAGTAGGTTGTGTGAAACCTCTGTCGATGCTGCAACACCTTTCTGCCGTCTCTTTAAAAGTCCTATTCCTGGAATGTGCCGCAATTTGTTCATAAAGTAGATGGACTGGGCACTGACATACATGCCTTCATCCACAGCCAGAATTGTTTGCACTACCCGGGCTTTAGCCAAAGTGAATCCCAAGTGGAACACATCTTCGTCCCCATGATTGATCTCTAGCACTGGCGTAGTCACCTCCAGAGGTGGATGCATGGATGAGTTCCCAAAAACAATTGCTACTCCTCCCCCATGAGGATACTTCAACATTTGATGGGGGGTGGAGGACATAACCTTCATGTGATGTAACCAAGGCTCCCTAGCAGCAGATTAAAGGCAGCTAGTACATCCAGGAAGTGAAACTCGATCTCTTGCTCAGTTGGGCCCACCTGGACTCGTACTTTCATTGTACCCATAACCTCTCTGCTTGTGTTATCATACGCCCGTATCACTTGGGTTGTGGGGATAAAGTCCACCGATTTAAGGCCAACTACATAGGTAGCACGGGATAGACATACATTAATGGCAGAACTGGTATCTACTAACACCATTGGCACCCACTTCTCTCTGCATTCCACAGATGTATATAATAGCTTGTTGTGAGTCAAGCCTTCCGGCGGCAGCTCTTTATTAGAGATAGTAAGCATTGATTTGGCACCACCCGGAAAGACCAAGCCCACAAGTTGCTCAGGCGTAATATCAATGGACAATTTAGCCTTCTCCATTGCTAATAACACTACCTGCCGGTGCACCCATGAAGCCATAAGGAGTTCCTAGATTGAGATATTAGCTTGGATTTTTTTGAGCTACTTCAAAACTAGCTCTTCTTCTAGTTGCTTCTCCTTCTGTTTCTCGACCTCCTTGTCCTTTCCTGATGGCTCTGCTTGATCCAGGTGTGGTGGCTTAAAGAACCGTCCACTTCAAGTAAGATAGTCCATCTCCTCAGCATACCATGTATTATCAAGGATGCAATCCCCCCAGTCATTGTCAGTATGAGCCATATGCAAATCATTGTCGTCCCACCACTTACCATCAACTGCTAACAAGCAATTGTCCGGCTCTACTTGGATCATTTTCATAGCATAAATGTCTTCCATAGGGTGGCACGCAATTACGATTTTTTGGCTGCCTTCAATTCTTTCTCTCTCAAACTACCTTAATGCAGCTTCTTATTCAGTGCCTGTGTTGTTCACAACTCCCACTTCTTAACTTGGGTTTCCTACGCATGTGCCCTCCGGCAGTTTTCCTTTTTTATTAACCTTCTCGGCCACTTTAGCTAACTCAGCTTCCTTTCCCTCTAGTTTTATCCTAATTTCTTCTTCCTTGTCTAGCTCATCACTCAGCCATCCGGTGTTATCAGCCGATCCATTCAGGTTGAACCACCCGATCTGTACGTCTCCCTGATCATGCTCATTAAAGAACTGCAGGTTGTCCAAATCCTCTTCGAGGTCTGCCAAATCATCCAACCCTAGGCTCAGGCCATCCTCTCTCCACATTGATGCCTGCCGAGATTGGTAGCAACAATTCAGGCTTGGTTTGACCAGTTGGCACAATATAGCAACTTGAGTCATACACCCTCTCAAATAAGTCCCCAGGACACTCTAACAATAGACTAGTACCTTCCTCCAAGGTTGACTTCCCTCCCATTGCGAGTATCATCACCACAGGCTTGGGTTGAGGTTTGAACGTGTCCATCACGCATAGATCTATGCCATCGGGAATGAACAACGTCATTTTTGGCAGGTGAGAGGGGGTAATATATATGTTGGGGTCATAAAAGGTGGCCAGTGTATGGATCAGGTTAAGGTTTCGAGGTGGGGGAGACTTGATTATGGGTTGTGAGCTGGTTGGTAATTACATTTGGTTTATGAGGTGGAGCATTCACCTTGTTGTCAATGAGATCTAGAATCTCATGATGTAAACGGAAGCACTAGTCGGTGTCATAACCATGCTGCTGGTGAAAATCACAGTATTTTACGAGGTTGTGTTTGGGTGGAAGAGGGTAAGGTAGCGGGCGAGGTTCTAAGGGTTTTAAGTGCCCTTTCTTGACTAGCACCTGCATGGCTTTGGATAGGGTCATATATAGCTGGTTAAAAGTCCTACCTTGAGGTCGGGTAGGGTTGGATGATGTTTGTGGGCCTATATTGGCAAAGGGGTCAACAATTTTTGTTGTGGTGACATCACTTACATCCAATGGCCTCGCAGCTATACTACCACTGACAGCATTGGAACTGCGAACAAATGGCCTCTTGGCTGGCTCCTTATCCTCAGTAATATAAGTCCCTGTTTCATAGCATTCTCAATTTGGACCCCCATTTCATGAAGCTCTGTGAAGGTAAACAGAGGTAGAACAATCATCTTCTGCAGCAACTTGCCATGCAGATTCCAAACGACCATTTTGATCTAGTCTTTCTCGGAAGGCCTCGTGGTCATCATCGAGGCTTTGGCCCTCCATCTTGTCACAAACTCAGAGAAACCCTCCTTCAGCTCTTGACGTGTTATCTTGAGATCAGAAGTTCTAACCTCAATCTGCGTATTATAACAGTACTAAGCAATGAAAGCTTCGGCCATCTCCTCCTAATTCTGCTTGATAGAATCTTCTAACTTAGCATACCAAATGGGCACTATACCCGACATGGTGCGACCAAAGAGAGACAGCTTTTGTAATCTAGTTAAGCCCATCGGCCGCAAGATATCTGAAACAGTCGCAAGTGAACCATCAGATCCCCGAAACCATCAAAACGATCAACGTGTGGCATCTTGAACTGCTCTGGTAATGTAACTACAGAATTAGTGTATCCATCCTCTATATCTAGGATGGAGTTAACCCCTTGCGCTCTTTTGAATAGCTTCTCTAGTTTGTTGACCTTGAGTGCAGTTGGGTCAACCTCAAACTCGAATGGTGCCTCGGTCTGATAAACCAAGGCTCAAGAAGCTTGTGCTGGGATAGGTTCTACTGGATTGCCCTGGTTTTCTTGAACAATGGCAATATTAGCAGTGGCTCCACAAGGTTTGGTTTAGAGTGTATAGGGAAAGGCTTAAGAATTTGCAAGAGAGAGAGGGAATTGTAGAGAGAGAGAAATATTTTAGCTCCAAAATTTTTAACCCTCAAAAATGGAAGGGGAGGTCTTTTATTTATAGAAAAACATGAAAGTCCCTTAGAAATATCTATACATACACATGTAGGCAGATACATGTACCTGTGGGAACAACTGGCACAGTTGGCATAAATATCTGCAAAAATACACAAGTGGTCGGCAGGCCACACAAATGCCAGGTAGCCTACATTGGTGGCCGACAGCCCACGCTAGGGGGCCGGCAGGTCCCAGGGTTTTTAGGCTTGAAAAACTATGGCTTTGGTCCAAAACAAGGCAAAAGGTGTGTAGGGTTTAAAGGCTCAAAGCTGTAGAATTCTGCTGAGGACTTCGAGCACTTGACAAACATATACAAATTCATCATTGGGTGCGCAAACGGTGACACCCAAGTCATATGGGCAGTCAAAAATTGGGTGTTGTCAGTTGCCCCTCTTTGACAGAACTCGATGTCATGAAATAATGTGAGTGAATGTCAAAGCCCAAAGACAACTCATTTTGAAAAGGCTGTAAGACTTGGGCAAACAATCAAGACATAAATAAAATTGGTTGAGTTTGCAAGTTGCCTTCGTATCACTTTGTAGGGAATCAAACCAGCGTAGTTCTGGGGCAAGATGCAAATGATATGCATGAAAATGATTTTGAAAGCTGGACTCACACGCTTCGCGAAGCCGGCTATTTTAAACACTCATGATCATGCAAGATGATGCAATAAGCAATAATAGATACAATAAGTAATAACAAGATAACAACATATGAATGAGCAGCGTCAAGCTTAAAACCAACACAGGTTCCATGCAAGAAGATCTAAAACACACTCTAACCACGCCAAAACATGAGACGAGGAAAGAAAACACCGCTCGAGATCGCATTTCACGCGTCCCGAGATGAAAACTACTCAAGGTCACATTTCACGCATTCTGAGATAAAACAAAACCACTCAGGGTCGTGTTTCAAGCGTCCTAAGATACTCTAATCACGCTGAAATCATGAGAAGAGGAGAAAAATCACATGGGGCCATATTTCACGCATCCCAAGATAAAACTATCTCAAGGTCACGCTTCACGCATCCTAAGATACTCTAATCACACCGAAACCTTGAGAAGAGGAGAAAAACTGCTCAGAGTCGTGTTTCACACGTCCCGAGATAAAACCCGCCCAAGGTCGCGCTTCACACATCCTGAGATAAAAAAGCAAAAGGTACAAGACTGTACCATAAATACACAATGTAGTGAAAGTTTGCGACAGATGCACAAAGTGAGCGTGTGCAGAAGATGCACATGCTGGAAGTAGGATGAAAAAGCTAAAACAATAATTTACAACGTGGAGCAAGTTAAGCTAGTAAACAAGCACAAGGAGGGGAGGCTACCCCCTCCATTTTTGGGGCTTCAAAACATGGTTTTAGCCTCTGAAAAACCTCTGAGATTCAGTATTAAAAAGCTCAAAAAAAGTTGACAAAAAGGTGGGAAACAGAAGGGTAAAGGCTTGAGAAGTTAGGTGCAAAGAAGGGTGATCCACCCCTCCACCCCTAATGGCCTTAAACCACGAGTTTCAGCCCAAAAATATAGAGTATAAATAGCCCAAAAATAGTCCAAAAACAGTAGGAAAAATAGCAAATAAATCAAAGAAACAAGCCAAGACTTATACCTCTTGAAGAGGAGAACCCTCTCTAAGTGACAAACCAACACTTACACACCCTCAAGAGCTCAAAGTAAGCTCAAAAGTACCTCAGCTCAAATACCACAAGGTTTGGTTTAGAGTGCATAGGCGAAGGCTTAAGAATTTGCAAGAGAGAGAGAGAGAGGGAATGTAGAGAGAGAGAAATATTTTTGCTCCAAATTTTCTAACCCTCAAAAATGGAAGGGGAGGTCTTCTATTTATAGAAAAACATGAAACTCCCTCAAAAAGATCCATACATACACGTGTGGGCAGATACATGAACTTGTGGGAACAGTTGGCACAACTGCCATAAATATCTACAAAAACACACGAGTGGCCGGCAACCTACATTGGTGGCTGGCAGCCCACACTAGGAGGCTGGCAGGTCCCAGTGTTTTTAGGCTCAAAAAATTGTGGTTTTGGTCCAAAACAAGGCAAAAGGTGTGTAGGGTTTGAAGGCTAAAACCTGTGGCATTCTGCTGAAGACTTTGAGCACTTGACAAGCATATACAAATTCATCATTGGGTGCACAAACGATGACACCCAAGTCAGAAGCGAGGTCGAAAATTGGGTGTCTATAATTAGTGGTAAAAATCTAAAAAAAAAAAGATAATGAAAAGGTGGGAAACACAAGGGTAATAGCCTAGAAGACAAGGTTCAAAGAAGGATTGTCAACCCCTCTACCTTTAATGGCCTTACACCACAAGTTTTAGCCCACGAAAAAAGTTGAAAAACAGTCCAACAACAGTAAGAAAAGACAAGAAAGAAGTAGTGCAAAGGAGCTAGGATGTATACCTCTTGAAGAGGAGTGATCCTTTTGTTCACAAACCAACAATTTCAGACCCTCAAGAGCCATAATACAAGCTAGAACACCTCAACAGGAACCCTTAAGGTTTGGTTTGGAGTGTCTAGGCAAAGGGTATAGAAGTTACAAGGGAGAGAGAGAAATGTAGAGAGAGAAATATTTTTCAAGACTTTGCTTCACAAGTTTTTTCCAACCTAATTTTTGAGAGGGAGTCATCAATATATAGAAATATATGAGACTATCTCGAAAATATCCATACAGACACCGCTGGTGCAGTGCATGCACCTGTGGAGACAGCTAGCACAGTTGGAAAAAATATCTGATTTTTGACATAGCTGGCCGGTAGGCCACTAATAGTGGGCGGCCGTCCACTAATAGTGGCCAACAGGCCAGTAGTGGGTCTGTAGGCCCCTGGATGGTCAGGCTTGAAAAACTACTATTTTGGTCCAAAAAATAAGGCATAAGGTTTGTAGGTTTTTCGAGGCTCAAAACCGAGATTTCCTACTGAGGAAATTGAGCATTTGGACAAGCATATAAATTCATCATTGGGTGACCAAGCAGTGGCGCCCAAGTCTTAAGGCCGGTCAGAAATGGGGTGTCTACAGTGACTTACCGAGGGTAGTTCAGGAGTATCCGAATGTCTTTTTTGTAGGATCTCATTGGTTTACCACCATATAGAGAGATTAAGTTCTCTATTGACTTGGGGCCAGGCACAGCTTTAATTTCTATGACACTATATAGATTTGCACCTACGGAGTTGTGTGAGCTGAAGGTATAGCTTTAGGATTTGTTAGATAAGGGCTTCATACGTCCTAGTACCTCGCATTGGAGAGTACCGACTCTCTTTGCGAAGAAGATGGATGGCACTTTGCTGTTGTGTATTGACTACCACAAGTTGAACCAGGTAACTGGCAAAAAAAAAAAAAAAAACCCCCCATTATAGAATATATGACTTGTTTGACCAACTCAAGAGGTCTAATTGCTTTTTGATGATAGACTTGAGATCAGGGTTGTCACCAGTTGAGGGTGAAGGATGAGGACACTTCAAAAATGACCTTCCGTTCGTGTTATAGCCATTATGAGTTCTTAGTGATGCCTTTTAGGCTAACCAATGCACCAGCTTCATTATCAGTTTGTAGTTGCCTTTGTCAACAACATCTTGATTTATTCACCCTCTGAGGAGGAACACGAGGGGCACTTGCGGGTTCTACTAGGTGTGCTTAGAGCTTACCAATTGTATGCTAAGTTCAGCAAGTGTGAGTTTTGGCTCAAGGATGTTAAGTTCCTAGTCCATGTTGTGTCCAAGGAAAGAGTGACTATGGATTCATCTAAGATAGACGCAGTATAGGATTGGGAGTAACCTAAGAATACCTTTGAGATCTAGAGTTTCTTGGGCTTAGCTGGGTATTATCGACGTTTTGTGAAAGATTTCTCTACGTTGGCTTTGCCGTTAACTAGGTTGATGAGGAAAGGGGTTAAATTTGTGTTGAGGCTTATGAAAAGTCTTCCCAGGAGCTGAAGAATAGACTCACCATTGCTCAAATTTTGATTATTTCAGAGAGGGGTTTGGGTTGTTCAGTGTATTATGATGTATCTCGGGAAGGGTTGGGTTATGTGTTGATACAGGAAAGACAGGTTCTGGCCTATGGTTCACAGCAATTGAAAACCTATGAGAAAAACTATCCTACGCATGACTTAGAGCATGCGACAATGATCTTTGCCTTAAAAATCTAGAGGCATTGTTTATACAAGGAGAGATTTGAGGTGTTTTCTAATCATAAGAGTCTGAAATATCTATTTTCACAGAAAGACTTGAATTTGAGGCAAATGAGGTGGATGAAGTTTATAAAAGATTATGATTTCGAATTGCATTATCATCCAATGAAGGCCAATGTAGTGGTCGATGCGTTGAGTAGGAAGTCTGTGAGCAGTGTAGCGAGTATTACCATCTAGTAATGGGAGATGTTGGGCATTATTTATGAGTTTGGCTTACATCTTGGCGAGTCTGTCAAGTTACCTACCTTGTATACCGTAGTTGCACAACCTACCTTGGTTAGTCTGGTTATTGAGACACAACAACATGACCATGAGATGGAGACTATCCGAGGGAAAATTCTCCAGTGAGAAGGTAGAAAAAGGTCTGAATGTTCATTCTGATTCGAGTATGAGATATCTTGACCACTTTTTGTGCCGAAGTCTTGTTGAGAAGAAGTATTCCGTGAGTTTCACCATTCACGCCTTGCGATGCATCCGAGAGGCACAAAGATATATCATGACCTTTGTTATCAGTTTTGGTGGAAGTGGATGAAAAGAGATGTGGCCTTGTTTGTTTTGAGGTGCCTAACTTGTCAACAAGTGAAGGTCGAGCACCAAAGAGTAGTGGGTTTGTTACAACCCTTGCCTGTAGCCGAATGGAAATAGGAACATGTCACTATAGATTTTGTTGTGGGTCTTCCAAGGACCCAATGGGGTAATAATGCGGTTTGGGTAGTTGTCGACCAGTTAACTAAGTTCCCACATTTCATGCCTATATGCACGAGTGATTCAGTGGATTTTCTTGCCAAGTTGTACATTAGGGACATTGTTCGACTTTATGGGGTCCCGGTGACTATCGTCTTGGATAAGGATCCGCATTTTACAGCTCAATTGTGATAGAGCCTACAGAGTGCCTTGGGCACTAAGTTGAATTGTAACATGACTTACCATCCTCAGACTAACGGGCAGTTGGAGTGCACTATTCAAATTTTAGAGGACATGCTTTGGGCTTGCGTTCTCAACTTTGAGGGGTCTTAGGAGAGACACTTGACTTTGATAGAATTTTCCTACAATAATAGCTTCCAAGAAAGCATTAGAATGGCACCTTTTAAGGCCCTGTATTGCCGACCTTGTAGATCACCTATTTGTTGGGCTAAGGTAGGTGATGTACCTATGTTGGGTCTGGAGTTAGTCCAGGAGACGACGGAGAAGGTTTTGCTTATCCATAGGAGATTAGTTTCGGCTCAAAATTGTCAAAAGAGCTATGCTGACCAAATGAGGAGGTCTTTATCTTTTGAGGTGGGGGGCGGGGTTTGATGAGGTTCGAAAAGAGTGGAAAGTGATCTCTAAGGTTTATTAGACCATTTGAGATTTTAGAGCGGATTAAAGAGGTAGCTTACTATTTGGCATTGCCGCCCTAACTTTTCGAGGTTTACAATGTGTTTCATATATGTATGCTCTGGAAATATGAGCCTGATCTTCGCATGTATTAGATTAGACTGATTTAGAGGTTGATGAGGATGCCTCATATGAGGAGAGACCGATTCAAGTTTTGGGCACACAAGAGCAAGCCTTGCGATGTAAGACTATTCCTTTGGTTAAGGTATTGTGGCAACACCATGGGGTCGAGGAAGCAACTTGGGAGTGTGAAGCTGAAGTTTGTGATAAGTATCCAAATTTGTTTTTCGGTGTTTAAGTCATTTTGTGGTTGCTCATATTTTATTATAATAAATGGAAGTTGTAAATGTTTTGTAAGAATGATATTGTTGTAAGTCAAGTTGGAATGTAGTAATTTCTATGCCTTTGGGCATATGTTACTATAATGATGGTATAACATTCTTTATTTGTGACGTGGTCCAATTTTGGGGACGAAATTTCCTAAGGGAGGAGGTTATAGCGACGCGTTAAGACTCGATCCTTTTATACTTTTGTTTATGGATTTGTGTCTATTTTGGGGTTTATATTGTATCTTCCTTAGGCTTTACCTTCAGGAACCCTGTTTTGCAGTTAGCATGTTGGCAAAAAAAAATTTCGATTTTTTAGGTCACGTCCACGACCAGGCCGAGAGGAAAAACACCTCCCAGTACTTTAGTCTATAGGTTAGATTTGTGCCCATGATGGGATGATCACGCCCATGATGAGAAGAGGCCACGCCCGTAATGGATCATGACCAAATGTGCCTTTCAAGTTCTTGTATGGGAAAATTGTGTGGGCCACAAACGACCGCAAGGGATGGACCGCAATTTGAGGATCGCTCCTGCGGTGTGGTTGTTCACAGTCGTGATTGTGTCTTTCGCTCCTACAATCTGTTGTTCACGCCCGTAGTCTATTTTGTCTATATATACCTCCAAAAGTGGAAAATATCTACTTTTTGAGCTCATCTTCTTCTCTTCTCTCTCCAGATCTCCATTTTCAACCTCCAAGCTCTAAACAGTTAATTTTCATCTAGTTTCCCATATCTCCTACCATAGTGCATAAGACTTTATTATAGAGCAAGTTTGAGGCTACATTTTAATATGAAAATTTCAAGTTTTCCCATATCTCCTACCCATTTGCTCATGCATTACATTGGAATATCTATTTTATAATTGTACATTGAAATGTATTATTTTAGAGAAAAATGGCTGAATACCATAGTGAATCTCTTTTGGGGGTGTGGTTGTGGTTGTGTTTAAGTTGGCCTTTCTGTCCGTGGTGAAAGTCCAGAAATCCGCGTGGTTAAGATGCCTTCCTTTTGGTTAGTTGCCAGTGAAGTGGCTTTGGTAATACTTTTATAGTCTACTTGCAGACACGTACCTAAAGATTCCTAGTGTTTGCATCCACTGCCATGTTTTCTGAGCTAAAGTAGAGAATTACCTACTAAAAATCGAACTTAGCATTGCATTGTTTAATAGAGAAAACACACTATTTTGGAAAGTGGCATCCACATGCATTTTACCATGTGATTTTTTAATACACTAATGAAATCAATGAATGGATAGAAATTCGCATAATGAATCTTTTATTAAATGATTGAATTTTATTAGTTTCTGCATATCTGCTGAGAGTTATGAGGATATCTATTGTTATATATTTTGGGGTGTTACACTTCCTTCCACCACCACCACCACCAAACATAGAAAAATATTTTCTCTGAAAAATATTTTTCGGCCAAACAAATGTAGTGTAAACATTAATAATTAAGTTTCTAAATTTTTTCATGCATCTGTTAAAAAAAAAAAAAATCAAAAACCCACCGAATTGTAATTCCCCCTGTAGACACCCCATTTTTGACGGGCCTTACGACTTGGACGTCATCGCTTGCACACCCGATGATGATTCTATATGCTTGTCAAGTGCTTGGAGTCCTCAGCAAAATGCTACAACTTTGAGCCTTTCAAATCTCTACACACCTGTTGCCACATTTTTGGACCAAATCCTGAGATTTTCAAGCCTGCAATCCTTGGTGGCCTGCCAACTACCTTTTTGGGATGCCGGCCATCACTCTTGGTTGCCAGCCACTAATGTGGCCTGCCAGCCACCAGTGTCTTTTGTATATATTTTGTGCCAGTTGTGCCAGTTGTGCCAGCTATTTGCACAAATGCTTGCATCACCTCCCACGTGTATGACTGGATGTTCCTGAGGAAAATTCATGTTTTCTATACATAGAGGGCCTCCCTCTCATGTTTTAAGGTTAGAAAAATTTTGGAGCAAAATCTTTCCTCTCTCTCTACAATTCTCTCTCTCCATTGCAAATTTTTACAATCTTGCCTACATATCCTTAACCATTTCCTATACACTCTTAACCGAACCTCTCCATCTTTGACTTTGAGCTTTGTTGGAGCTCTTGAGGGTGTGTTTGCTTGGTTTTATTGCTTGGAATTGATTTCCTCTTCAAAGGTATAAAGCTTTGTCTCTTTACTAGCTTTATCAATTCTTCTTCTTTTTTTTTTTTCTTTTTTTTTTTTTTTTTTTGCTGTTTTCCAACTGTTTTTGGGCTATAAAAACCTTGGATTTTTGGGCTGAAACTTGGGTTTTAAGGCTAACAAAGGTTGAAGGGTGGTTCACCATTCTCTACGCCTTTCTCTCAAGGCCTTTTTCCTTGTGTTTCCCACCTTTGCTCTATCTTTTTTTGAGCTTTTATACACTAATTTTCAAAGTTATTTCAGCAGCCAAAATCATGTTTTGAAGTCTAAATTTGGAGGGGTTAGCCTCCCCTCCTTGTGTCTTGCTTACTAGCCTAGCTTGTGCTTTGTTTTAGCATATTAATCTAGCTATTTTTGTCTTAATTCTAGCATGTTTTAGGACCTTTTTAAGACTATTTTAGCACTATTTTTGGTTAATAGTTGCATTTGAGTTTTGTTTTGCATGCTTGTAGTGTAATTGTCCTCATGAGTTTGGTGTTTTAGGCTTTAGACACCATCTTATTTGAGTTGATTGTATTTATTTATGGTTTTCCATACTTGTGATCACTCCTAATCATCTCTGTAACCTCCCTCATTTCTTGGCTTTTGTTTTGCTTTGAAAGTGGTTCAAACCCCTTGTTTGTTTAAGCATGAGATTGAGATGTCTTGCTTAATGGTTTAATCCCTTTGCGTTTCATTACCAATGGTGTGATGTATCTTTCATGCCTAAACAGCACTTGGTCTGATCCTTCTTTCCATTAGAGGACTTAAACTCACCATTAGACTCAATGAATTAAAGGATGGTTGGTAATTAAAATGAAGTAAGTAAAATGGGAATAAAATAGTGCAAGATAATAATTGGTTTTGTGTTCAATCGAACGTTAATTGAACATATGGAAGCTTAAGGTATTTCATACTCATTAGTGATGAAATGGTTCAAGTTTCCAAGGTCACCACTTCCCTTGATCAATTCATGAAAGGGAGGAGGTTAGAGTCTTGTTTTGTTGCATTTATTGAACCTGAACATTTTGGTTCATAAGCCATCATGCAATGAATTTACTTGAGTTGATGGTTTGGGGGCCAAGTCTTGTCTTTCCTTTGATTTGTTCATGATAAAGGAGGGTTGAGTTGTGCAGACAACACTTAAGAATACCCTGTGCATGCTTTGTTTGTTCTCTGTTGTAGCAAGATGAACTGTGTAGCAGTGGCCGGCAAGCCACTTTCCATGGCCGGCACGCCCTCACTGGTGGCCGGTAGGCCCTCACCCTTGGCCAGCTGGCCACCAATGCAAAATCCAGCAGTGTGTTTTTTTAGCAGAGCAGAGATATTCTGGAGGTGGACAAAAGAGAAAGTGTTCTACTATGCAACAGAGGCATTCAGCAGCAAAAACAGTGACTTTTCGGGTAGAAACCGAGCACGTGCATGAGCATTCCTCGCATACTGAGCATGTTTAAGTTTAAATATTTAGCTTAGATATTTGTTGTAATTAATTAATTGTAGTGCTGTAATTTGATTAGCTAGAATAGTAAGTTAATTAATTTGTTTTGTGTTAATTAGCTTAGCTTAGTTAGCTTAGTTAGTTTATCCATTCGGACTCTCCTTCATGAGGGTTCAATTTTGTAATAATGTGTATGTCTTCCAACCCCACGTCATTCTCCCTTTTATTTACTAGCTTATAACGGTTAGTTTAGGAGCACCATGTTTCAATTAGCATACTTTATGTTTGCATCCATTTGTATTGCATGCACCGAGGCTCGGTTCATCATTCTAACTTGCATTGTGAGCTAAATAATTCTTTGAATATGTGCTTAGACTGCATGCTATTTAATTGATTCACAAGTCATTTTAAGTAGCCGAGCCTATTTAGATTGCATATTGCATGTGTTGCATTAGTCATATTATATAGTTCGGAATCACGCATTTTTCTAACTCATTTTTCTCTTAGCTTGGAGTACTAGGTGAGCCTTTATTCACTTTAGCATATCGCATGCATGTGATTGTTTCCATGTCTAGCGTGCTTGCCATGAGGCTAATTGCTTAAATGATAAACTGTTTTGAATGCCTGTGGATAAAGGCTAGTTGCTTAAATTGGAATAATTTGAGCAATGTTCCTATGCGATCACTTATTCAAGTGGTACATATTCGAAACAATTTTGGAAACAAACATGAATCGAAATGTTCAAATTCTAGCAAATTAGTCTATACTTGTTTGTGTACGTATTACATAGTAATGCTAGCCTAATAATTGGAATAAGAGCATATAATGTAAATAAGATTCGTATCATGATTAGTAGAGGCCGGTCTTTGATCGAGCGAGCGGGGGTGCTCAATTCATGACCTTCCCCTCTCGTACCTAAGTTCCTGTGTGGAGACAATCTTGGTGATGACGGACACATGGCCTTTGGCACAAATCATGGGTTTCCTAGATTTCTCAAAATATTTAGGTGGCGACTCCGTATCTGGCAAAGTAGTCCATTTTTGGCAATTTGATTCAAAATCGATTTTCCAAAAGATTTGCCAGATTGGGACTCTTTGGTGTTTATCTATTTCACATTGCACTTGTGGAATCAGATTCAAAACTGCGGGAGTCCGATACTGTAAGGCTTAGTAATATCCAAAAAGAGCATGAAAAGTCGAGCTACACCTCCCTTCCCCCCTCCCCTCCCCCCTCAAAAAAAAAAAAAAAACCCCTTTTTCTTGGATTACATTGAGTAATTGAACAAACTTAATTCAAATACTAAATTCAAATGTAGAAATAATAGTTTAACTAAACTCAATCTATGGGAGACGTGTGGACATGGATTTCTTGAATCAAGTTGCAAGTTTATTGGGTTATAAGATCACAAATCCTCCCTTAATTTATTTAGGTCTTCCAATTAAGGCAAACCCAAATGCTTCTAGTGTTTGGCAACTTGTTATCAAATGGGTTAGATCTTTGTTGATCACTTCGAAGAGAAAATACCTCTCATTTGCTAGCATATTAACTCTTCTTAGTACCACCATGAACAATCTCCCTAGTTGTTATGTGTCATTATTCAAGCTTTCTTTACACTGTGTTTGGTTCGGGGATTTAGGAAATGATTTGGAAATGGAAAGGGAAAGGGAAAAAGTAGGTGAAATGTGAATAAAATATACCCATATTTCACTTAGTTTTACACACCTTTTCCCTTTCCCTTTCCCTTTCCAAATCCCATCTCAAATCCCCAACCAAACACAACGTTAGTTATTTGTCATAAGTTAAAAAAAACTTCAAACACATTTTTGCAGGGTGATAGCAAGGAGAAAAGGAAATTGCACCTTGTGAATTAGAATGTCATATCTAAAGGGAAGAAGCTAGGAGGGTCTAGGTATTCATTCGTTGAAAGTAAAGAATGTGGCCTTACTTGCTAAATGGTTGTGGCATTATGGTATGGAAAACAAGCAATATGGGGAAAGTTATTGGTCCCAAAATATGAGGCCAAAGGATTTGGTTGGCTTCCAAACGAAACTCAAGGGTTAAACTACTCAAAGGTATGGAAAGGTATCTTGAGCATTGGGAGAAGAGAGGGTATTTTCAAAGATTTTTTAATTAATAATTTGTTGAAACTTGGTTATGGGAATGATATCTTGTTATGGTCAGATGTATGGCTTACTAAGAAAGCTTTATCTGAGATGTTTCCAAGGTTGTTTCCACTGTCTACATGAAAGACTCTTTCAATTTAAGGTATGGCCCATGGTCCCTCTAGTTCAGACGAGAACTAAGATCTTGGGAAGATGAGAGCCTTAAAGAACTTCTACAGGTGTTGTTAAGTACTTTTCCAATTGCAGATCAAAAGGATTCGTTAAGATGGTGAGCTGATAATAATGGTATGTTCTTAATCAAACCTTTTGTCTTTCTTTTTTAGTCTGTAGGAATATATATATATATATATATGCAATGAATTAACGAATTCAATCCATACATGAATATCTCATATTCGAATAATGAACCTGATAAGTGAATCACGTGCCTCCGAATTACTAGTTGAAATCCCAACAGTGGAGTGATACTACAATGCGAATAACACCCACACAACTCACAGTACAAAGGCTTGTGTTTAGTTCTTCAATGGCAGAAAGATTGAAAGTACTCAAATTTTTACCCACACAATATTACATTTTGTTTCCCCTTTTTCACTCCTATAATAATACGTATATTGATAATCAATATATAGCGAGATAGGTAACCACCTATCCTTATCCTAGATAATAAGATGGAATGGTAAGCTATCCTTATCTCTTTGGATAACTCTAAATTTAAATTCATATAAGTCATATATGGGTCATGCCACCATGGGCACCCAAACCTAAGTCCAAAATCCGACCCGTTTTTCCAACATCTCGCATTCTCACATGGGTTGGCATAATGTTGCTGCATCTCCATCTCAATCTGCCCAAACTTAGAACAAACTCATACTAGCCAATGGACCGAGCGACCGCTGAGAACTTGCATATGGGAGCGCTATACTAGAAACTCAAAACGAGCCAGAATAGAAACATTAACCCAAAGATAAAAAAAATATTGTCTCATGTACCCTAGAGTCCAAAACATCTCTAATCCCTTAAGGTAGGGCTGTGCAAAATACCGCCCAATCCGCTAAAACTGCACCGATCCACATCAATATGCACCGCTCTAACCGTTAACTGTGGTTTAAACTTTAAAATTTATAATCCGCCAACCGAACCACTCCGCTCTGCTGTAGTTAATACATATATATTTTTTAACCTCCAATGAAATATCAATATAAAAATGAGTGTGAGAGAGATTTAAGATGTGAAATTTATTACAAATTAGTGGTTATATATATGAAACATATTATGTAAAATTACTTTGTGTTATATATCTAAAAAATATTATACAAATTAGTATTATATATTATGCAAATGTATGATGATTAGTTAGAATATTCTTCAATCTGCTAAACTGCCAAAAACTGCTCAAACCGCAATTTGTCAGTTCGCTAATTTTCCAACCCGCCATTCGATTTGTAATTTTACTCTCAAACTGCCTAAATCGCACCACCCACACCCCTACCTCAAGGAGCATGTTTGACCCTCTCAAATCTTGTATTATATTCACACTCAATCGCATCACATACAAATCGATGAGAGTTGTCGACGGTGAATATATAGCAGAGGTGTAGAACTAAATGATCTTCCCTTCGCCCTCATGTCACTTAATTCAGAATTGACTGCTTTCCTAGTGATGCCCCTTAAGGCAAAATCATACATGGTCGCAGGCAATATACCTAAATAACAGAACATCAATCCTTCACGTCATGACATAGTAAAAGGTCACAAAGGACACAAAGTAAGGTCATTGTTAAATGGCCTTTAGGACTCACATGGTGAGGAAGCGGGGATCCATTCTCTCACCTCACTAACTGGTTGGCAAGCACATGAAGTATGAACATATGCTACAATGGAGTAACTCTTCCAAAGAGCGATGTTAGACTCTATACACCATACAGATCTTAGTCTAGTCATTTCTAAGTGCACAGGTCGCTTCAAGTGCCTAACCCAATTTCTCTATTTGCTCACTTCCAAAGTGTGAAATGAGATCTCGCACCTGGCTATACATAACAGGCACACTATAGGCTATGTGGGTACTACTTTCCATGGTTAATCCTTAATAGGATCTCATCTTGGCTCCAACCAAGGTGACATAAATAGTGGATGACTTTGAGCTCATCTTAGCTGTAATCCATAAACCACTAGTCCCATCCTTGCTCGTTGTCAAACGCCAAGGGCGATTGCTCGTGTGAGTGAGCCAATCTCTTCTGCTAACATCTAATCTATTTATTATGTGTGCTAACTCACAAACCATATCAATAAGCAGTAAACCTACATGTAAAAACAAATACGAATATTTATGGTATAAATATCCCATAAAGTCAAATACATTAATCAATGGTTCAACTAAAACACATAAATCACCACCTACGAAGACCTAAAGCCCTAACATGAGTAATGTAAATACCTCTAGCAATAGGCTTAGTCAAAGGGTCTGCAACAATGCAACTCGTAGGAATGTGCTCCAAAATCACCTCCTTTTACACCACAACGTCTCTGATAAAGTTGAACCTCACATCAATATGTTTGGTTCTACCGTGGTATGTAGGATCTTTAGCATAAGCAAGTGCAGTCATGCTATCACAACGGATTGGCACCCGGCCTAAAGCATGTGTGACAACATCCAAATGCTGTAAGAACCTCCTCAACCAAATGGCCTCATGAACAGCAGCAGAACAAGCAACAAATGGTACCTCCATCATCGATAAGGCAATGCAAGTGTCACGACCCAAACCCGCCCCTAAAGGTTTGGTCCATAACCAGCCTGTACATAGGCCTCAAAACAAAATTTTACAGATACTTATTTAAATACGGGGCCTGAAGCGGAAGCAAATATCAATATAAAGATAACGCCCATTGAGCTTGTGCATACATGAAGTCTTAGATTAATTTAAGCATTTAAATACACTTCCATATTTACGTACACAATCACAGAATTTATATAGATCTCACACACACTTACATAAGACTCCATAAATTACATAACTCCCGGTAATCAAAATTAAGGCCTCAACACAGAGGCGTACCCCAGGCGGCTTGGCAGACAGGTGGATCTCAATACAATTCTAGTGTCAATCCCCGATGGCTCACCTACATAAATATACATAAAATGGAGTGAGCAAGGCTCAGTAAATAATAACAATGTAAGGAGGTTAGTTCAACGAGCATAGTCTTAGAGAATGTAAATATGCATATCAAACCATACACATATCTTACTCATAATCATATTTTAAAACAGCCTCAGGCCCACATGTAATACAGAACAGCCTTGGGCCCACATATGTACAAAACGGCCTCAGGTTCAACATATTATACAGAACGGCCTCAGGCCCACATCTTGACAGTTGTCCACACATTTGAGGGTAGGTAGAACATCAACATGTACACTACCTCCCTTGGCCTCTGGCCATGAATCATAATCGATTCGAATCGTATTAGGGTCGGTGAGACATCAGCATGTCCACACCTCCTTCAATCTTAGAGTTGTCCACACTCCGTGGCTTATAACTGAATGGCCTCGAGCCCATCACTAGCACAGCAGAACGACCCCCGGTCCTTAAGGATATCATTGCCCAATAACGCACATAAGTTTTCCAGTTATTCACCATAAGGAAACATAGCTTACTTATGCATAACAGAATGCCATCGATAACTATTAACAGTAAATGAAACAGAACATTACACTACTATTACTCACAATGATGGACTTCCGGTAGCAATAGAACGATGTCCTCGTCTTGACCTACAAACACAATGCACATAGCATAATATGAGGATATAATCAATCTCATTCTTGTTCTTTAATCAATTAGTCATATCGGTTCTAGACTCATTAGTCCTCAATAGGTCATAATCCATGTCTCAAAAAATAGGAGGAATCGATAGGAAAATGGTTTAGATGAAGAAATGGTACAAAATCGGTAGACAGAAAGTGAGTAACTTTCACTATTTTGGGCATATCTATTTGTATACTAAGAATGTAACGACCCCAAAATACGTATTAGAGATTACCTTTACGGCCTTATGGGTTAATGCATTTTAATTTAATGATATGTGTTCAAATTGAGGAATTAACTGTTGAGCCACGGCTTTAAAATTGAAATTACCGACCTTTACGGGTTCAGAAATCACAATTGAGGACTTGGATGTGTTAATGGAAATTTTTAGAACTATTTGGCAAACTTAATTGGAAATATAATTTGTCTGATTTGTTAATGTACGTTTGGGTGGTTAACTTGGTACTGCAAATTGAAGGCCTTAGAGGCTTCAGAAACTAGAACAAGGGACATATTTATGATCATCATAATTTTTAGAGTCATCTGGAAAGTTTAATTGAAATTTAATTTTGTACGATTCGTAAGGGCGTGTTTGGCCCTCCTTATTTGTGATAAAGCTTATATAATTAAATATATAGCTGTTCATGAGTTATATGAGTAGGACTCATCTTTTGGAGCTCAAAAATATCTAAGAAGAGAGAAAGACCCGTGAGAAAGAAAGGCCAAGAGAGAGTGAGAGAGAGAGTTCACCATTGTTGGGAGCTTGAAGATGACTTGAAGAAATTGAAGAGAGAAGAAGGAGATCAACCATGGAAGCTTGGAGAAATTAAAGAGAACTACGAGAAAGTCAAAGAGTGAACTAAGGTAAGATAAATTATCTTGAATCCTTATGTTTGAGGCATCAATTTCATGAAATCATGATAATAAGGGAAGCTTTGAACCCATTTGAGTTAGGGTTCTATGTATATATTTGATTGAACCTTGATTTTCTAAGAATTTCTTGATTGAAGAATTAAAGTCATTATATTTGTTTATTTTGAGGTTATGATGTTTGATGGAGATTAATAATGTGAAATTGGTCATGTATTAAAGGGTTTTGGGCCTTGATTTACATATAATTAAGGTTTGAGTTTGAAAATGAGAAGTCCCAAATTTTCAGCCATTTTCGGACTGCAAGTTGTCCAGGGCCGCACGTGCGGCTCTATTTCCCGCACGTGCGGGAGACAACTTTGTCCAGCCAACTTTGAATAAGCATATCTTTTGCCTCGGGACTCCATTTTGAGTGATTCTTGAGCCTAAAATCAATCCCCTGAAGTCTAGTTTCCAATGGCGGTGGTCTCACTCCCAAATTCTGAATACAGAAATAGTTATGCCCAAATTAGTGACTACTGTTCATTTTCTGTCAACTAGTTTTGTACCATTTCTTCACCTAAACCATTTCCCATCGATTTCTCCTATTTTGTGAGACATGGATTATAAATTATTAAGGAATAATGAGCTTGGTACCACCATGGCTAATTGATTGAACGATCGAAGAGAATAAGTAACGGATCGAGTATAATCTCATATTATGTGTTGTGCACTGTACTTGTAGGTCGAGACGAGGACATCGTCCCATTACTACCAGGAGCTGATCACTGTGAGTAATAGTAGTGTAACATTACGTTTCACTTACTTCTATGATTATGATTTATGTATTGTTGTTTGTGAATGGCCTATTCCATCGATATTGTGCTTTGATTAAATTAATAGATATGTTTGAATAATGGCATTGATATCGACCAAAGGTCATTCTGTCCATATTAATAGAAGTGGGCCCGAGGCCATTATGATGTGAATAGTTCTGTCTTTATCAATAGTACTGTAGTGATACATGTGCCTTCTGATAATAGTTATTATTAATGTTCTGTTATTTGCAAGACAACTATGTCTGTAATAAACCATGGGGAAATGTATGTGCACTATTGTGTAATGGTATTCTGATGAATCTAGAGTTATTCTGTTCTGTTTATTCATTCCGTTTATGCTATGACATGACATGAATTGTTCGGTCTTTAAGACCTAATTATTTCTGGTATGGAACAAAGTGCTGTACAGAACTAAGTGCTACAGTGCGAGTCACCTCTAGAATCTGTGCGAGACACCTCTTGAGTCCATACATATGTGAACTGGGCCTATGGCCAATCTGTGACATCTGGGCCTATGGTCGTTCTGTATCTGTTAGGCCTATGGCCGTTCTGTATCTATTAGGCCTATGACCATTCTGTATCTATTAGGCTAGAGGCCGTTCTGTATTATCTGTGTGCCAGAGGCCGTTCTGTAAGATCTGTCGGCTTAAAGCCGTTCTGTATCACATCTAGGCTTAAAGTCGATCTATATCATATATGTGGGCTTAAAGCCGATCTGTATCATATCTGTGGGCTTAAAGTCGTTCTGTATTATATATGGGCCCGAGGCCGCTCTGTATTATATATGGGCCCGAGGCCGTTCTGTATTATATGTGAACCTGAGACCGTATTGAAATATAGTTATGGATAAGACCTGTATATGGTTGGTATCTGTCTATTTATTTTATCCAAGGTTTTGCTTATTCAATTAACCTTCTTAAGTTGCTATTATTCACTGAGCCTTGCTCATTCTGTTTTATGTATATTTCTGTAGGTGAGCCATTAGGGATTGACACTAGAGTTGTACTGAGGTTCGCCTATCCGCCAAGTCACCTGGGATATGTCTCCACGTGGAGGCCTTAATTTATTGTTTGGAGTCTTATAAATTATTAAGTCTTATGTAAGAGTGTGTGAGATCTATATAAAATCTGTGATTGTATAGGCATATTTGGACTGTATTTAAATGCTTAAATCTAATTAAACCATCATGTATGCACAAGCTCAATGGATGTTGTCTTTTATTGATATTGCTTCCGCCTGAGGCCCCATATATGTTTAAATATTATTTTAAAATTCTGTTTTGAGGCCTATGTACAGGCCGGTCGTGGACCAAACTTTTAGGAGCGGGTTTGGGTCGTGACAAAGAATTTGAGAGTGAGGCTACCACCAGGGGAAACTAGACTTCCGGGGCTTGAATTTAGGCTTAAAAATCACTCAAAACAGAGTTCGGATGCCAGAGATATGCTTATTTAAAGTTGACCGAATAGAGTTGTCCCGCACGTGCAGAAAACAGGGCCACACGTGCAGGACCACGTGCCTTTTTAGCATAATCAACTTTGGTGTTGTAAATAGACTGCTGCACATGCGGGAAGACCCACCGCATGTGCGGCTTTGGGCAAAAACCAGACCCGCTGCACGTGCGGCTCTGGGCAAAAACCAGTCCGAAAATGGTTGTATGATTTGGAACCTCTCATTTTCAAAATCAAGCTTCAATTTCATGTAAATCAAAGCCCAAAACTCTTTAACACATATTAAATTTCACATTCTTAGCTTCTACCCAAAACCATAACTCCAAAATATTACTCAATTTCCCAATTAGAAGAACAAGATTAAGAATTAAAACACAAAAACATAGAGTGGACATGGTTTGGGGTCCAAAGCTCACTTTCATGGTGGAATTCTCTTTAGCCTCTTTAAGAACCATAAAACTCCTACAAGAAATTAGATTGTAGCGTAAATTCATGCTATATCCAAAAATTCAACATCTTCTTACTTGAAGAAACAAAACTCATACATACAATCATAGATAACCCAAGAATCTCAATCTTTAGCTTATGATCTTCAAGAATTGAGAGGGAGAATCTTACCTTAAGCCTTTATCATCACTTGTTGTTGCATAACCATGATGATTTCAAGCCAAATCTTTGATTTCCTCTTTCATTCCAACTCTTCTCCTTTCTTCTCTTTGAGTTCTCTCTAGAACTCTCTCCCCCTGTCTCTCCCTCACATGCCTTCCCCTCTCCTTTAGATATTTTTGGGTTCCAAGGGATGAGTTCACACATATATCTTATAGACATCTATACATTCCACTATATATATAGCTTATCACAAATAGGGATAGCCAAACGCACCCTTATGAATCGCACAAAATCAAATTTCAATTAAACTTCCCAAATGACTCTAAAAATTATGCTGATCATGAATATGTCCTCTGTTCTGGTTTCTGAAGCCTCTAAGGCCTTCAATTTGCAGTGCAAAGTTAACCACCCAAACATGCCTTAACGAATCAGACGAAATAAATTTCCAATTAATTTTCCCAAATAGCTCTAAAAATTCCCACTAACATATCCAAGTACTAAATTTTTATTTCTAAACCCATGAAGGTCGGCAATTTCAATTTCGAAGTCGAACTCAACAGATAATTTCTCAATTCAAATAGATATAATTAAATTCAAACACATTAACCCATAGTTAAATAAAGATGATTTCTTATACGCATTTTGGGGTCATTACAGCAGGATTGCTTCTTACTACTCCAAGATATAGCACCATTGCCGAGCAAGAAAACATATCTTGAAACAGACTTGCACTCGTCCAAGTCTCCACCCTAGTCAGTATCACAATAGCCAACCAAATGTAGATAAGAACTTTGGTAGCACAGTATGTGATCTACAGTCCCCTTAAGATATCGCAGTATTCTCTTGATCGCTTTTCAATGAGTTAGTCCTAGATTGGATTGATAACGACTCACGAATCCAACTGGATAATAGATGTCTGGTTGTGTACACATCATAGCATATATCAAGCTTCGAATAACATTAGAATAGGGTACACAAGCCATCTCTATTTTCTCTTATGGAGTCTTTGGACGCATATCAAGGTTTAGGCTCTTGCCTTTCGCAATAGAAATGTTAATGGGTTTGCAACTCTGGATCTAGAATCGCTCTAGGATATTCTTAATGTAAGTCTCTTGAGACAAACTGAGAAGTCTCCTAGGGCGATCCCTAAGGATCTTAACTCCGAGCACGTAGCTTGCTTCACCCATATCCTTCGTCTCAAAAATAGAGGACAACCACTCTTTAGTGGCGATAATCGTTTCCATGTTGTTCCTAGCTAATAGTATGCCATCCACAAATAATGATAATATGATAAAAGTATCCTTGTAACGCTTGACATACACACAGTGATCTTCATTGATCATTGTAAACCCATTGGAACTAATGGCTCGATGAAATCTCAAATTCCACTGTCTAGATGATTGCTTTAGGCCATCAACAGATCGTTGAAGCTTGCAAACAGATCGTTGAAGCTTGCAAACTTTGCACTCTCACCTATTGCCGCAAAGCCCTTTAGTTGATCTATATAGATCACTTCATCCAATTCTCCATTGAGAAATGCAATCTTAATGTCCATCTGATACAACTCCAAGTCCAACTGAGCTACTATGGCTAGGATAAGGCGAATAGAGGCAAACCTTACAACAGGTGAGAAGGTTTCCTCATAGTCCACACTCTGTAATTGGGTGTAACCCTTCACCACTAACTGAGCCTTATACCTCTCTATGGAACCATCTGTCATGCGCTTGATTTTAAGAACCCATTTGTTCCCAATAGTCTTGCGCCATGGTGGCAAATCAACCAAGTCCTAGACGCAGTTTTTCTTCATTGACTCCATCTGTTCATTCATTGCAACATTCCATTTTATTACTAGCAAAAGATGAGAAAGCCTCCTTTAGATTCTTAGGCTCCATCTCATCATTCGAAGCAATCATGAATGCTTCTCCTTCAATCTCAAAATGACAACGGGAATGACTCCACACCTGCTTCTACGCCGTTGAAGATCTTGAGAATCATCTTCCATTGGATCCAATCCATGGATAGGAAAATCGTTCCTACTGTCCCTAGGAGCTTGAGGAATTTCTTCCTCATTCTCTACCAGGCTATTAGGTGCGCTATCATGTAGATCCTCCATCTCATAGAGATTCACATATCTAGTTACTTCACCTTTGGTAGGGAAATCCTCCTCTAGGAAATCCACATCTCGTGACACAATTTCGGTCACGCTTCCATCCGACTACTCCCCAACAAATACATAGCCCTTAGAATGCTTACTATAGCGAATGAAGATAAACTTCTTTCCTCTAGGACCCAACTTCCTAAACTTATGAAAAGCATTGTGTATGTAAGTTGCTGACCCCCATGGACGCAAATTGCCCAAATCAGGCTATTCGCCCATCCACATCTCATATAGGGTAGAAGGTACTAATTTGGAGAGCACACAATTAAGGATGTAGACCGCAGTCAATAAGGCATCTTCCCAATAGGAAATAGGAAGATTGGCTTGCGCTATCATCAATCTAACCATGTTTAGCATCTGCGATTCTTGCGCTACACCACTTTGTTGTGGAGTGCCATAAATTGTTAATTGCCTAATAATATATTTTTCTTCACTAAGCATTTTGAATTGCTCAGATAGATACTCGCACCCACGGTCAGTCCATAGAGCCTTAATGTTCTTGTCTAATTGATTCTCAACCTCATGAACATATTGTCTAAAGAAATCTAATACTTCTAACTTGTGAGAGATCAAATAGACATAGCAATAGTGCGTAAATTATCTATAAATGTAATGAAATAAGGGAATCCATGCCTTACCCTCACATTCATTAATTCATAGATGTCTAAATGAAATAAGTTGTAATGGGATAGATGCCCTTTTGGCTTTTCCAAATGGTTTCCTTGTTGATTGTCCAGCAAGACAATGCTCGCACGTAGGCAAAGTGCCTTTAGCAAGTGGGCCTAGAAAGCCTCCTCTAGCCAATATAGTCATTATGTCTTGCGCAATGTGGCCTAATCTAGAATTTCATCTCATAGAATCATTATCACAAACTATAGCTTAACTTTTCACGCTCCTTTCGAAGGATGACCGGCACTACAATTCGGACTCCCATGGTTTTGAATCTAATTTCACAAGTGCAATGTGAAATAGTGAAAACACAAAAAGAGTCCAAATCTGGCAATTTCTTTTGAAAAATCGTTGTTTGAATCAAATGCCAAAAATAGATTACAGCATCGCCACCTAAATATTTTTGGAAAATTTAGGAAACCCGAGACTCGTGCCAAAGGCCATTAGTCCGTCATCACCAAACTGTCTCGGCTCAGAAACTTAGGTACGAGAGGGGAAGGTCATGGATTGAGCACACCACTCACCCGATCAAAGATTGGCCTCTACTAATCATGATGTGATTTTTATTTACATTATATGCTCTTGTTCCTATTATTAGCTATTTTTACTATGTGACCCATACAAGTATAGACTATCTTGCGAAGATTGGAACACTTGATTTCATGTTTGTTTGAAAATTATTTTTTGATACTCGTCACTTGAAAAGGTGACTTTGTATATTAATTAATTTGTTCCAATTTAAGCAATTAGCCTTCCCCCACTGGCATTCAAACAAGTATATCATTTAAGCAATTAGCCTCATAGAAATATGCTTGGCATGGCAACACAAACATTTGATGCAAGATGCTAAAGCTCAAAATTGCTCACCTAGTACTCTGAGCCAAAACAAAGTGAAATAATTAGAAAATATGCATACTCCAAACTAATGCAATATGACTAAATGCTACACACACATTATGTAATTTTAATAGGCTCGGCTATGAGCAAGGTATTTGATTCCATTAAAGACATGCGATAAAGCATGTATTCAAGCAATGAATGGGGGTAGTATGATGAGCTGAACCTTGGAGGCATGCAAAACGATGGATGCAAAGTATAAGAATGCTAATTTGAAAAGTGATGTTCTATACTAACTATCGTAAACAAGTAAGTTAAAGGGAGAAAGACGTGGGGTTGGAAGACATACAACTTATTACACATTTACCCTCGTGCAAGAGGGTGTGAATCAAAGTCTGAAAGTCCAAATTAAACTAATTATTACAAAACCGAATGAATAAATAAGCAAAAAATTAACTAACTAGCTACTCTATTACGACAAGGATAGTAATGAGAAATAAACTAACTATCTAAGTTAATCAGCTACAACAATTATAAATAAACAATAATAATAAGAATTACAACAATAAACGGAGCATTAATTTACAATAATGATGTAAGCAAGGATGCACAGGGGTTGCATGCATAGTGTCCAAGAACAGCTCTGTCTACCTAGGCTTGCTCTGTTTTACCTTCAGCCACTGCCCTCTATTTTCTGCAAAACATACTGCTGACCAAATATTGATGGCCGGTCGTGCCACAATGAGGCCTGGCCGGGTCCAAAAAGGGCCGGCCATGCCTCAATTTTATGCAAAATCCTATTTTGTGCTCTAAAGTGAAAACAGTGCAGACAGAGCTATTCTGAACTTTGTTTGTCCCTCTCACACTTTTCAGTCATGGGAAAGCCTCAAGAGAAGGTTGGAATCGTTTCCAAGACCACCACTGAGAAATTTGTTTGCTTGATGATTTCGGCCAAAATTCAATAAATGCAATGAACAACAACCACCCCTCCCTCCTATCATAGAGTAAACTCAAAGAGGGAGGTAGAGACACTTCAAGGTTCATCAAAACATCATGAATTGACATATGACGACCCTTGACACGATGGACTCGGCATAACGTCCGGCCAAACCCGAAGCAATATGACTTATTTTCTTTTTCTTGGTTGGTCCATTTTAAGCCAAACTCATTAGTCTTCGCCATTCTTTAACCCAATTGTCGAAGATGATTGTTACGTCCATTAAAGATTACGTCCACTAAGTAAGAAACATGTCGAACAAGAAGTGATTCTTAACATGAAAAAGAGATTATGCCGTTGACAATGAACCTCCGTAGAGATTAAGCCATTAAGCATAAATCTCTAGTTCATGTTTTGAATAACCATCAATCGATTGAAACAACTCTCAAATGAAAGAAATGAATGGAAAGTTGATTATTAAAATGAAGCTCTTAAACAAGGAAATTAGACAAAGAAAGGCCAAGAATAATATGCAACAAGCTATGTATGCAAACATATGAGACAACAAGCAAACTAATCAATGAAGGAATTAATTAAACAACCTAGGACAACCCTAAAACAGCCTCTAATAGGTAAAAAAATAGTGATTCAAAGTGCATAGAAAGAGCCTAAAAAGTTAAACAACAAAGAAAAGAAATAAGGCTAGTAAGCAAGAACAAGGAAGGGTGGCTAACCCCTCCACTTTTGAAACCTCAAAACATGATTTTTAGCCTCTTTTAAACTCTGAAAATCAATTTAGAAAGCAAAAGAAAAGGTGTAAAAGCAAGGGTTTGAGCTATAGGTGAAGGTGTAAGAAAGAGTGTTAACTCTCTCTACCCTTTGGTAGCTCTCCAAACCCAAGCTTAGACACTTGAAGGGAGATCAAAACAACACAAAACTACAAGAACTAGATAACAATAGATAGAACAAGAAGTAAAAGAGAAGATGACAAGCTTATACCTCTCAAAGAAGTGAGCCTTTGTTTCTGAATCAAACTAAGTCCAAACACACTCTCAAGCTTGAATTGTGGTGTTCAAGGTTCAACCAAGGTTCCTAGGCTAAGGTGTGAAGTTGTATATGGTGTATGGATATAGGTTCAAGGTGGTAAGCTTGCTCAAAGGTTGCTTGTATAAGAAGAAGGAGCTCTCAAGAAGGTGTATTAGCTTTTTAGAAATTCTTCAACCCTCAAAATAGAGATACAACTTCGTTTTTATAGAATTTGAGCAAAAGGGGTCATGAACATCTTCAAAAATGGACAACTGGTGGGCTCCCGCCCAGAATAGTATTTCTCGCTACTAAGGCACGGGCGGCCATCAATGAGGCAAATCCAAGCCTCAAAGGGATCTCCTATTTCCCTGCTTCAAACTTAGCATAGGGTGGTACAACGTGTAAAAATGGATTTGTGGGGTGTAATCAGTGGAAATATGAAAGGTTTGGGATTGTTTCAGAGCTTAAACACAGCCCCTTCGTTGAGACATCGAGCCACGCACAACACCACTTTCATCATCAAGTGTATCAGGCAAAGCGCTCGAGCCTTGCGGGCGGTTAAAATGAGGTGTCTACAGTTTCCTCTCTTTGACAGAGCTTGATGTCACAAAGTGACATGAGTAAATGTCAAAGCCCAAAGGCGACCCATTTGATGAGGCTGCAAGGCTTGGGCAAGAAATCAAGACATAAATGCAAAGATTAAAATCAAGGGCAAAATACAAAATGACATGCAGCAAATTACTTATGATCATGCAATGAAACAATGCAATGAAACAATTGCATGCAAATGAAGCAATAAAACAACGTTACAATCTAAACAAGAACGCAACGTTTAACGAAAGCATAAACCAAAGCAAAATAAACCCTGTCGTGTCTCGCATGGAAAGAAATGAATAGACAGACACATCTCAAGTGGAAAGGACAAAGGACAAAGAAAGCACAAACCAAACTACGTCTCATGCAGGAAGGATGTAAGAAAATGCAGACCTAACTACGCCTCGCGTAGGAAGGGTGAGGGGCAATGTAACCGTCGAGTGCACTCGATCGAGAAAAGCACTCCTACCGCGTTGCACACGAGAGGGGAAAAGATTGGTGTGAATGAACAAGCGCACCTGCTATTTTTAACCGAAATGAGCACTCCTATCGCGTCGCACATGAGAGGAGGAAAGATTGGTGTGAACGAACATGCGCACCTGCCATTTTTAACCGATTTGGAAAATCCTAACGCGTCGCATGCGAGAGGAGGAAAGGTGGTGTGAACACCAGGACACGCCCACTGTTTTTAACTGAGGTAAACAATCCTCACGCGTCGCACACGAGAGGAGGAAAAGGTGGTGTGAACACTGGGACACGTCCATTGTATTTAACTAAGGTAAATAATCCTCACGCGTCGCACATGAGAGAAGGAAAGGTGGTGTGAACACCGAGACACGCCCAATGTTTTTAACTGAAGTAAAAAATCCTCATGCGGCACACACGAGAGGAGGAAAGGTGGTGTGAGCACTGGGACACGTCCAATGTTTTTAATCGAATGGAAACAATCCTAACACACCACACGAGATAGGAGGGGAGGTGGTGTGAACACCAGGACACGCCCAATGTTTTTAACCGAAGGGAAACAATCCTAACACGTCGCACGCGATAGGAGAAGAGGTGGTGTGAACACCGAGACACGCCCAATGTTCTTAACAGAATGGAAACAATCCTAACGCATCGCACGCGATAGGAGGAGAGGTGGTGTGAACACCGGGACACACCCAATGTTTTTAACCGAATGGAAACAATCCTAACGCATTGCACACGATAAGAGGAGAGGTGGTGTGAACACCGGGACATGCCCAATGTTTTTAACCAAATGGAAACAATCCTAACATATTGCACGCGATAGGAGGAGAGGTGGTGTGAACACCAGGGCACGCCCAATGTTTTTAACTGAATGGAAACAATCCTAACGTGTCGCACACGATAGGAGGAGAAGGTGGATCGATAAAAGAACAAACAAATTTTCATACTTTGGTAAAGCAAAACTATCTCCTCCCCATAAAGGCCTCGGAAAATGCAATCCATGGAGATAATTCAAATCAAGACACAGCGCATAAATGTGAATTAGAAGTAAACACGGATTCTACATAGAGACACGTAAGATCAAAACAATCAACACAATGTAGTAAAGTGAAAGCCAATTTGCCAATGTGTTAAAACAATGGGCTTTAATTTGAACGCAACACACTGCATTCCGGTTTGATTATAAAATGGTTAATGATTTTACTGTGGCACAAATGATTTTATGTGGAACTTCTCTGAATGAACCATACATACAATATCGTTTGTTTACGACACAATAGAACAGATTACGATTCAAGCAAAACAATTTATAAACTAATGGAATGGTTTAAACAAATTAAAAGTTTTAAACAAAACAAATCACATTATGAGTTTAAACTATGAGTCAAACAAATAAGTTTAAACAAATTAAATCAAGAATCAAACTAATCAAATTATGCACTCACACAATAAAACAACAACAACAACAAAAAATTGAACAAAATTTCTCTCATTTCCTTTCCTTCTCCTTTTGTATTATTTTTCTTCGCTCACCTTTTTCTTCTCTCATTTTCCTTTATTCCTTGTTTTTTTTTTTTTTTCACTTCCCTCTTTCTTTTCTCTTTTTTTCACTTTTCCACTTCTCTTCTTCACTATTTTCTCTTCTTTTTTTATCTTTTATCTTTTTATTTTTTATTTTTATTTTTTAGCTTAAAACTCCATAATACAAGAAATAACAGTAAAGTTAAAAAAAACAAAAACAAAACAAAACTGAGTTCACACTGAGAGCCGGTTGGGCCTCGATAAAGCATGGGCTGGCTTTAATGGGCAGGGCTTTGATAATGGTAGGGGCAAAATCGGGAAAGTAGCACGACAAGTTTGTTTAAACCAAACTCAAACCAAGGTCAAAATTATTCTTCCTCTCTCTCTAGGCTTCTTCTCTCTCTAGATTTTCCCTCCCCTTGAGTTACCCAACAATCCTTGTTATTTTTCCTTTGAAACCCTTTCCCTCCTCTATACTTTGAACCGAACAAAACTTGATTTGGTGGAGTTTTGAGGTTTTTCTTTGGTTTCCCTCACATTTGCCCACATTTTCCTTCTTTCCCCCTTGATTTTCCACAACATCTTTACTTTCTCTCTCCTAGGGTTTAGATTTTGGGATTTTCACCCATTTTCATCCCTTCACTTTTTCTTCACTTTTTTCACTTTCTCTCCATGGCTAGTGGCGAAGTTCCCATCCCAAACCCTGCTATTGGTATTGGGGCCATCTTAGGCACATATATGGAGGCCGAGGATGCCCCCGCGTTGTCTCCCCTTGCCAATAGGCCATTTGATGCGGCTACCTACCAACCATGTACACACACTCCATCTCCAGGCAGTATTTTGAGATTTGAGGGCCTCATCCTTGGGATAGATGAGGATATCTTGCTGTGAGAGCCCGCGGAGCACTTGTCCGCTAATGCCTCCATGGTAAGCAACTTTCCTTTGTTTTGTACATTGTCGAATCTCACTAGTAGACCACTAGTTAATGCTACATACACTCCCCATTTATAGGTGATAGCTAGGAGGATTGGCAGCTACGGATCCATATCCGGCCCCCGACGCTGGTATGAGAGGCTTCTCGCAGAGGTCCACATACTGGTTAATGTTGCCAGCTTTGGGCCTTTCTGTTCAGAGCTCATACAAATGAGGGCTAAGTCATTGTTGTACGGGGCCCTAGTACAGAGATGGTGGGACATTACGGACTCGTTCCACTTCTCATCGATCAGGGAGCTGACTCTGACCCCATACGATTTCTTGATGCTCACTGGCTTACAAGTCGGGGTTAGCAGCTCAATTCCATGGAATCCTGATGTGACACAGTGGAAAGCCGCACAGCGTCAGCTTCTCGAGGCGATCCCTGTCACGAAATGGTGAAATATAGTTGGTTCTTTAATCACTTCTCTGATTCTCAGCCTACTACTCCAGATGAGGTCACCTAGTACACCCACAGCTTCCTTATGTATCTCTTCGATACTACCCTACTTGCGAACAGGGAAAATACTGTGGGGTTATATCTTCTGAAGGCACTAGGGCACCTACCATAGGTGAAAAAGTGTGACTAGAGTAGCGCCGGCCTGGCCACCTTATACTGCTATATGAGCTCCATATCCCACCGCAAGGCGAATTCACTGGGTAGCTACTGGAGGGTTTGGAAGGTATGCCTTGTATTTACTTTTTCTGTGCATTATGTTCAATTATGCATTTCCTGCTCATCTTTGCTTTGTATTTCCTATTTATTCTGCTCATTTACTTCATCCATCTTTTTCTGCTCACAGCTCTGGGTTTATACATATTTCACCTCTCTAGCTCCGGTCCTGGTGAGGCAGATTGAGTTGTCAGTACCCCGCTCCCGGTACTATAACTCCCGATTTGAGCGACGCGCCGCGTAGATCGAGACTTCCCCTACTTTCATTGTTTCTTTAACACCATCACCGCAGATCAGGTAACAAAATACTAGTCTTGACATTTCCATACTACTATTTCCATACTGCTATTATTTTCATACTGCTCATTCCACACGACACTACACTTCTCATACTGTACTATTCCATACTGCACTATCAGTCTCATGCTGTTGCTTCTTATACTGCTTAGATCTTTGACATTTGACATCTGCTTCCACAAGTTGACTGGCATCCCTAGGCTGGTATCCCTCAGGCAGCGAGGACGACCTACGTTGCCGCATGGTATGCCTCCACCATGCGGATTCTATTTGAGGGCCCCTTTGGCCGAGCTTATTACTTGGGAGAGAGGTTCATCCGGCAGATGCGAGGCATTGCTGACCCTAACATTCCACATCCTCCTCCTCCAGGCATGAGGGTAGTTGATGAGCTTCATGACGATCTTCAGATCGACCTCCTGATTTTGGGAGAGGATAGTGACCGACATCATGAGCCCGGTGACTTCACCACTTTCTTGCAGACTCAGGTGATGGTGCCTCTTACCCATGGCGTGGCTCGTGCTATTCCAGAGATTGCTGCTGCTAGAGGCGCTCCGATCGCCGCACCTGTTCCTGGGTTTCCTGTGATTCTAACCGAGGTCGTATACATGCGGCCAGACGGGGTGATCAAGCAGATTCCCCTTGAGCATATTGAGGAGAGGGATCGAAGATTGGTGCTTCCTCCCGCCATTGAGCAAGTACACACTTCTTCCTATTTCTGCCCATTATGTTGCTTTATGTTTTCACTGTACTCTGTCGCTTTATTCACTGTTCCCTGTTATTTTTGTTCACTACCCTCAAATACTTTTCCTTTTGTAGATCCCCGGGGCATATACTGATGACCTCCTTTGGATGATTAACCGACTGCTTCTGATGGTACAGAGGAGGTAAACTGCTCTGGTCACTCATGGGATTAAGGTATGCTTTTGCCCCTAGTTTGCAGTCATTATAGTCTTGCTCATAACTTTGTTGATTTCTTCTAACATCTGTACTCTCTTTCTCTCTTCAGCTTGAGCCAGCATGAGTTGCACCTGCAGGACCTTCTCCAGCTAGGATACGGAGACAGGGCCCAGTGTGAGGCAGCGCTCACCTCCCGAGGAGTCCTTCGAGGAGTACACGACTTCTGAGGAGGAGAGAAGGCAGTTGACATGCAATCTAGAAGCCCCAGTGATGACAGCGATAGACCTCATCTGCAGTCGAGGAGAAAGAAAGCGAGGATGGTTGGCTGATGATGATGATGATTTTCTTTTTTCTTTTTTTTTTCTTTTTCTTTGTAGTTAAAAACTAGCTTCAAATAGACCTTTTGTTTTAAGGATTTTCTTTTGTTTTGTTGCTTTGTAAAACAATGACCGGGGTTAGACCCGCTAGTTTATAAAAGACAAGTTTTTTTGAATGATCTCCTTGCACAATATGTGATCAATGGCATGTGATGAATGGTGTAACCTTTGCATGGTAACTTCGCACAAGATTTAAAGCAACGAATAGCTGCTCTTGCATTCATTCTTGAATCGAATAACAACCCACAACTGGACAAAATGTAAAATACAACTCGATAACAGGAAAATGAAATGAAAACAACTCGAAAGTACTAAAAAAAACATTTGGTACAAACAAAACAAGACTTAAAACACAGCTGCAATATGCCAGGACAAAAGCCAGCTTTTTCTGAAATTGCACTGATCTGGGCCACCATTTAGACCTGACCGGGCCTAAAAATGAGGTCAGTCAGTGCTGTCTAGTTGTCATGGACTGCTCCTTCCCAACCTCTATAAATGGTGCTCCTATGCTGTTTTTCTAGCAGAATAGCAAGGTTTTAGCATTTTGCTCTCAAAATGGAGGCATTGCCCAACAATAGGCTTCGGGATTGGATAGCCACTTTGGACGACTCGAAAAAAGCGAACTTTCGCGGTGTTAGCCTAAACGCCCTTTTTTCTCTTAGCTGCACTTCTCTTTGCTTTCCATTCCTCCATGCCGCTATTCAATGTTGGAACCCGATCACACATGTATTTCAATTCGGATCACAAAAGGTGTGTTCGACACTCGAGGAATTTCGAGCTTTGATGGAGTCTCAGCGCGATGAAAAAATCATACAGCAACCCCGTTTTAGCCATGCCCAAGCTTTGGGACAGATGTGTGCGCTAACATTACATGAGGCTCGGTCTTTGGCACACAATGAGGAGCTAGACATCCCCAGTTTAGTTCATCGATTTTCCGCCATTGAAGACAGGAGTGACCTTCTTCGACGAGGCCACCGGCAACATGCTCTCTGTTTATGTCTACTTGCACAATTCCTCCTTGCCCCTAGTTTTGGTAGAGCTAGCATCCAGTTGATCGAAGTGGCCCAATGTTTGAAAGAGGGTAAGAGTTGCAAAGGCCTGGCTCTAGCTGAAACCTTGATGGGTTTGGATGCATTTCATCGGTGAGAGACTACCCGATTTGCAGGGAGTTTGTTACTTCACCAGGTATTATTTTCCACCATTCTAATTTATGATCCTCCCATCACTCAACACTCAATCTCTATTTTTCTCTCATAACCTCTTCCTTACTTTTCTCTCATCGTACACCTCTCTATTCTTTAATCTCTCTTATTTTTCATCTCTCTCTAGGTATGGTTGATGGATAAACTGCAAGTAGTGGACCCTTGCCTCGAGTACTCAGCCCGAGCTTATGTTTTTCACCAGCAGCTGGTCGATTTCCCCTTAGAGGGGTCATGGTGTGATTAGATGTGTAACAGGTCTGCAGCTGACATAGCATGGCATTGCCCCTGGCTTAATTTGGCTAAGATGAGCTACAACATATTCTGGTAGTCAGGTGTAGAGTTGATTGGCCTCACACACTGCGTATTCTATTTTCCTCTTCGGTTCAGACGCCAGTTTGGACATGATTAGATATGTCCAGATGTGGGAGTGGAATACACAGCTTCGTTTCCGGTTTATGCCTCACACCTACCCCAGTATCTTGCGGCCTGGAGGACAAGAGAGATTCTGGGCCCTGCCATTAGTTTCAGTTACACCCTGTCTAGGGAGTGTTTGGCTTGGCTTGAAGAGGAGGCAGAGGTTGAGCCATCTTTGGTATAGAGCCACCTAACTTAGCTGTGCTCCTAGTTTTACTGCTTTGATCTTTTCTTTTCAAGTTTTAAGATGTAAAAGCAACTTTGATCTAAATCAAAGAGGGAGAATGTACTTGTGTTGAAATCAATAAAATTAAAGTTGCAAGTACTTAAAATTTTCTTTTTGGTCCAAAAAATAACGCAAGTTGTAAAAGGGTAAAATTTTGAACAAAATCAACTTTTATTAAAACTTTTCAAAACAATTTTTGAAAGTGATCACCACTTGAAACGCATAGAATTGATTCTCAAGATATACAATCCTGAATCAAAAGATCATAACTGCCCCTGACTGCATATCATTGTTGCTCTATATTGTAACCAGCTTTTCTTCCCAAAATGAGGATCACAACCGAACTAATAGATGATGAACAAAGACGACCTGATCAGGAAAAGGGAGAGGACAGTTGAGTTGGGGATAGTTACGGCCGAACTTTAGGATGAAGTTGCCTACGTATTCTAAAAAATTGGGAATCAGGCCTTACATAGTTCGGCTAAGGTTCACTCAAGTATTAACTCTCTCTCCTTTTGTGCTCTAACTTTTGCCAAAGTTGCCCTTTAGGGTTTTCAACCTTGCGAGCTCAGTTTTTCTTTGTTTCTAATTTTTCATGCTCTAACTTTTGCCTAGGTCACCCTTTCGGGTTTTCAGCCTAGCGAGCTTCTTAAGGGTAGTATTTCTTCAACTTGTCCATATTGATTAGTTGTGAAAATTCCAGACCATCTAGGTCCATGAGAATAAACTTCTCTCCTGACCAGATTGACTTGATGATGTAAGGACCAGTCCGATTAGGTTTGAACTTGCCCCTAGGGTCGTGGATGGGAGCTCAGTTGTCTTTCAGCACCATATCCCCTTCTTTAAGATTCTAAAACTTAACTTTCTTGTTAAAAGCCCTAGCAATTCGACGTTGGTAGCCCTGGACGTGATACAGAGCCTTCAGCCTTCTCTCATCAAACTGCATCAACTTTTCAAATTTTCTCTGTTGCCAATCCACCGATGCTATCTAACACTTAGCCATAACTCGCAGTGACGGTACTTCAATTTAGATCGGCAAAACAGCCTTCATCCTATAGACGAGGGAATAGGGGGTTGCCCCTGTAGATGTTCGGATTGAGGTTCTATAGCCCCAAAGTGCAAACGGCAGTTTCTCCAGCCAATCCCTGTAGGTTTCCACCATCTTCTACAGAATTCTCTTGATATTTTTGTTGGCGGCCTCAACGGCTCCATTGGTCTGCGACCTGTAGGTTAATGACTTATAGAAAGCCACATTATATTTCTCAAGCAAGTCTATCACCTCTTTCTTGAAGTGCGACCCATTATCAAAGATAATCTCATTCGGAACCCCATACCTACAGATGATGTTGTTCTTGATGAACTTAACTACATGCGACGCTTTTAGCACAGAGTAGCACTGGACCTCCACCTAGTTGGTGAAGTAGTCGATCGCTACCAAGATGAATTCATGTCCATTTGACCCCTTTGGTGTAACTGCACCGTAACATCTATCCCCCAAACAAAGAATGGCCATGGTGAAGTCATGTTGTAGAGCTTTCACGCCGGAATATTTATGCGATTGGCATGAATTTGACATTTGTGGCATCGCCGAACAAAACCAATACAATTCTCTTCCATGGTTGACCAGTAGTAACCTTTTCTAAGGATTTTTCGGGCAAGCATCACACCGCTCATGTGGGCTCCGCACTCTCCTCCGTGAATGGCCTTCATAAGGCGCTTTGATTCTTCTTCCTCAATACATAGTTTATGCATTCTCAGATGGCCTCTGTTGTACAACTTGCCTCTGCAGATGACAGATTGAACGGCTAGACGTTGTATTCCCCTTTTGTCCTTAGCAATTGCTCCTGGTGGATACACCGTTTTTTCCAGGAAATTCAAATATCATAGTACTAGGGGTTCTTGTCTGAAGCCTCATCTATCGCGACAATGGTTTCATAAGCCGGCATGTACTTTTGTTCAATAATGATCAAACGCATCCTGACTCCCAATGGATTGTCTACTATAGAAGATAGAGTTGCTAGTGCGTCAGCAAACCAGTTGTTCTCCCTTGGCAGACAGGTAAACATTAGCTTTTCGAACCTCAGAATTAGCATATCCAAGACCTGATAGTAAACCTTCATGTTCTCCTCTTTAACCTGCCAATCTCCGTTGGCTTGAGACACAACCAAGTTCGAACCCCCGATAACGTCCAACCTTTTTGCCCCTAGTTCCAGGACGGCTTCTAAACCAGCAATACACGCTCATACTATGCTTCATTGTTGGATACTTTGAACTGGACTTTGAAGGCTAAGGGCGTATGCGAGTCATCGGGTGCTATTAGCAACACACTAATCCCATAACCGTATTGATTGGCTACTCCATTAAAGTACATCGCCCACATTTTCTCCTCTATTCACAGAATATCTTCATTTGGGAAAAAGTACTCCACCGCTTCATCCCCCTCTACTAGGTGATTTGCCCAGAATTCCGCTATAGCTCTCCATTTAACCGACTTGCGTGTAACATATTTGAGATCAAATTCAGAGAGAAGAAGTAACCAACGGGCTAGCCTACCCATAAGCGCTGGTTTCTCAAAGAGATATTTGATGGGATCTAATCTCGAAACCAGAATTACCGAGTGAGCTAATAGGTAGTGCCACAACTTTCGGGTAGCCCATACCAAGGCTAGGCTAGCTTTCTCGAGGAAAGTGTAACAGGTCTCGTAGTCCAGCATTTTCTTGCTCAAGTAGTAAATGGCTTTATCTACCTTGGCCTCCGACTCCTAAGCTAACATACACCCCATGGTTGAATTCGTCACTGAGAGGTACAAAATCAGCGGCTTTCTCAGTTCTGGCGATGATAACACAAGCGGATTCTGTAGGTACTGCTTGACCTGTTCAAAAGCAAACTGACAATGATCGTTCCATTAGAATTTCTTCCCTTTTTTAGGAGACCAAATAGTGGTTCACAAGTCAAGGTTAATTTTGAAATAAATTGTCTTATAAATTGCACTTTACCCAGAAAGCCACGCACCTCCTTTTTAGTCCTTGGTGGTGGCATTTCTAAGATGGCCTTGATTTTGGAAGGATCTACCTCAATTCCTCTCTATGTGATCAGAAATCCTAGCATTTTTCCTGTTATTATGCCAAAGGTGCATTTTTGCGGTTCAACCTCAATCTATACTCTCTAATCTGCTGAAAGAATTTCTTCAAGGCAGTGTAGTGGCCCTCTTGATCTTTGGATTTGACAATCATATCGTCCACATACACCTCAACCTCTTTGTGGATCATGTCGTGCAGAATGGTGGTTGCAACCCTTTGATAAGTAGCTCCAGCATTCTTCAAACCAAACGGCATGACTCAATAGCAGTAGGTGACCCACGGAGTAGTGAAAACGGTCTTCTTCCTATCCTCGGGTGCCATCAGAATCTGGTTATACCCGAAAAACCCATCCATGAATGAGAGCAATGCATGGCCCGCGGTGAAGTCTACTAAATCGTCAATATGCAATAGTGGAAAATCATCCTTCAGACTAGCTTTATTTAGATCCCTGAAGTCGACAGAGACCCTTATTCTGCCATCCTTCTTTGGGACTGAAACAATATTGGCCAACCACATTAGATACTTAGATACAAGCAAGAACCCTGCATCAATCTGTTTGGTAACTTCTTCCTTGATCTTCAAAGCCCAATCTAGGGATCCGGTGTTGTACAATCTCCGAATCGATTCCAGGCATGTCTTCGTAGGACCACGCGAAAACATCTTTGAAATTTTTTAATAAAGCGATTAAGTGCTCGTGTTCCTCCGAAGAAAGCGTGGACCCGATTTGGACCAAGCAAGGATCTTCCTCAGTACCCACATTAATTGATACAATTTCATCTGTACAGGGCTTAACACGCTTCTCCTCCTCATGATCAATCAATTTTTTCAAAACCCGAAGAATTTCTTCCTCTTCGTTTAAGTCAAAATTTTGAAAATTAAGAACAGTACAACAAACCAAAGACATAGAGAAGTAGGCAAACTCCACAACATTCCTATCAACCCGATGCAACTGGCTATTAACTCCTATAGAGTCATTGATGGTATAATTGCTCTAGCTAGCTGAGAAAATGCTAGGATAACACTAGCCGATATCCAATACTGTTACACTATGCGTGGCTTGAAATTTGAAAAGGGCTACGTTTATTACCTCAAGCCGAGATCCACAGCCTACAAACTCATAGCCGACCTTCCCAACTCCAACAAAGGTGCTGGAGATGATTATTTCATCGTCTCGGGCAACTGGAAGTTCTTACCTGATGATGACCTCCACCTCTATCCTTTGAACCAAACTGTGTTTAAAAAAGGTGATGGTAAGAATCAAGTGTTACTTTACATGCTTTCAAGTCATATCACTTTATTCCATTTATATGTTCTAATGTCTGATTTTTGTACTTGCAACTCTCCCTCAACCATCAAAAGATTTTTGCAAAACCTTCTTCCCCAGCAAAGACTTTAAGAAGCTGCTGGGCTTGCCAGTTGACCAGCGCAAAGTCCTCCTACTGCTTAATTATATACCGACGTACAAATCCGTATTGCCCGACATCCCCAACAAGAGCAAGTCTCCACCTTCAGCAACAACTCCCCCTGCCACTTCATCACCACAGCCTGACCAAGCCACAACTTCTGATCTAGCGGAGCAACCATTAGCATCTACTCCACAACTGATTCCTCCTGCCCAGCACCAACGCCGACGCCAAGCTCCAATATCTGCTCTTGCCAACAGAACTCATAGCCGAAAACGCCAATCCTCTGAGGCGCCGACTTATGATTCGACAAACCCACCCACTGCACTACCAGCAATTCACTTCGGTACCAAGGTTACTGTTGCCGCCACCGCCGAAGAGATGGGCCGTGCAAAGATCATTCCAAATAACCTTTTAGCCGACATCTCGAGGGTGGTGTCAGTCCACTCCTCTAATCCTTCCCAAGCCCAGCCAAAACCCAAGGCAAGAGGGTTAAAAGGGCCAAGGCCAAGCCCAGCGCTACTAAGATGGAATCAAAAGACACAATACCCATCTCAAAATTGGCCGAAGCAGAGAAGTCGGCCGAGAAAAGGCCTGCCGAAGCCGAGGCATCTGACCAACGCCAACCAAAAAAGTCGAGGTCCAGTGATTCTTCTGAGCCTGCTAGGTTTCGCGTCAACGCTCCTTGGACCCTGATTGTCAATGTCGGAGACCGTTCTCTTCTTGCCCGGGATAGTGCCCTTGATAGCTTGGAAGTTGGAGCCGCCATTTCTACTACCGTTCTTCTCCTAGCCAACATCAATCGGATGGCCAAGCTCTCGTAGTATGAGAACTATACGATGATGATGTAGCATTGCGTCTTGGTAAGTCTTGTAACTTCTCATTTAACTTTTAGCTCGGGTTTTCATACTTAACTAACTTCCTTTACAATCTTGCAGGCTATCCAATAGGGTCACTCCCTTGCAGTCAAGACTAATGAATTTAAAAAAGAACTGACCCAAAAAACCAAGGAGACAGCCAAGCTACTATCCTCACTGTACAAAGCCAATGCCCATATTCGAGGCCTTCTTGACCAGGCCAAGGTTACTGAGCTGGCCCTAAAAAATGTTGAGGATCGCGCCGAGGCTACAGAAAATGTAGCCGAAGTTGCTAAGGCCGAGGCAAAAGAGGCCAAAGAGAAGGAGGCCGAAGACCAAACCGAGCTTCAAACGGCACTGGCTACGAAAGAGGCCGACATCAAGGCGGCCGACAAAAAGGCCTACTCCGAGGGGGGCCGATGTACATGACGAGTACAAAAGGCAAGTGAAGCAAGCATGCAACAAGGGTTACACCCTTGGTTGGATGGCTGCCTTGAAGGAGTTGGCAGTCCCTGAAGGTTCGCCACTGTACAATGCTAGCCGACTTGTTTTACCACTCCCCCCTACTCCAAGCCAGTCCGAGGACGAGGCTAAAATAGAGGAGGATGTTGAAGCCGATAAATCTAGTGGAGGTGGTACTGCTGGGGCCAAGTCCCCAACTCTGAATGAGCAAGTCCTAGACTTGACTCAGGATAAGGAGGACGAGGTCTCAAAAAGTGCCTCCCCCAAAAAGACTACGTCCGAGGTGCATACTGCCGAGAAGAGCCTCGATCAAACTCTTCTTGAGATTGATGCCGAGATTGAAGCTGACAAGATTGCCGAGAAGATCTCCTCGTTGTCTTCTGAGCCTGAAACCCAGCCAGTCGATGACGCCGAATAGTCTACTTAGAAGCTTTTCCTTATTTCTACTTTGTAATAGTTTCCATTGTAGCCTTTGCAACAATGTTTTAATTTCAGTCTAGCCGATGTGCCTTTTTGTACTCGAACAAGTTTAACTTTTGAATGCAAATCTGATTTCTCTTTCAAGGTGTTGTATGACTTCCTTTCCCTCTTGTATGTTTACCACTTTCATACTTCGAATAATTTGGTATGTCTTCAAAGCACACCTTAACTGTGCAATATCTTCGGGGTAAAGTATCTCGGACATATCTTCTGATTATTTATCTCAGCCTTGGCTTAACACTTAAAAATATATTGAAATATTTTTACAAGTGTTGTTTCTTTGAACTTGCCACTTGACTCTCACTTACTGTCTTCTATCCTTCCCAAGTTTGGCAACTTGGTCATATCAGCGAGTGCGTATGCCAGGTACTTCTTTCAATATTACCTCGACTTAACTTCAACTTGTAAATTTTTCTGAAATTTCAACAAGTGTTAAGCCAATTCTTACCCTGTAAATGTTTCCAAAAAATTTCAACAAGTCCAAAGCAGTTTAAAGTTCGTTCATCATTCTCCAACTCTTTGTCCCCTAATGTGAACCTAAGTTTCACTTATGTTCACATTAAGCACGTGTAACCTTTCGCCGAAGTCAGATTTAAACAAGGACTAACCGAGGTTCTCAACCTTGGTTTCTCTGTTAATGCATTTAGTTCCATTCCAAGTTTAATTTTGCCGACATAGCAAGTCTAATTTCAATTCAACTTAGTTTAACTTTATTATATGCAAGTATAATTCAACTCTGCCATATAATAAGTCTGAGTTATTCATCATGTTTCAATCAGAAACATCACCAACTTAGTTCAACTCTATTATATACAAGTATAATTCAACTCTGCCATATAATAAGTCTAAGTTATTCGTCATGTTTCAATCAGAAACATCGCCAACTTAGTTTAACTCTATTATATGCAAGTATAATTCAACTCTGTCATATAATAAGTCTAAGTTATTCGTCATGTTTCAATCAGAAACATCGCCAACTTAGTTCAACTTTATCATATGCAAGTACAATTCAACTTTGTCATATAATAAGTCTAAGTTATTCATCATGTTTTAATCAGAAACATCGCCAAAGGACTAGTCAGTCCTATCACACAAATTTCACATTCTTAAAAAATCAGGCTAAAAAATTTTATTACTACCTCGGCTAAGAAAATTATGACATATCTTTCAAAAGGCTTCTTCTTAAGTGTGCAACCCACAAAAGGTGTAAGTGGGTTGCACACCATGTGCCACTCACACAAAAGGTGTAAGTGTAAGGTGTAAGTGTAAGGTGTAAGTGTAAGTGGAAGGTATAAATGAAATGTATAAGTTGCACACCATGTGCCACTTACACAAAAGGTGTAAGTGCAAGGTAAAAAAGGTGTAAGTGTAAGGTGTAAGTGAACACAAAAAGGTGTAAGGTGTAAGTTGCAACACTATAGCATTACCCCTTTCAAAAAACAAAAAAGTCTAATGATAGAAAAACTTTAAGTTGCAAGTGTTGCAGGGTCTTGGCAACTCTTTGCCTTCGCTGTCCTCAAGCCAATATGCCCCATTGCCGATAATCGAGATGATTCTATAAGGCCCCCTCCCAGTTTGGGCCCAGCTTACACTCCCTAGGATCCTTTTTGTTGCCGATCACTTTCCTTAGCACTAGGTCCCCCAACTTAACTCTCTGGGTTAACCTTCTTATTATAAGCCCTAGCCAGTTGTTGTTGGTATGCCCCCAGCCGAATTGCTACTCTCTCCATTTTCTCCTCGAGTAGCTCTAAATCTCGGGCCAGAAATGCCTCGTTAGTCCCATTCTCTACTCCTTGAGTTCTGATCCTTGGGATGTCGACTTCTAGTGGGATGACTGCTTTTATGCCATCAGCCATGGCAAATGGGGATTCCCCATTTGATCTTCTCGGCGTAGTCTGATATGCCCAGAGTACATTGGGCAACTCTTCCACCCATTTTCCTTTTGCTGCTTCCAGCCTCTTCTTGATCCCATCCAAGATAGTTTTGTTGGATGCTTCTGCCTGACCATTACTCTGAGGGAAGCTTGGAGTGGAATAATAGTTCTTGATTTTGTACTTTGCACAGAAGCTTTGGTTAGCTTACTGTCAAATTGTGTACCATTGTCTGCTATTATTGCCCTTGGGATCCCAAACCTGGTGATGATGTTCTTCCATATGAAGTTCTTTACATCAATGTCCCGAATCTTCGCAAGGGGTTCAGCTTCTACCCACTTTGTGAAATAGTCAGTTGCTACCAGAGGAACTTCCTTTTTCTAGTTGCTTGGGCTAGTTGTCCAACAAGATCCATGCCCCATTGGGCAAATGGCCAAGGGCTAGACACTGGGTTCAAATCTGCTGCTGGTTGATGTATCAAAGGCGTGAACCTCTTACACTTCTCACACTTTCTGACATAGGCTTCAACTTCCTTCTGCATGTAGGGCCACCAGTACCCCTGAGTAATGGCCCTATGAGCAAGTGATCTGCCCTCAGTGTGGCTTCCTCATACTCCTTCATGTATTTCATACAAGAAGTCTTCAATTTGTGAAGGATGCCGACATCTCAAAAGAGGACCAGTAAAAGACCTTATGTAGAGATGTCCTTCTGTTGTCAAACTAAACCTAGCTGACTTCAATTTGGTCTTGTGTGCTTCTTTGCAATCATCTGGCAGCTTCCATCTCTAAGAAATATCACTATTGCATCCATCCAACTTGGTCTCATCTCCACACACATTGCTTCATACTCCGTGATTAGTGGTTCCACACTTGGGCTTGACAAATAATCAACCATTATTGTCCTTGCCTCCCCCTGATTTCATTGCACTAGCCAGGTTAGCCAAGGCATCGGCATGGCTATTGTCATCTCGACTAACCTGCTGTAGTCGACAGTCCTAAAACAAGGCTAGTAGTCTAACAACCTCTTTGACATAGGCCATCATTCTTTCATCTCGGGCTGCATACTCGCCTATTGCTTGGTTCACAATAAGTTGGGAGTCACAGAAGACCACCACCTCGTCGGCTTCCATTGCCTGTTGCCAACTTCAATCCCACAATCAGTGCTTCATATTCTACTTCATTGTTTGAGGCTTTAAACCCTAGTTGAATAGATATTTCTAGCATCCGCCCATCTGGCGATACTAGCACTACTCTTGCTCCAGCTCCTTGACGGTTTGAACTCCCATCAACAAACAGGCAAAAGGAGTCGCTGATGTAAATATCACAGGGCTAGAGTTTCTCTTCTTTCTTCTGCTCTGCTGTGGGGTTTTTCATTCCCAGCTGGGTCTCTTCTTGTTATCTTGGACATCCTAAGCCGCGGCTCACCGAAGCCCAACATAGGATTTCCCCAAGTATAAACTCGGCCACGAAGTCAGCCAAAACCTGGCCTTTGATTGCTGTTCTGGGTCTGAACTCTAAATCGTATTGGCCCAATACCACTGCCCATCTGGCCACCCCTGCCTGTTAGATCTCCTTGCTATAGCAAGGACTTCAAAGGGTGCTCAGTCAATACCACAATCTTGTGGCTTGGAAATAATGGTTCAACTTCTTTGAGGCCATCATTAAGGCCAATGTTAATTTCTCCAGGGGTAAATACCTGGTCTCTGCTCCCGCTAGAGTTTTACTCACATAGTATACTGCCATTTGTTTTCCCTTCTCTTCTCTAATTATCACTGCACTCACTGCATGCTCTGAAACTGCCAAGTATAAGAATAGCTCCTCTCCAGGTACTGGATTCGAGAGAATTGGAGCTGTGGTCAGGTATCTTTTCAAGTCGGCTAAGGTGACTTCACATTTCTTGTCCACAAGAAGTCTGTGGCCTTTTTTAACAGACTGAAAAATGGTTTACACTTATCCGAACTTCTGTTTATGAATCTGTTCAGGGCTGCGGCCCTTCCTACCAATATCTGCACCTATTTTGCTGACTCTGGGCTTTTCAAATCCAGGATGGCCTTGATTTGATCTGGGCTTGCCTCAAGAACTTACCAGACCTAACTCCAAATGCACATTTTAAAGCATTGAGTCGGAGCCGATATGTTTTTAGAATGTCAAAGGTTGCCTTCAAGTCGGCCAGATGATCCTCAGGTTCCTTAGTCTTCACGACCATGCCGTCGATGTAGACTTCCACTGTTTTCCTAATCTGATGTCTGAATATCTTGGTCACTAAACCTCTGGTACGTTGCTCCCGCATTTTTCAACCTGAAAGGCATCACTCTATAGCAATATAGCCCTTTTGGGGTGATAAATACAGTCTCCTCTTCATCAGGGTGTACATTTGTTATCTGATGGTACCCCCCTATAAGCGTCAAAGAAGTTAATCCTTCTATGTCCCGAAGTGGTATCCACTAATTGATCGATCTTGGGTTGTGGGAAACTGTCTTTGGGACAAGCCTTATTTAGGCTAGTAAAGTCCACGCAGACCCTCCACTTCTCATTCTTCTTTTTCACAACCATAGTGTTGGACAGCCAGGTAGTGTAGTTTACCTCTTGGATAGCTCTGGCCTCTAATAATTTGTCCACTTCCTCCTCTACTACCTCCACATAAACCAACGTCGGCCTCCTCGCTCGCTGAATGATGGGTTTTGCTGACCTGTCTACGTTCAGTCTGTGGCATGTAACCTCAGGGTCAATGCCAGGCATCTCGTATGGCATCTAGGAAAACACCTTTATGTTTGCTCACAAGAACGCTTTTAACTCCCTTTCCTCTTTCTCGGCCAAGCCTGAGCCGAGGAGGAAGAAGCGCGCTTCATCCAATTGTTGCACCAGAATTTTCATCAAGGCTTCATCGCTTTTGTCAGCCGGCTCTTTGCCGACGTCATCCAGGACCTCCATGTCCTCGTCCTCAACCTCTACTGTCTCTACCTCTTGTACGTTGCAGGTAGATTTCATTTCTGCCATGGAGCAATTCTTTGCCTGCACCTGATCCCCTCTGACCTCCTCAATTCCATGCTCTATTGGGAACCGCAACAGTTGGTGTAGTGTTAAGGGAACAACCCTCATCATGTGCAACCATGGCATTCCCAAGATAACATTATAAGGGGAGAGGGTGTCAATTACTGTGAACTCTATGTTTACCCTCTTGGTACTTGCCTGCACCTCCAAACTTATTGCTCCTAGGGGCCATGTCGGCGTTCCATTGAACCCAACCATTAGACTATTGGACTGCTCCAGATCATCTTGGTGAAGGCCGAGCTCCTTGTAACATCTGACATACATGATGTCACAAAAGCTGCCTTGGTCAACCAGAATGCACCTTACCTGGCACTCTCCAATCTTAAGGGATATCACCAAAGCATCGTTGTATGGATGCTGCACCATGTCTAGGTTGGCTTCAGTAAAGGACACCATTGTTTCCCTAGTACTCATCTGCCCTAGGCCTCTTTTGCTGGACCTGATACACATGCTGTAAGTGTTTCACCCTTTGAGTCACCCCACGTACCTCGTTCTCATTGACCTTTGAGTGAATCACATTGATCACTTGAGGTCCGTCTGCTTGCGGTTATGGTGCTGGTAGAGGTGGTGCTGCTGGTGCTTGGGGTAGCCTTGCTTGCTCTTCCATTGTCCTAGCCTCATCTACTAGGTCCCTTAAGTGACCTTGTCTTACTAGATCTTCCAGATGTGTCTTTAGGGCCCTGTACCCCTAAGTCAGATGCCCATCCTCATTGTGGCAGGAACAGTGCTTCCCAAGGCTTCTTCCCATAAATTTGCCAGGAATCTTCTATGGTGCTCTATAGTAAGGCTAGTTCCTGATTCTTTCCAGGACTTTGTAAATAAAGATCCGAAACACTGTGGTGACTGTCTATGCTGCCCTCAGTCCTGTTTCTTGTCTGTTAAAGTTTGTATTACCTCGACCTCATTTCAGCGAGTCGTTCCTCTTTTCTTGCTTTGATGTCTTTGTTCCTGGCATGTCTTCATCTGCTCTCACATATTTTTCGATTCTGGCCATAAGTTCCTCCATACTTTTTGGCAATGTCTTTGCCAGTGACTTTCGAAGCAAATTGTCATCGTTTAGGCCGTTCTTAAAAGATACAACCGCAACCTCTTGGTTGCACCCTAGTATTTAGTTAAACACCTCATAATACCTTTTGGCATAAGCCCTGAGGCTTTCATCCTCGCCAATTCTCAAAGCCATCGGGGAGTCTACCCTCAATGGCTGCAGTTTGTTTGTAACAAACCTGGCCATAAACATCTCGGGCAGGCCTTCCCAACTTTTCACAGTTCCTTTTGGCAACTTGTGAAACCAATCTAATGCAATTTCCCCAAAGGATGAGGGGGAACACCTTGTAGAGCAATGGCTCGTTCCCGATATACAATGCCATTGAGTTCAAATATAAGCCGACATAAAAGTTTGGATCAGACTTACCGTCGTATATCTAGAATCTCAGCATGTGGAACCCTTTCAGAGCCTCAAACTTGTCCAACTCTACTGAGAACGATGTTCTCAGCTTAACGGGAGATGTTACCTCGACATCTTGTCGCTTCCTCTGGAGGTAATCCCTCAAATCCTCCTTTGTCCGTCTAGAAGCTCGGCTGTCAACGAATTTTAGTCGTTTTGGTGTGCTACTCCCGGTGTCGTTATGTGTCCTCTTGGACCTCAATTCATTCATCGTGTCAAAACAAAGCTCCTTCTCTTGAACATGTCGATGTTCTTTGATGTAGGTTTCTTTGGCACGATGTGTTTTCTAAGACTCTCCTTTCATCGTTTCTCCTCGCTCGACCTCCCGTGAAGGCCGATATGAGTGCTCACTTGCCCTGTCATGCTGAGGGACTGGGGGATTTCTTTCTACCATCCTTTCTGGGCATTGTTCTTGGCCGCTGGAATCGGTGTGTCCCCCAATGGGAACGGCGGTTGCATGACGTTGTTCTGCATCATGAAATTGACAAACGATTGTAGGTCTGCCAATTTGTTTGCCATCCTCTTCATCTCATCGTCCCTCCTCAAGCATCTATCTTTCCATACCTGGAGGTCGCTTTCGTTGTAATACCCACCCTGACATGCTTTCTTCGGTACGTCTCTTTCCTGGTTGACGTCTTTTTCTCCAGGAGTTTTATCCCGAGGTTCTTCATTATAGTTGTCCTCCTTTACGTTATGATCGGTGTTTTTACTACTTCCACTAGGGATGTCGCCCCCAATCTTTTCTTTATGCACGTCGTTGGCCATCTATTCTTCTTACGCTTTCCACAGAAAATGCCAAATTATGGGTGCTGATTTCCGACCTCACTGCCAAACAGGAACTCAGCAGAATAGCACAGGCAGAATAGATTATGTCCGAACAACCTATCACAGAAAGATAAGAATCCGGCGATGGTTCGTCCACCCGGGAGCACTCCAACGATCAAGTCATTAATCAATATCTCTCAAAGATAACAAATAGTGCTTAACTCACAAGACAGAACATAAAAAGCATACCTTAGACCCACAAGGGTGCCTTACTTTTATAGCCAACACTAACCTGATCCCTGTAGAAGCCTAGCTTCAATGGACTCCAGCTCAATGCTCATCTTAGACTCCCAGCCAGATAGTGATAAATTTCCTAAGAGTTTTATCTTTATCCAGACTGAGGTCCTTCTCCATTCTAAGACTCTTGTCATTTATCCGTTCATTTCGGAATCCAGTATCTCCGCAGATAACCTCGACCTACCCGAGATTACCTCGGTGCCATGACCAAGACACGTGGTACCTCGGTTGACACTTCGATGTCACCTTGGCCACGTGTTGTCATTCACAAAATATGTCCCCACATATATATATATAATCATTATATGATAATTATACTTTTATAGCACAATAGAATTAAAATTATCAAAATAAATAAATAAATTAACTAATTTTATTATATATTAGTATTAAAGTAACACTTTATATAACGATAAGATTATTATAAAAAAATAATTTGAATTTAAATTTTATTTTAAATTAAAATTAATATTATTCTTTTATAACATATATCATAATATAAAATATCATTACATTAATTAAAATTAACTCATTTGTGATTTTATGTTAGACATCATATTTCAATAAGTTATTTACATATACATGTAGCGTTCAATTTGATATTGATTGATTAAAATAATAGAACTGAATACTTTTTTTTGTTAAGTTTTTAGTAGATAAATTGTCAAATGACAAATGATAAATAGTGTAGAGTATTATTTTAAAGAATAACGATTTATTGAAAATGATTGTCTATTTAAGAAATCTATTGATGTTTCTTGAATAATTTTTAAATAAAATTTTCAATTTGTAGTATTCCTGATAATGAACCTTTATGAGCTCTGTTAGAAAAGATATGCAAAAATAATCATTATGCTTGGTTTCCATTTTCTGAAAACTGAGTTTTTACTTTTCGTGTTTTTTTTTAGTGAATATTTTTTAAATTCTAAGCATTTTTTTTTTTTTTTACTTTTTTAGATACAATTTACTTAGATGTATCTAAATAGTAAAATATTTGTGAAAAAATATTTTTAAAAATTAATAAATACTCAAAAATGCAAAAAATGTACTGATTTTTCGTTTTCTTTTTTTTTTTTTTTTGTATTTTTGTGGTATTTAGTGTATTTTTTAAAGATTTTTTTTTTTTACAAATATTGTACTTTTTAAGTGTATTTATGTTAGGTGTGTCTGAAAATTTCAAAAAAAAAATTCTTAAAATATTAAAAAAATTCATTGAAAACATTAAAATATGAAAAATAAAAAAGTAAAATTTTCTGTAGACTATTTTTTGAAAACCAGAACCAAATAAGTTGAATTTAGCTGAATAAAAAAATTATGATTATTATGATGTCTCACATAATTAATCAAAATGTGATGACCGAGTATGCGAGCCGCCCCGTTCCTCTTTAAGTTATGTTGGGTTTGTTGATCTTGTAAACTCTTTCTCGAAATTCTCGTTCTTGATTGTTTCTATCCCAAGTTTCGCTTGTTTCAGAAGGTGCGAGGTTGGGTCCGGAGTGGCTCATGTTGAGGTGTAGAGTTTCCTGGCTGGAAGGGGCAGAGACGCACATGCGGGGCCTTGGGCTGCACGTACGGGAGACAAAGCCGCACGTGCAGAAATCAGGGAAATTTCTGGGTTGCCTACTACATTATATGCAGGTGCGAAAGGGAGGTGCGGGAGAGTGCCGCACGTATGGGACATGCTGAGTCCAAAATTTTTTAATTTTCTCTCTTTTGGGGCTGAGTGTATATCACTTTTCCTATATCTCTCTCTCTCTCTCTCTAAAAACGCATTACTTTCCCTTCTCTCTACATTTCTTACCAAAAACATCACAAGATCTTTGATCTCTCCAAATCCATTAGCATTTTGACCCATCATCCTTTACAAAATTTGGAGAGCTAACCAAGGGCTTCATCTTGTGCAATGGATATTGGGTTTCGACACCGAGAAATTTGGGGGTTTCATCTCATTTCTTCTCCAAACTTGAGGTAGGGATTTTTCTTAGAGTTATATATATTTTTGCAAGTTTCTTGTAAATTTCGAGATTTCCCCTTTGGTGGCATTGGAAATTTGGTTTTTGGCTTAAGAAATTTGGTGGTTTTGAAAATGGGTTTATCTCTTGTTTTTTTTAAATGATTTTCTTGAGGATTTGAATCACATTGATTTAAGAAAGATGCTTTTGAGTGAGATTCTACCAAGAGTTGAGGAAATGTCTAGTTTTGATGCAAAACCTAGAAATTTTGGGGTTTTGGAAGATGTTGAGAATCCATGGGTTTTCTTGTGCCAAATAAATGAATAAGTGGGAATTTCTTATTATACAAAATGACAATTTTCTTGGTATATGAAAATTAGTGGATTTATTTTTTTTGAAGTTCATTGTTTAAGTGTATACGCATATAGTTATGAAATGACAAATTGTTGAGAACACATGAGCTGTGGAAATGTTGCTACACTTGGATGGATATAAACTTCATATGTGATATATGTTGAAATGTAATGGAAAAGGAAGTGGAAAATTGTGACCATAAATGGAACACTTGTGTGGAAGTTTTGTAAATGGAAAGATGTTGCATCGCATGGATAACTATTGCATCGCATGATTAATAGTTGCATTTGACATTTCAATATCTTGCTTGTTGTAAATATTGAATTGGGATTTGAAACTTTGCATTGAGAAAGATATATTGTGAAATGAAATTCATTGAAATATTTTTGAGGTAAATACATTGGTAAGTCCAGACAGGAGGTGTAGATGAAATTGATTAAGTTGGCCTGAGTGTTCGGGGTGAAAGACCGAAAATACGCACGGAGGAGGTACCACTTCCCTTCCAGTTAGCAACCGGTAAAGTGAGATTTTGGTAGTACTAGTTATGCCTACTTGTAGACACCAACCTAGGGATTACCTGAGTTGTATTTGCCGCCCCTTAAATTAAACTAAAAAATTTCGAATTGTTGAGATCTCAAGTTATCATTGAGCATGATAATTTTCAAAAGATGTAAAAATGTGATTTTCTTGCAAAGGCATAGCATGGCATGTGCATGTTATATTGTGGAGCTTGTATAAAATGTATATACTTTGTTAAGAAGTTTCTACTAGGCTTTGTGCTCACCCTATGGGATTTTGGTGCAGGAAAAGATGTGGTGATCCCGCCAAGTTAGGGTGTGGAAGTATATGTTGAGAGCACAAGGCACTTATTTTGTTGTGATACATTTTGCTAGCTAAGGGCTAAAGGTGTACGAGTTCGAGAGACCACTTTTGTGTAACTGGGCTCAAGCCTTGGAATTTGTAAACCCATGAGGATATTTATTTATTTTTGGATTGGAGGTTCTACATGCTATAGATTCATGTATTAGAAATCATTGAATATGTATTTGCATGTGGAACTATTTTGTACAAACCTCATGAGTATGTAATGTAAAGGTTGGAGAATCACTACTTATCTCATAATGAGTGTTGGTTGATGTACTTGAATGGTGATATGAAACTTGGGGCGTTACACAAAACCCTTTTAAGAACTGAAATTATTAAGGTTATAAAGATTTTATATCTGATTCCCTTTGAGGATAATGTTTATGATTTGAATTTGTAACTTTTTATTCATCAATGTGAATAACTCTTTCGATTTTATTAATGTAAGAATAAATCCTACATTTGAATCATCCTACCTTAATCACTTTTTGGTATAATAAAATACTTAAATATTGTCATAAAAAAAAGTATTATAATAGATTATAATTAGACAACACTTGAAATATAATTAAAGACCCGATACACCACTTTAGACATAACTAAAAACATAAGAAATTAGCAAACACTTCTTCGATGAATAGCTAAAATAATACACCATGAGTTATAAGTTAAAACTAAGTCATAATTTACATATTATAAAATTTTTTGTTATTTTTGTTTTTGTTTTTTTTTCCAAAAAAAGAATATTTTGGTACGAGTAAAATTCATAATTTTTGATAAATTTGATTAATACAAATGAAGATTTGATTTTAGGTTGAAAGTACACTTTTTTTTTTTAACTTTGAAAAAATCGTTTTATGAGTCTTTTACATAAGATTACACACAGTGGCAAAATATTTTATCAACTATTAATAAACTTGTTTGTATTTAATTTTCAGTCATTAAAATTTTTCACATATAAAATATTAAAGCTAAAACTTAATTTTTTATTTTAAAAATAAATTTTCGTACATCACATATATCACTTACTACTGTGTGTATATAGGACCTTGCTACATCCCCCTAAAAACACCTCCCCTAATCCCCCTAATTTCCATATCAAGTAAAAAAAAAAAAAAAAAAAGGAAACAGTTACCCAAATTAGAAATTAGGAGAATTAGGCGGTATTTTTAGGGCTCCAAAGCATTTTCCGTGTATATATATAATTGCATTGATATGGAGTAAATAAAATTTAATATTAGAGGCAAGCCCACGTCAGAACTGCTTCTCCTCAAGTACCTTCATTTACTAGTGTGTATACATATATAATTGCATTGATATAAATAAATAAATAAAATTTAATATTAGCGGAGGCAAGCCCACGTGGGGACTGCTTCTCCGCAAGTCCCTTGCCTTTTTTCATTCTTCATTATTTTTTTATTTTTTTATTTTTAAACTTACCAATAAGCCTCATATACAATACAAAGTTTAAAATCTATCTAATCTCAAAACAAAACATTTACACTAATTAGTGTATATATTTTTAATTATTATCAAAAAAATCCTTTTCTTTTAAAAAAAAAAAATTTTACAGACGTTCCATCCCACTACCATTGGACTTCTGTCAGATGATCACCGGAGACTTGCCGGAATATTCAACATCACCAGGGGAAATCACCGGAGTATTGCTGGGAAGTCGCTGAAGTATTGCCAAAAGTTCATCAGAGTGTTCTGAACGTCAATAGAAATAGCAGGAATGTCTAGAACATTCGTTAGACGTTAAGAACATCATTGGAGATTCACCGGAATGTCCAGAGTATTGTTGGGAAAAAAAAGAATAAATGAAAAAATTAGAGCGAAAAAATATAGCAAAATGTGTTAAATATTAATAAACTAAAAGGGAAAAAAAATGTAACCAAAAAAAAAAAAAAAACAGCAATGATAGGAAAAACAAAAAACATATGTTATTTTTCAATTTTGTAAGGTTTAAGCAAATAATTTTCAATATTGATCAAACTGAATTTTGAAATTGTAAAATCTATTAAGCATTTATTCTTATTAATCAAACTGAAAAATATGTTATGAAACTGCAAAATTTTAATGTTCTAAAGAATGTTATAAAACTGCAAAGTTTTGCAGTTTTAAATCATGATTCATTCCGGCACCAAAAAAAAATTGAAACTGTAAAATTTTACAATTTTCACCCCCTGTAACTAAAACTCGAAAACAACTTTTTCAGAATTTGAAAATTTTCTGCATTAAAACAAAAAAAGAGAAGTGTATAGCAGAGAAAATGTAAAAAAATTAAGAGACCGAAGAAGAGAGGAAAATCTAGAGAAAGAATTGTACGCTGACAACTATTTTTTGTTTAAATCTAACCAGATCTGATGTAGATTTATTCAGATCTGATGTAGATCTACATCATATCTAAGTAGATCTACTCATCTTCTTCGTCGGAAACATATCTTCTTTGTCATTGATGAGGGCGAAGTAAGGAGTCGGCGGTTGATGGTTGCCCGTGAATTCCAATCGATGGTAATCGTCAGTCGCCGATGATTATATATTAGAAAGAGAAAGAGAAGAAGCAACTTGTGGTCGCCCGTCGACGATCGTTAGAAATCATAAATAGCAAAAGAGACAGAGAAAAAGAAAGGCAAAGAAGAAAAAAAAACGTTATAAGACTTTTGAGTGTAAACAAAAGGTTATGGAATTAAATAGGCTACACGTTTTTCAAAGAAGACTTCTTAGTAGTTTGCCTTTCTTTTTTCTTTCTTTCCAAAGAGTTCTGTCTCGGTACACTCTTTCTCTCCCTATATCACTAAGGCTTCGTTTGGGAATATGTTGTTTTAATAACTTTTTGATTTTTCACACAAAAAAAAAAGTGTAGAAAAGTAAAGACAATGATGTGACAACTTATAGTGACTTTTTGACTAAAATATGTAATCCCCAAATAAGGCCTAAAACAAACAAAAATCCTTTAATCTTGCACCATTGAAGATAAATCGAAGGTCAAAATGTAGAGCATGGTGAGAATTATATTTTGATCAGTAGAGATCAAAATCCAAGGACATCAAAAAGTCTTTCCATTTTTTTTCCTCTTCTAAGGCATGAGATAGAAATTTTTTAAATATTGTGTGTGTTTTAACATTATTATGTGTTATTTAATAATATAACACTTGAAGAGATTATGATTTTAATAACTATGTATTTATTGTATATTGTATAAAAAATGAAATGTTTTCAAATTGTTTTAAAAATGTTTCCTATTAGTTAATGTTGGAAAAAATGGTTTAATATAGGCATATTTTTTAGCCCAAAATTGAGTGGGCCCCGAACGTATTTTGGGGCGGATCCGAAGAGGTGAAGTGTTCCTTGCCGCGTGGCAAGTCACACGGTGAAGACGGAACATCAAAACCATTTATGAGTGAATGGGAAGTTGACATCGTTTTTGAGTCTAACATTAATTTTTTAGATAAAATTCATTTGAATTTTTTCAATAAAAATTATTGTGGGAATTTAATTTAATTCTAAATTTATTTTTTGGTTTCCTTAAGTGGTTTCCTAAAAATGATTAAGCTATTCAAATAGTTATATATATATATATATATTCAAATAGTTTAATATATATATATATATATTTCAATAGTTTAAATAAATTAAGTTCCATCAGGTTTGACTATTCCACCAACGGCTCCAACGGTACTATTTTCAATTAATTTGGAAAATATGTTCCAAGTTGGAACGGTCAAATCAAATGTTTGAATTAGTAGTGCACTTGTTCAGTCCATACTACACCTGTTCAGTACATGTTTTGTACCTGTTCGGATCATTTTGTTTGCCTATAAATACAATTCATTCCAACAGTGTTGGGATCCGAAAAATTCAGTCTCCAACTTTCTATTTGCTGTCCAAACTATTTTTGTTTGCATTTCTTTACATTCTAGTTTTAGAATTAAAATAAAGAGAGTATAAGAACACAAAGTTTTAGTTCGGCGTACAAATTTGTGTGGAGTGCTACTACAAGTTTATGAAGATCATTGTATCTTGGGAAATAGACGCCACTCAACCGTAAGCACCGTAGCTAGGCGAATCTGTGTTAATGATAGAGTGTCACACACTCAACTTGGTCTTTAATTATTGATTCGGTTCAACAAAATAATTTCTGTAAGTTTATTTTATTTTGTTTGAATTATTTTCAGTTTATTTTATTTACGCAGAAGATTGTTCCAACAGTTAACTATGGTTATTTTATGAATCATGGAATTAAAAAATGTATCTATAAAATGAGAAATTTCTAAATTTTGATAAAACCCTAGAAACTTGAGATGTTGAATTTGAGATTTTATGGTGAAATTTATGAGAAATTACAAGTGTTGAAACTTATGTTTTATGAATAATGTGAAATTGAAAGTGCATATTCAAAAGGATGAGACCGAGGAAAATCTTATTGAGAATATTGAAAATTTTGAGTTTATTTTAAACATTGATTAAATTGAAGATATTGACCTTTTCAGAGAGGATGAGAATTATTTATTATGTTGATATTGATGGGAATTATTGACTATTCTCTTATTGTATATTGTTTCTTGAAATTTACATTTCGAATAGAGAATTATTTTGGCAATTGGTAGAGGGTTGTATTGATTGTTGTAAAACTCTCATGTAAATTGGAATATTTACAAATTCATGTATAATATTGATCATCGCATAATCTCATGATCTAATTTTTGCATTTGATTTGAGAAATTGGCTTTGGAAAATATTCGTTGGAAATATTTGAAATGTGTTGAGTTATAGAGTAAATAACTTAGTGCATCCAGTTAGGGGGTGCAGAATTGAGAATTAAGTTGGCTTGAGGTCTATGTTGAAAGTCTAAAAGTACGCGAGGAGTAGGCACCAAATTCCTTCCGATTAGGAATTGGTAAAGTAGTTTTGGTAGTGCTTTAAGAGTCTACTTGCAAACACTGGCCTAGGGATTACCAGCGTCGTAGTTACATCTCATTGTTTTATCAAATAGATGATTGAATTGGTTATATTTTCGACCAAGCGCATGGCATGAGAATTTCAAAATAAGAAAACTTATATTTTAGCATTGGCATTTTCGTATGCATTGCATCTCATAATATTGTTAAACTGTATGCACTTTATTTTGATTATTTCTACTAGGTTTTAAGCTCATCCCGTAATGGAAACCATTTTTCAGTTGTTGATGGTGTGCCTTCGCTGAGATGAAGGCGTAGAGGATCATTTTTGGAGCATAAGGCTCGACTTTATGTTTTGTTAATTTTGCAAGTCAAGAGCTTTACATGTATTGATTTTGAAAACTACTTTTGTTATAACCAGGCTAAGCCTTAGAACTTATGGCCTCTAGGGCATGAAATTGCCTTTATTTAACTCTTATTGTGTAATCACATGCTATAGATTCATGTCATGGGAATGAAGAATATATGAATGTATGTGATCACTTTTGTTAAATCGCAAGTGGACTCTATGAATGAAATATGGAGATTGATATCAATGTTAATTATTGAAGTTTAGAGTATATTTATCATTTTCATATGCTAAGTCATGATGATAATGGGAATTGGATAACAAATGTCAATTGATCTAGATATTTCAAATGTTAATATTTTGGGGACGTTACAAGATAAGAGGTAAAGAGTTTTCAAAATCACTCTAAAAATATTCTATAAAGTTCTTAAATCAAGAATCCAAACCTTAGATCATAAGGAGGAAGATCAAAGCTTGGTCACACAACAATGGAGTGAAGAAACATAAAAATCAAAGGAAGATAGAAAGGGAGGGCCAGGGGTTGGCTGGTAGATGTGTAGAAGATTCTGCTTTTTGCCTCTAGACCTCCCTCAAAGGTTTATAACATATATATCTCCCTTCAAACCCTAACCAATCCCTAATTGATTAAGTTGATCCAAGGGTTCAAAAACCATCTATGATAGTGTCACAACCTAAACCCACCTCTATAGGTTTAGCGTCGTAACCGGCCAATAATCCTTGGATTACCAAAGGCCTCTGTACAGAATAACTTATAATTAGGGGCTGCAGAAGCAAATAGCAAATAACAAATATACATAGTCCATTGAGCTGTGGAAACATATATGGGACATAAATTTTAAAACAACTTATATGTATATACATGACGTCATAAATAGATGAGTTTTACATCAGCCAAGTACATAGACAATGCCAAAAGGGACTTACCCCAATTTACAGATAACAAAAAACTTGTTCTATACCCCAAGAAAGACAAGGTCTTAAACATAAGCCATATAAACTTGACTTGCTTGCAAAAGGGAACCTCTTCGGAGGTACAACAGCTGGCTGACAAAACTAATACGCCAAGACCTCAATTCTGAACTTGGTCACGCGCCTGGTCACCTACATACATAATATAAATAGTGAGCAGAAACCCAGTGAATAATAACAGAATAAAAGGTTTAAATGAATGATGTCCGTCACATATATAATTTCAAATCTTTCATTGAACAGAAGTATAAACATATTCGTTTTAGAAACAGAGTCATAAACATAATCATATCATGAGTGGTATATCCGTTAGCATTAAACATATGTCTTTGGTCAAGCATATTAAGTTTCATATTGGAACCTTCGGTACTGGGTATCATATCTCATACGTGGGCCACGATATTGTTTCCCCTAGGTGAGGTCCTGTGCCATGGTATTATTTACCCCGGGCGTGGACGTGGGCCACGGTATTGTCTCCCCCAAGCGAGGGTCTCATGACGATAAGCCACAATATTATGTCTCCTGGGTAAGGGCCTCTGCTAAGGATACCATAATTACATTTCACAGGAGTGGATCATCATTCATGTAATCACATCATATTCTTTTGTATCATTAAAAAATAGTTCATATCATATCATAATATACAGAAAGTATTCCATATCAAACATAGCTTTACTAAGTTATTACTCACAGATAGTTCACAGATAGCTTGGTAGCAAGCCAAAGGATCAACCGCTCACGACGCATGACCTACACCAACATAACCGACGCATATGCTAAATCATACGCTTGGATTGAACATAACTCATTTAATTTCGTTCTTAGTGTGTTTCTAGCCTATACTCTCATTATTGTGTTTTAATCTTGGCCTAGGAATGTCTAGGATGCAATAAGGATGCCAAAATACACTTGGAAACACTTAACAAAACTTGCTGAAAATAAAGGTCCCAGTTGACTGCAACTTCCTCAGGTTGAGCGGACATGCAATCATGTGAGGGGACGCTCAAGTGCAACTTCCTTCGCTCGAGCGGTCTACAAATTTTGAAAAAGTACTGGTTGTGTGAATTCTCCGCTTGATGGCTGCTCGATGGTCACTCGAGAGTGAGACTGAGGTCTTCGTTCAAGTGCAACTCTTGCCGCTTGAGCGGACTGCAAAAACATGAAACTTCTAGGAGCTCGCATTTCACGCTTGAGCAGACTTCTAGTCACTTGAGCGGAAGTGTAAGATCACAGAGTGGTAGCTCGAATGCAGATTCTGTCGCTCGAGCAGAAGTACAGAATTTGGGATTTCCAAATCGCACTCCCAAGCTCTAAACTTGAATTAAACACTTTGAAACCCATCCTTTTGGGCCAAAGCTCCAAAAAATATTTAGAAACTTGTAAAATATCATAAATTGAATGTCATTTTTTGAAATCAAGGTCCAAAAGTATGCCAATTGCTCAAGATCAAACTTGAAATTGGGAAAAACATGTCATTACATGCTATGCATGCAAAGATATAAGTTCAACCTTTCAAAACATGACCAAATGAGGTAAATTGATAGAAAACATGATGAATTCTCAACACCAAGTCAAGATGGGCACATGCATGTATAACTTGAGTGAAATTTAACTCAAAATGTTATGATATATATATCCATGTATGATATGGTTAATTGTCCTTTGGTTTGGAAGGTTTGGACTGGCCTGTTACAGTGGTGGGGATCGATTTGGGTGGTGTCTGGTTCGGTTGAGTGCTTGTTGTATTGGTGGGATGGTTCCTACTTCATAAAAGTCGAAAGGAGGATTTGGAAAGATATACCTTTAGTTGCGCTTTGGTCCATTTGGAAACATCGGAATGATTGTGTGTTTAAAAATGTTCAACCAGATATGGAGGAGCTACAGGAGTTAATTATTATCCGTCTAGCGATTTGGTTGAAGGCCTATTCGAAGCATTTTCAGTTTTCTATCAATGACTTCCTGCAGAACATTTGGCATATTAGAGTTTGTTTAAGAGGCAGGATTTGTTGAGGTATTCAGTGTTTCTAGTCCGATTTAGGTGCAACAGCAGCCAAGTTCTTTTGTAAATGCACTGGGCTTGACTCTGTTTCCTCATGCCTGTGCAACAGCTATGGTTTTGCTCCTTCTGGTTTTGCTTCTTCTGGTTCATATCAGCTCTGTTTGCTGATTGGGTTGGTCTGGTTTTTATCGTTCTGTTTGCTGCAAAATGGTTTGGTTTGATGTTTTCTGAAGTTGGTCTGATGGTTTGGTCTGATGTTTTCTGAAGTTGGGTGTTTTCTAATGTTTTCTGAAGTTGGGTGTTTTCGGAAGTTTTGTCTCTGCACTTTGTGATCTCTTGTGGTCTTGCTGTATGATGCTAATCTATTGGGTGTTATACTGCTGGTCTGGTTTGGAGTCCATTTTTGTGCAGTTTTCTAAAGTGGGTTCTTGAGTTTCATTCTTTTTGTTTCCCTCAGGTTCTGGTTTCTCTTTGTTGGTCTCTCACCAACTAGGAGGTTGGAGCTTCTTAGCTCCAAGCTCCTCTTTATTGATGTAATTTTCATACTTCGTATGCATTTATCATCAATAAAGCTTTTCTTTTGCCGTTCAAAAAAAAAAAAAATGTATGATTTGGTTCATTTCTCTTCATTTCTAACTCAATTCTTGCATTATCCAACACAATTCTCTAGAATTCATGTCCTACACATTATAATAGTTCAATCGAAAGGTTGAATTCTTACTTATGCTTGTCAATGATGCTCTTGATGATCAATTGTTGGAAGTTCCAAGCCAAAATCTCTAAGTTCTTTAGCAATCCTTTCAATTTGGGCTTAAACTCTTTTTCTCTTTCTCTCCTACGTTGGTTTGTGTGTATAAGCTCGAGAATGTGTTGAAATGAAGAAAAATGATGAGTGGAGGCACAATTAGTGCTTTATATAGGCTTGGGTTAAAGAATTCATTAATTAGGTGTAATTGAGCACCAATTAATTTAATTAAATCATTCTGAATTGAATTCTAATTAAACTTACCATAACATTCTAAAAATTCCAACTAACATGTAATTCAAGTCAATTCCGCGATCGGATGCCGATAAGACCTTCAATTTACCGTACAAAACAGAAATAGAAACAAATATTCCTACGATAGATAGATAGAAGCTCATATAGCACATAACACATGCAATTAACTCAGAATTTCTTCTTGATTACTTATTAGGCATAATTAATCAATGGTTAATCAGTTAATCAAAGATTGGGATTGCTACAGATAGCCGAAAAACATGCTCACCATCCATTCAAAATTTCAAATTATTACTTGTACAAAGTACATACAATATAAGTCAAAAGAAAAAAAAGGAGGTCATGCAAAATTGCCAAATGGTTTAAGCCTCAAAAGGTTGTAGAATGGTTGTAAAACTTGCATGATCCAAGTGAAGAAAGTCATATAAGTTACATTAGGGGCCCAAACATATAATTAATTATTCTAATTTTTGAAATATATTAAAATATCGAACACAATACTTTAACACAAAATATTATCTATAGAGAGTCCATTTCTCCAGTCTCGAACCGGAGGATAATAACTTGTTTATATGGGCAAAGAACAAGAAAGAGAAGAACAAGAATGCTTCACCCTAGCAAGGGTTAGACAAATTCACACAAACACAATGTCAAATCTCATAATACAAAGGTGAACTGCTAATGGCAGATCCCTTAAGAAACAAATTTCTAATGATGGGATCAGAATAACAATTAAATACCCAAAATGTTGAAGAAAAGTCTCACAGAGCAAATTAGATTATGGGGAAAACACTGCAAATTAACAAAGTCAGAACATGGACACAATCTAAAGAATAAAAAATAAAATAACACAAACAGCCAAAAGAAGCTAGAAAAAATATGAAACAAAGTTACAATGGTGTACATATATTGGTGACCATGTTCAATTGTGAAAGCAGATTGAAACAGATTCAAACACTCCATGTTCCAATTGTTTCTGATAAATTTGTCACTTGAGCATAGAATCAAACACTTAGTGGGCAAAAAGTTTAACAATCCACATATCAAACAAACAATCACCTAAACCAATGATCCAAATTCAGAGTTTATGATCTAAATTTTCTAAATAATAATAGACCATAGATAATGAACCCAACAAAATACTAAAACCCAGATGAATTAAGCAAATGGCATTACTAATCCGTAAAAAAATAAATGAAAACCTGGAAGAGTGGGCATGGTGAACACTGTTTGTAATAAAGATTGCGCAACTTACTGTTTTAATTTGGTAGCAAGAGCATCCACTTGCATATATTTTTCAGATTCATAATACTAAACTAACAGAACAAATTTGGAGACTCCATATATGATAATTGAACAGGGGAATACATAGGAACATAAATGCTTCATCATCACCGATTACAAAGTAATCCAAAAAACAATCATAGAAGCTCAGAACAAAAAGAAACACAAAAAGAAGAACAGAACATGTAAAGTTACACAAGCAAGGTAACCAAGCACAAATTACAAACAAATATAAAATATCCACCTCAAGCAAGGAAACCAAGCACAGGACAAGACTCCACTAACACCATGCGCTCGTGCACACACAGAATACAATTCTTTATTCATTTTTCTTGTTTCTTTTAGATTCTTTTGTATTCTATTAATATTACCATTATCGTAATTATTATTACCATTTCTTGTGGCACTGGGGAGGAAAAAACTATTTCCAGAAGTGTTGCCTAAGCCGCACCATAATTAATTAATGGAAAGTTGACTGAAAGATTTTGTCCATGAAAGCAAATATAAATCAGTACAAGATACACAATTTAGCAAAGCAAACTTTACAACAAAATTATCCAAAAGAAGCTTCAACCATTTCTTGCACTAAGAGCTACAAAAAAGAAAAAGTCAAAATTTCACCTGGAAGCGCGTATCACACCCTTGTTTTGCACTGCCACCGGCTGAATCTCCTTCAACAATAAATATTTCTACAAAATATAAAATGAACTTGAAATTGGTTGCTCAAGTTATTACCAAAAACTTCTCCAAACCAAACCTAAGACCACACCTTTCCACAAGTCATGAAGTTAATAGATCCAAAGACATCTATGAAGTACCAGTACGGACACTTCATTTAAGTTGCAGTATCCGTGTCTGACACTTGTAGGACATAGACACTCCTCGGACACGCAGGGACACATGACACATTGGGACACACCACCTGGCATGTTTAATTTTTAATATTTTTCTTTGGACATGTTGGGGACACCCCCAGACATGTTTGTAATACTAACTAGGACACCACTTACCTCTCTTCAACCTAAGTACCAAATACTAACTAGATATTATTAGCAATTAGCAATCCTAAATAGCATACAGTTGAGAAGAGTCATGCTACTCGGGGCAAAGGAATAATTCATAACCATATTTCTACACTTTTTTCAACATTGAAAAGAATCCCGAGGAATCGGTATCATATAATAAACTTATGCAGCTCAACCCCAGAAACTAACAATAAATTTATCTAAATAAAACTAGATAAATGATTAACAAGCCACTTGGATTGACATTTGTTATATATCCTTAAAAACATCCTTGCAAACTATATGACATATTTTGCATCCATCGTGTCCTATATTTAAAAAAAAAAATCATGTCAGCATATCTATGTTGTGTCCTTGTCCATGTTTCTTAGCCTGCAAACTATATTATATGGCAAGAAAAGTTGTCATACAATTTCCCACTAAAAAAGGACCCAATGGTCTCCCTCTCCTTAAATGTGGATATATATAATTTCACAAGTATTAGATGCAAGACCTGCAGCATAAGCCACATGCATGATTTGCGTACCCGGGAACCCATAAGAGAGGAGAAAACAACATTCACTTCTGGTGCATCCTCTACCATTAATTGCTTTAACAGTCTTTTCTCTGGATCCAACGTTGTTTCCCATAATTGTAAAGGCATCATCACCCCCAAACCTGTGTTCCATTCAATTGCGGTGAATGTCACACCTCTTACCTCTCTTCAACCTGAGTACCAAATACTAACTAGATATTATTAGCAATTAGCAATCCTAAATAGCATACAGTTGAGAAGAGTCATACTATTCGGGGCAAGGGAATAATTCATAACCATATTTCTACACTTTTCTCAACATTGAAAAGAATCCAGAGGAATCAGTATCATATAATAAACTTATGCAATTCAACCCCAGAAACTAACAATAAATGTACCTAAATAAAACTAGATAAATGATTAAAAAGCCACTTGGATTGACATTTGTTATATATCCTTAAAAACATCCCTGCAACAGAACTCCAATTGATAATAGAAATATCATTAAAAACATCGTTGCAACAGAAATCCAATTGACATTTGTTATAAAACTCTACCCTTTTTTAACTTCAATGAAAGAATAAACAGAGAATACCAGAATCTTCAGGATTTGTGGCTGAGCAATCGGCTAGCTTTCCAGGAAGAGACGAGGATCTTGAAACACTCTTTTGTCTCACCAATTCTCTTGCCCTCTTCGCTGCCACAGCTACCTAAACATGGAAGAACATGCATGTGACTAGTGAGAGAAATAATCAAATTTTAGCTATGAGGGCAATGATCAGCTAGAAGGGACAGAAAATGCACCCAAAGGATTGTGAATAATATATTCTTAGGGAAGAGCAGCTCAATCGATCATATAATTGAATTGTGACAGTCATGATTCACGTATTTTAACTATGGTACCTTTAGAGCATTAAGGGACTTGGAAAGGATTGAATCATGTACATCTGGATGCAACTCCAAGTATTCAGTGAGATACTCTTGAACAGATTGATCAACCACTTTCTGCACCTCTGGATTTCCCAACCTTGTCTTTCAAGGATAGACAGAATAAGCAGTAATATAAGATATTCCAAACAAACGAAAATGGAAATTGGTGATCGCAAACTTCAAAATGTGCATTGATGATCACCAACTTCATGTTGTTGAAAGCATTATTTATGACTGAAAGCATCAGTGAACACAAATGTAAAGACGAAATCAGCAATACCTTTGTTTGACCTTCAAACTCTGGATCTGCAACTTTGACAACAACAAAAAGCCGCTTAAACTAATATCCTTCTCCTGGATTGGATCAAACAAGATTTTAATATTCGAAATAAATAGGCCAGGACCAAAGATATTTGTTGACAACAACAAAAGGCCAAAATAATAGGCCAGAACCAACACACCTTGAAAATTTTTGATTTCTTCTCGAGGTTGTTGAGAGTTCTTGTTAATGATGCCTTCATACCATCTATGTGAGTACCGCCATCAATTGTACAAAATCAAACGCTTTTGGCATTTGAGAAAACTATATACTATTCTCTCCCAACTTGTAAGAAATCCTAGCTCATACAAATGCATAAGAAGCATGTAACAAGATAGTGAATGAGTGACACGTGAACTGAATCTATTGAAGCGGTCTTTGTATTTTCTTGTGGACTGACCAAAATAAATAAATTTGAAACAAGAAATTGTCAAGAGATTCATGGGGAAAAAAAAATGCAACAAGAAGAATGAAAGAAAGAAAGAAAGAATTGCTCACCACTGAAGAGCCACATCAATTCTGATTCCATCTGCTTGTTTTCTAAAACCCACAATATCATGAAGTGGTTTCTGGATCAAAGAACTATCAATCACTTTACAGTCAAGACTCAAGCATAATGCAAATGTCAAACCAAGAGTTGCTGCGTACGACAATTATCAGTTAACTGAATGGTGGTAAAAATCCTTTTACCAAATAATCCCAGCCAGCTTTCACATATCAAGACATAAATAAGCATCAAAATGTTACATGATTACTAGTAGTAGTGTAATCAGTGTTCGGGAATGACAAGACTTTCAGGTACAAAAAGTGGATTATCAAGGCTTCAAATAAAAATTTATCCGGTTGATGCGTTCAAGTTATAATAGTCATTAGATTTATCACCTATTCCAATTTTCAGTTTTTATTTGACTTTTACTATTAGAAATTTAGTTCATCTAAAACTGGGAGAAGGTTATACGTTCTCTTTTCAAATAAGTTGGGAATAATAACCGTACGTAAATGGTAAGACAATTAATTTTTGACGATTTAATATCACACTACGACAATAATGATGTGCAAGCAAACACATAATTAGTCGTCCTTTGGTACTTCAGTTTGGATACAAAATGGTGTAAACTTGATGGAAGAATAGGGAAATGGAAGAACAAAAAAATTAGGACTCAACGAGCATAGCAAAGGAGAAGTATTGGAAAATCATGTACATAAAAGCTAGCTCACTTGGTCGGTATTTAGCCACTTCACATACTCAACCAATCCCCCAGCATAGTAGTATTCATTATACTGGTTCTTCTTTGGATCTATATCCTCTTTCTTAAGAGCAATAGTAATCTGCAAACAGTGAGACAAGGACCGTGCATAGTATAATAAAAAGAAACATAAGTCACTAAGACTGATGGCACATCAAGAAAATGAAATTAATAATTAACCATTAAAATATTAATACTAAATAGCAAAGGATCCATTTCTGAAAGATCTGAAATGTTAGGGCAGTCAACAGGAAACTGAAGGACCAACAGGAAATCACTGTTGAATGACTAGCCATTGAGCCTTAATAATCCCACAACATGCTAGGTAACATTCCATAGTTTGACATGAACAATCTTCTAGCATCGTCATGTGGAAACAGGTATACTGCAAGTATGAATAAGTCAAACAAATATAAAATAAGTCAATAAATATCTTGAGCAACCAATACAAGGTAAATCCCAACAAACTGTGACTAGCACCATTTGTAGCTGTAAACCTTAGACTGCAAGTTCAGATCAGGGGATAGACACCAATACAGGGGATTCAATTATTATACAAACATATCTGATTAGACAGAGCACAAGGAGCATAAAAATGACAGAAATGTTGTTGGTTCACTAATGAAAAGAGGGTAAAATTCTAAATTCTAATATATTCTCCCTCTCTCTGTCTTACATACCATTTTGGAATCGAAGCTAACTAGTTGACCCTTTAATGTTTGGAAACAAAATCCAATTGATAACAGTGTATTAATATTTGCCCAATATAATTGATATTTTGCTATGCCTGCAGTTTTTTATTCTTGAGGGATAACAGTGTAAACAATTTATGAGAACAGAATTTTGGAAAATCTTGGTCACTTACACAAAAGCAACTCCCTCATCTTGTCAGGGGTCTGCGGCAACAATATGGTAGTAGCCTCATCTATACTCGACTATTAGTAAAAGTCTAAACAATCTAAAATAGATTCTTAAAATAAAAAATAAAGAACTCAGATAAACTCTATCAAACATAGACATACATGTGACGACGTCGATCCATGAAGGTCTCAGGGTGGTCTGAGTAAGCACAGGAGATGAAGGAGATGGTTTCGCCGAGAAAAGGCCATCCAAGAGTGCCTAAAGGAAGTGGGATTGGCGATCTTCTACAACTCCTCCTCTTCTACAATTTGAGTACCAGTTGCAACTGTGATTAAAGCAGTGTAAAGCAGCCCAATAATGAGCAAGCATAAAAAAAATCGCAATTTTATGTGCTAGAATGAAGTTCCACAACAAAAATAATATCAATTTATAGAAATTAATATTATATTACATTTATTTATTGTTTTAGAATGATATATTCATATATAGGACATATAATAAATATATAAAATTATATATTATGTGTGTGTCTCCCACGTATTGTGTCCTACAATTTTTAAAAACATGCTACATTGGAAAGAAATAGAAAAACTCATTTGTCAATTATTGCAGTTTCTCAAGAAGCCAATAAACAAGTATATAGAGCCATATATATAGATTGAAAGAATTGGAGGAAACGTGAGAATTATAATAGCAAAAACTCAGAAAAACGAGCTCCACTGTACAGAAACAGGACAAAAAAAACAAAACATTTGTCAGTTATTACATTTTCTCAAAAAAAAAGAAAAAGAAAAAAAAAATTGGTGAAAGTATATATAGATTGAAAGAATTGGGGGAAAGCATGAGAACTATAGATGAAATCCTTATTAATACTTTCTTCTTCATAATATAAGTATGTAATTGGTGGATACAATTGCTGATAACATGAGAACATGAGTTATGCATCTAACATAAAGAACCCAGTGATCAAGAATTTTGTTTTGTTATCACAGTTTGTCAAACAGATTGAAGGAGAGACCAATTTTTGAGGAATAATTAGTAAATTGCATTTTGGGGATCTCTTTTTTACTAAAAAGAATGAATTAGTGCATGAGGCTCCTGCTAATATCCAAGTTTAACCAATTTTTAGAAAGGTCTGTGACTCGAACAGAGGGTATCACAATAATTATAGAGGTTATCACAATAATCGAATTTCACAAAAATTATAGAGGTTATCACAATAAATGAAAACAGAGGGTATCATATTTAAGTACATATGGGGCATTGATGAGAGAGAGAGAGAGAGAGAGAGAGAGAGAGAGTAAACACAAAAAGAAGAACAGAACAAAAATTCAAAAGAAGAACATAATAAATTGATGTAAAGTTATACCCAGATCATTCAAGGCCTACAAAACCCCAATCATAGAAGCTCCACTCCATGGGTTGGAGAAAACCCCAGTGAATATTCAATCAATGGCTGCTACAGCATCAGCCAGTGCACCCAGAATTTAAAAAATTACACTTTAACATACAAAAATATACATAATCAAGTCGGTTCACTAATTTGATGAATTCAGACCATCTCTAACCCTTCACTTATTTTTTCATCAAAGCAATCACCAGAAATGCAAGTGAAGGAGACAACCCAGCTCATCAAATAAACCCTACACAACCCTCAGTGTAGTTGCCCAGAAAACAGAACATGAAGAAACAAAAACCCACATGGAATTCTACTATATATATATATATATAGAGAGAGAGAGAGAGAGAAGCATACGCGAGACGGAGCATCAATGGAGCAGAGTTCATCTCAGCGATGAAGCCTCTGGATCTCGTGGCGGAGGTGGTGGATCTATGAAGATCGGCGGAGCAGGAGGCAGCGTGAAAAGAGCAGCGGTACTCACGATGACGATGGCGATGGCGGAGGAGGAGGAGGTGCTCCGGTTTCCGGCGAAGGCGAGGAAGAGCGGCAGTGAGAGAAGGAGGGGAGAGGAGCAACGCTGAAAATAGAGAGAGAGAGAGAGAGAGAGAGAGAGAGGGAGAGAGGTGCTGATTATTTTAGGGTTTGGTTTGGTACAAAATATATATATAGGTCATCTTTGGCGACTAAAATATGATTTGGTCGCCAAAGATTAAAAATTAAATTTTTTATTTTCATTCGGCTACCAAACGATTTAGTAGCCAAAAGTGGATCTACAACGACTAAAAGGAATTTGGTTGGTGAAAATGTATTTTTGGCGACCAAAATTTTGGTCGCCAAATATTAAAAATTAAATTTTTTATTTTCATTCGGCTACCAAACGATTTAGTAGCCAAAAGTGGATCTACAGCGACTAAAAGGAATTTGGTCGGTGAAAATGTATTTTTGGCGACCAAAATTTTAGTCGCCAAAGATTAAAAATTAAATTTTTTATTTTCATTCGGCTACCAAACGATTTAGTAACCGAAAGTGGGCCTACAGCAACTAAAAGGAATTTGGTCGGTGAAAATATATTTTTGGCGACCAAAATTTTGGTCGCCAAAGGTTAAAAATTAAATTTTTTATTTTCATTCGGCTACCAAACAATTTAGTAGCTAAAGGTACCTCTACGGCTACTAAATTTTCTTTTAGTCGCCAATTGTGATATGTTTAGCTTAGTCACCAATTGTAATATTTTTAGCTACTAAATTTATTTTAGTCGCCAATAATCAACATTCCCCTACTAAAAAAAATTAGTAGCTAAAAAGTTGACTTTTGCCGACAAATATTATTTTTGGTAGCCAATTTCGTGACTTTTGGCGACTAAATTATTTTTGGTAGCTAAAAGTGGTCGGCAAAAATGCATTTTCTTGTAGTGACTTGTCAATTTTCTATAATGTATGCATAGACAAAATTAACAAAAAATTTAGACAGAAGAACTAAATTGAAGGTAGACTTAACTGTAAGGATCAATTTGTTCAAATTGAAAGTATAGAGATTAAAATAAAATTTGAATCAGCTATAAAAAGTATAATTAATTCTTTTTTAAAAATAAATAAATAATTAGTGGGTACATTATTCATAAAATAATTTTGTTAGGATTGAATTTCTCTCAAGTTTAAAATTTGAACTTGACCGTTATATTAGGATCCATGGGGCATACCATGGGTTATATTTCGATTATCCGAGAAGTTCATTTTGTAGAATCTACTGTCTATATCATTCATATAAAAAATTAGGTCTATGAAATAATTGTACCATTTTCATTTTATCGCATGTCTTCAAAAAAATGAATGACAAATATAATTTTGGAAATAGATCATCCATTTTTATCGAAGACAAATGTAATAAAATGAAAATTATTTGATTATCAAATAGACCTAATTTTTTTCATAAATAATATACACAAAAGATTTTACAAAATAAACAATTTATATAATCAAAATATAATCCATGGTGAATTATACAGACCTAAAATAGCGGCTAAGGTCGTTTTTTAACTTGAAAGAATCCATGCCATTTTTAGTTAATATGTATTTAAGTTGAAAAGATTCTATATTGTGCAATAAAAAATATATAATTTTTTAAAATATACGATATATTTTTAAAATTATACTTATCATTTATTTATTTTTTCAAAAAAAGATTAACATGTAGAGATCATGAGATTAATTGATATAAACACATCAAACCAACATACTAGAAAAAAAATTTGAAAAAAAAAAAAAAAAAAAAAAAACCCAAATCAAATGACAGATACGAACAAAACTTACAACGTTCATGGCATTCTTGATCAACTTTACATCATCTAAGTTGACATTGCGTACGATGATACGCCGACCATTCTTCTCAACACGCTTTGAAGCTTTTATGGGTGTTTCTGTATCCTTCAAAAACAACGAAGTCGCCACAAACAACAAAACTCCAATGATTGTGTTCCAAACTAGCTGCAAAACCGACCAAAACCCAGAATTTTTAATCAATGATGATTTCTTCATTACTGGGATGCTCGGCAAGGCCTCGGGATCGGAAACTTTCCGAGAACAGGCAAGCAAGAGAGCCATGAGTAGGGGTGTGCATAATACCGCCGAAACCGCCGAAACCACCAAAACCGCACCGAGCCGCACCGCTAAGGCAAATTCGTTATTATTTGCCAATCGAACCGCCGATTTTTGGTAAGAAAAATGGCAAATTCTAGTGATACTTTTATCAATCCGCTGGTTTCTATTTTTCTTCCAAACCGCACCGACCTGCACCGCTATTAAATCATGTTTTATAAAATTCTAAAAATTCTTTTTTACTTAAGTTTACTTGTTATTCTATACCTTAGAATATAGTATTACATTACTGTTCGAGGAGAATTCAAGATGTCAATAATCCAAAATAAAGTTGGATTCCAATTCACTTTTCAATCTTTTTTTTTTTTCTAGCCATGTTGCAAACTTGCATCAGCTCACTTTTCAATCTAAATACTTTTCAACAGTAAACATTTTCAATATATTGTAAACCCTAAATGATATTAATTTTATGTATAGTATTTGATCATTGTAGCTTCCACAGATGCTTGTAATGAACTGATGGCATAGTTGTTGATATTATCATGTTGTTGCTACACTTGCTGCATCAGAAGAAAGTTTCGCAAGATGCTTAACATCACGGTATCTCTCGTCTTTTTTTTACTCTTTGATTTAAGTTTTGTAATTTGAATTATATTTTTTATAAACCGCCAATCCGCCCGAACCGCCAAGGCAAATCCGCCATTATTTGCCAACCGAACCGTCGGTTTTTGATAAGGAAAATGGCAAATTCTAATGACACTTTTATCAATCCGCCACCTGCCATACGGTTTCTATTTTTCTCTCAAACCGCACCAACCCGCACCGCGCACACCCCTAGCCATGAGCCATGAGAGACGTGCCATCGCTAATGGAGTGGTGGACACGGTACACGATCACGCCTTCGGAGTCGGAGGTTTTGATGTCAAGGATGTGGAGGTCCCATAGAGGCTTTGTTTTGTCTAAGTCACTTTTTGTTAAGTTGCATATGTAGTCCTCCACAAACTTGTCTGGTGAGTCCATGTTTTGGTCCAGCTTTGGAACTACAACATGATCATCCACATTCAATTATGTTGCTGCCCATTTCAGCTTTCCACTTTCTTTGTCAAATACCTGCAAAATGAACATTTAGAGTTTAATTGGTGAAAATATCTATGAGAATCTCATTAGGTCTAAGGATTAATTTTTTTGGCTCAGGAGGATATACATGAAAAAAGTCTCCAAAACAAGTTGTTAGAAAATTGGTTAGAAAAGTCTCCGGCGCATTAAGTGAATAATAGATGACATTGGACAAATAATTGAAACACTAAGTGACTTGTGTCCTCATAGGTGACATTTAAATTAATAAATAGACAAATAAATGATATGTCTTAATAAGTGACACGTTGACACATATGCAACATGTTGACTTATAAACATATGATAAAATTTGGACATATAAATGTCTTTTTCATTCCAAAAGATTAAAGCTGTGATATATTAGCCCAAAAATTTCAAAAACAAAAATGCTATATATAATTTTATTTTTTTATCTTATTTTCTCACTCCAAATAGACAAGTGAATAGGTTTTATATACTTTTATAAATGTAAGCAACATTACTTTATACTTGAGAACGTAAAAATAATATAAGTAATAAGTTATGTATACTTGAGAACGTAAAAATAATATAAGTAATAAGTTTAGTGGTCCTAGTAGCCCAGGCAACCCAACTATTTCTAAGAAAATTATTCTAGATGCTGGTGGGGCTTTAGATCATGACTAGGTCCAAATAGGAGAAGGCAGTGGAGTCATTCTTGGCAAGTTTGGGGAAAGTTCCATTTCAGCAGCCTAGAAAAGGCCTGCACGAGGAAGAAGAGTAAAGGTGTGAGAAGAAAAGCTTGGAACAAGAAAGGTGGTCTTGAACTTGGCCACAACATACTAGGGCCATCTATCAATCTCAGGAAAGGAGCTGTATTTAGATCCGCTGATGCAGCAATTTCTCTCTCTATGGCAAGTGCATCCAATCGTGGTAGGATGTTACTCAATGAAGCTGAAGCAAATTTACAAATGGGGAAAGCTCTTGGGCTGAATTTTGAAGATAAAGAGCATGAGGTTGTGAGTAAACTTGTTTGAATTGGAAACAAAGGACATGGAAATGATTCAAAAAAAGGAGAAGGGAGTAGTCTGCCGAATGACTATTCCAGGAGGCTTAGGAGTGCTAATTTTTATTAATGTTGTTATCTTGGAATATTAGGGGGTTAGAAAGGCTTGAAAAAAGAAAGAAGATCATGAAGGTTCTCAAGGTAAGGAAGATAGACTTGGTGTTGCTGCAAGAGACTAAAAAGTAGGGAATCAATGCAGAATTTGTGAACTCTATTTGGGCTGGAGAAAAAGTGGAATTCATGTCAGTTGACTCAGAGGGTGCAGCTGGAGGGTTACTCTGTATCTGGAATCTTGAAGTCTTTCAGCTCAATTAATGCTGTTGCAATCGTAACTTTCTCCTCCTCGCAAGTACGATCTTTTTTAACTTTAACTGTGTAGTGGTGAATGTCTATGGACCAAATGATTCTGACAGAAGGAAAGAGGTGTGGGATATCCTAGTGAAGCTCAAATCACAGTTCTTATTTCCATGGTGTCTGGGGGGTGATTTTAATGAAATTAGATGCATCTCTAAAAGAAAATGATGCTCTATGAGGGATACGGGAATGAGAGAATTCAATGAAATGATTGAGCAGTTAGAGGTGTCTGATCTATCAATGTGTGGACGGAAGTTCACATGGTGTTACTCATATGAGAATGAAAGATGGAGCAGGTTAGATAGATTTTTACTTAACCCAGAATGGTTGCAGTCTTTTAATTTCAAGTTATGGGGATTACCAAGATTGTTCTCTGACCATTGTCCTATCCTCCTAATAGAAGATGAGAGAGATTGGGGCCCTAGACCCTTTAGGTACCTTAATGCCTGGTCTATGCATCCTCAGTTCTTGCCATTTGTTGAGAAAACTTGGACTGAATTACAAGTGTTGGGTTGGGCTGGTTTTAAATGTTTAGTCAAATTTAAATCCTTGAAATCTGCCCTAAAGAAGTGGAACATTGACGTGTTTGGAAATGTGGAGAACAAGTTAAAAGCCACAAAAATGAAGCACATGTCCTTGATCTAGTTGTTGAAGAAAGGCCATTATCTGCAAATGAACTGGCTAGGAGAAAAGTATTGTATGGCGATGCTTGGAAGATGAACAAAATGTTAGAGAGGTTGTGGCTTCAAAAATCTAGACTCAACTGGGCAACATCGGGCGACAGAAACACCTCTTTTTTCCATTTTGTGGCAAGTTGCAGGCACAATAGGAATGCCCTATGCTCAATTCTAGTGAATGGAATTAATATTGAAGATCCCATAGGTGTTAAATCAGAGGTGTTGAATCATTTCATAAATCTTTTTGTTGAGCCTTGGAGAAATGACCTTCCCTTAATGGCCCTTTTAAGTCAATTCGGGATGCCAATGATTTCGGCCCTTTAGAGGCAGAGTTCATAGAGGTGGAAATCAGTAATGCCATCAGATCTTGTAGGGGTAACAAGGCTCTTGGGCCAGATGGTTTTAATTTGGGCTTTTTTCAGAAATGTTGGATTATAGTTAAGGAGGATGTTTTGCACTTTATGAGGGATTTTCACCTTAATGCTAAGTTAGTCTGTGGTTTAAACAGCTCCTTCATCGCTTTAATTCCTAAAGTTGAGAACCCAACTTGCCTAAGTGAATATAGGCCTATCAGTTTAGTAGGTTCATTATACAAAATATTGGCCAAGGTTCTATCTAACAGGTTGTCCCCAGGTGTTGCCAAGTATCATAAATGAAACTCAATCAGCTTTCATCAAGGGTAGATATATCTTCGATGGCATCCTTATTGCAAATGAGATAGTAGATGGCTGGAAGAAGGCTGGTGAGAGTGGTATTGTGCTTAAACTCGATTTTGAAAAAGCCTTTGACTTAGTAAATTGGGAATTTTTGTTTTCTATGCTGTCAAACTTTGGTTTTGGGAGTAAATGGGTGAGTTGGATGAAGGAATGTATAGCAACCGCAAGAATTTCAATTTTGGTTAATGGATCACCAACCCCAGAATTTTGTCCACAGAGGGGGCTGAGGCAAGGAGATCCACTGTCTCCATTCCTGTTTATTATTGTGGTTGAAACCCTTAACATTTTGCTAGAAAGAGCCACGCATTTGGGTCTAATCAGAGGGGCCTCTGTAGGCTCAAGTGGTCTTAGGCTTACCTATTTACAATTTGCAAATGATACTACTTTGTTTTACGAAGCTGAACAGGGGGAAGTAGCCAATATAAAAAGAATCCTGAGGTGCTTTGAAATTGTATCAGGTCTTAGGATTAACTACAATAAAAGCATGGTCTGTGGGTGGGAATTCCTGTTGAGTTGGGCCAAGAGTTCGCTGCAAGTTTGAATTGTCATCATCAAATCTTGCCTCTTAAGTACTTGGGTCTGCCATTAGGTGCCAGCCCAAGTAGGAGAAGAACCTAGTATCCTGTGATTGATAAGTGCAAGCTTCGTCTTACTTCTTGGAAGCGAAGATTTCTATCCTTCGCTGGGAGATTGACCTTGATCAAATCTGTCCTTGCTAGCTTGCCTATTTTTTATATCTCTCTCTTCAAAATGCCCGAGATGGTTGCAAAAGAGATTGAAAGAATACAATCTACTTTCTTATGGGGTGGTTCGGATCTAAGAAGGTAAGTGCATTTGGTAAAATGGGAGGATGTCTCCAAAAGTAAAAGCATTGCAGGGCTAGGTGTTAGTAGAGTAAAAGTTATGAATATTTGTCTCTTATTAAAGTGGTGGTGGAGGTTTGGTGCTGAAGAAAATTTCCTCTGAAAGGAGGTAATTTGTGGAAAGTATATTGAGCAAGGTAGGGGTTGGTTCCCTTCAACAGTTAGAGTCATCAAGATGTCTAAAATGTGGGGTGATATTGTCAACATTGTTGCCTCTAGGCCAGAGCTTCTTCATTTCTTTAGGAGCAATGCAGTTGTCTTGATTGGTGATGGTCAGAGAGCTAGATTTTGGACTGATAACTGGTCAGGTGGGTTTTGCCTCAGAGATGAGTTTTCGAGACTCTACTCACTGTCAAATGCCAAAGATGGGTCAGTGTCTCTATACCTTTCCAATAGAGATGCTTTTGGGAATTGGGTTTTTAATTTTAGAAGACCCCTCTTTGCTTGGGAAGAAGAGGAGCTGAGGAGACTGTCAATCTACCTCAGCAGCTTCCCTCTGCTCAGAGCCAATGTTCCGGACTGTTTGAAATGGAATACTACTCCATCTGGTGTTTTTAGTGTTTCTTCTGCCTACCACTGGTTTGAACTAAGTTTTGGTCCTTCTTGCATGGTCTCAATTTCACTGTGGAAGAATGCTACACCACCAAGAGTTCAATTTTTCGGTTGGTTAGCTTGGAGGGGTAGAATTAAGACTGCTAGTTTCTTGAGAATGATCGGTATACTTAATGGCAATGTGGATGTTTGTTGTATTTTTTGTAAAGAGATGGAGGAAACTTATGTTCATGTATTACTCCATTGTTCTTTTGTTTGACTGATTTGGTCTTACTTTGTTAATTGGTAGGGGCTGCAATGGGTTTTACCAGGTTCAGTTCAGGACCTGCTGGATTAGTGGGCTGGGTGTAGGCATACTAAGATGGTAAAGAAGATATGGAGTGTAGTTCATTTGGCTATTTTATGGTCAATCTGGAAACAAAGGAATGATTGTGTGTTCAATGGGGTGCAACCCTCTCTTGATGCTTTATGTGAAAACATTAAGGTCAGAATTGCAGTGTGGGTCAAGTCAGCTTTCACCTTGGATTACTCTATCTATGACCTGATCCACAATCTTAATCAGGTGAGAAGGTGCCTGGGCTATAGGAATCATGTTGTGTAGTTCATTTGGCTATTTTATGGTCAATCTGGAAACAAAGGAATGATTGTGTGTTCAATGGGGTGCAACCCTCTCTTGATGCTTTATGTGAAAACATTAAGGTCAGAATTGCAGTGTGGGTCAAGTCAGCTTTCACCTTGGATTACTCTATCTATGACCTGATCCACAATCTCAATCAGGTGAGAAGGTGCCTGGGCTATAGGAATCATGCCTCAGTCTGAATATAGTGGTTCTGGAGAGCCTACGGGTTGTACATTGGATGTGATTATCATGACTACATAAGGGAGTACATAGGACTGCTATGCTCAGCAGTGACTGTAGTGAGGCATTGCTTTGTTCCTCCAAGTCTTGTTGTTTCATAAAAGGGGGAGGTGAACTGGTATGATCTGCTACATTGGACTTGTGTATGGTGTATTTTTATATTGCTGTATTGCTGTTTGGTTTGCTCTGTATTGTCTACAGTTGGTTGGTCTGCTCTGTATTGCTGTATTGTTGTATTGATGTTTGGTCTACTCTGCTAGGTTGCTTTTGGCCAGTTTCTGTACAGGTGACTCTACACTACATCGAGGCTGCTAATATGTTTGTGACGTTGTTACTGCTGATATGTTTCTGGTATATCAGTTGGGCTGCAATTGGTATAGTTTTATGGGTTGATTACCTCAACTTGAGATAATGCTGCTGTAAATTAGGATAGCTTTCATAGGGGAGCTTTTTGGGAAGGCTGAATTGTTATGCCTGCTGGTCTGCTATTGCTTTGTGGCTGCACACTCATGGTCAATTTGGATGGTTTGGAGATACACTCTCTTGTTCATGCTGGTCTTCAAATACACTCTGTTGTCCTTATTGTAAGGACGCTTGGAGCACACTCTGTTGTCATGCTTTGCCTTATTATTGTGAGCCAAAATTATACAACAAAATGAGATTTAGTACATGAGAAAAAAGGGATTCTCAGTTAGTATGCTGTTTGTGGCTTAGAACCTGATCTAATCTATCAGTGATCTGCAATCTGTTGAAGGTGTTGTCTGTTGGTGTTAGCCCAATCTGGAGGTTGTTGTTCTGCTATTTTTGTTCTGGCGGCTCATGTAGGTATTGGGGCAGATTCTGGTATATTGGCTACTGAACTGGTTTTATGCTACAGAGTTCTTCATCAGGTGATTCTCAAGTTGTGGAGACTTAACAAGTAAAGGGGAGTTTGTACTCTATGTGAGTGTTGAAGCTGTTCTACACAGCTGAGTGCACTAAGCTGCTGCTGCTGATTATGTGGTCAAATTAAACCAGACCAGCCAGTTTTGGAGTTGTTTAAAGGTGATTTTGGAATAAGAACCTTGCGGAGCTAAAAGTCTGCCGCTTAGTCTTGGAATAAGCTGTTTTGTCTTGGTGATTTGGTGATGATCTGTTGATCTGTTGGGATTTATTACAGTGTAATTTCGTTGTTAATGCTTCTAGTATTTTGTTTTTCTCTTTTTGTTGGTTTCTCACCAACTGGAGCTTCAAGCTTGAGCTAGCTCCGAGCTCCTTTTTATTGATGTATTCTATCATATTTTGTTTGTGTCCATCAATAAAGATTTATTTTGTCGATAAAAAAAAATATATTATTCTTTTAAAAATAAACTTCTTGCCTCAATGTCCTAACATTTGGAGTTAGTAGTGTGATTGTTAAAGGGGAAAATTCAGTTTAGGGTAAAATTTTAAAAAAAATTAATTAATTATAGATATGTGATAAATTTTACAATATTAATTATTAAAACTCTTGAAACAATGAAGACCTGTTTGATAAAATTCATATTTATAATTTTTTAATTATATTTATAATAACTTTGAAAATTGTGGATACAAATTTTTTTGTTGTTTGTATCTTTTTAGGAAAAAAAAATTCTAAACACTTTACAAACTTTAAATTTTTGTAAACCCAAATTTGATTTTACTTATTTAAATATAAATAAATAAATAAATAATAAAAAACAATTTATTATCTCCTTCTTCTCCCATCACTCAGCAGGACCATCACCACCCACCACCACCATTGTTGGTCAGTGGTCACCTCATCGTATGGTCTGCAATCATCTTTCGCTACATCCTTGACAATGACCTTGGGCTACTACCTCCTCCTGAAATTGCCATCGGCCACCATCACTTCCAGCCAAAACCATCTCTGACAGTCACAGTCACTTTTTGCCAACCACCTCTCTCACTTCTTTCAAATTAAGTTTTTAAAACATGTTTGTCAAACATGTGTTTTGTTTTTATTTTTATAAAAAACAATAAACATAAATATTTTTTATTTTGTTTATAAAAAAAAATAGTGAACTCTAAATTTTAAATGTCATCAAACAACACCTTTATATAGCATCCCTCTTCTCATTAAAAAAATAATAATAATATGCACTTTGTTACAAGTTTTACTTAATTAGTTTGTTTTGTATTGAGAAAATTACATTTTAGTTGCGCAGTGGTAAAAAATTACATTTTTATAATGGTATAATTCTTCTATATGTATGGTACAAATTCATTTATATATTTGGTACAATTCTTGTGTGTTAGAATTTCTTAAAAAAAATTCTCATTTGTAGTGCAATTATATTGTGACTGTCTCATCTATTTACAACCCCTTAGAAAGAAATGATATACAAATTTACTTTTTGGACCCACTTTTATTGACTTAGTGATGTGTTAAGAATATGATTGATTAATAATTATCAACCAATCATTTTCTTGACACATTAGGGGGATTTAAAAAGTGGGTCTAACTTTTGGATTTAAATATCAATATACTTTTGTCCTTTTGTATTCCCTTATAAAAGCAAGATAATGTTGTATTTCAATACATACTCAAAGGAATGTGTACTATATGCAAATTATGACATTTGTGGATTTTATTATTATTAATGTAATAACTTAATATTATGAGAGTTATAAATAAAAACAAATTGAGTTATATACTATATAAACCATAATCAAAATAATGTAATAATCAATATCACAATAAATCAGAATTAACATCACGATCATAATGAAAAATATCAAATGTCATAATTAAAGAAGCATATAGTACCCACCCAAAACATAGAATTTCCCTCTTTGCCTTTTGGGTGGTGACATAATATGAAAAAAATAGTAAAATAAACCTATAGCAAAATTGCATTTTAACACCCTTATTATATTAATTTTAAATTTTATACTAACAGACAGGGGCAATGCATGAGGAAGGCCCATACGATAGGATCCTTCATGCCCTGACTAAGATTTTCAAAAAGTATAATATAGAACAAAAATATTTCATACTACTAAGTTAACACCGCTAAATAGATCACTAATGACATGGCGAAATATGGGCCTTATACTAATGTAATAGTTTGCACTTTTTTTTTCTTCTTTCTCTTACACTGCCTCGTTATTAGTGTTGCTTTTAGTGATTGTGTATTAGTGGTCTGAATCGAAACTCTATAAATAACAAGTTATGCAATAATTCTCGGTACGTGTCTATTGAAAAATTTCATAACTAAAAATATATGGTAAATTATTAATACATCTTCTGAGATTTGATTAAAATACAATTTGTCTCCAATGGTTTTGGAAATACAACCCACCTCCTGAACTTTTTAATTTCATAACAAATAGTCATTTTTATTAATATCATCAAGTTAATCAATAAATTTTAATACGACCGTGCTAGGGAGCTCGAAAACGAGCTCTCCCGAATCCCCCTAATCTTGATTTTTTTTTTTCAGAAGCAGAGAAGGAGAAGAGAAGGGAGGAGGAGGAAGGAGGAAGGAGGAAGGAGGAAGGAGGAGGAGGAGGAGGAGTGGACAGAAGGGGGCCATAACAATGGGAGGAGGCGGAGGCGGGGCCGGAGGCGACGGCGGAGCTGCTGCGACGATCGGAGCTAGGCGACGGGCTGGGCGACAGTGGCGACGGGCTGGGCGATCGGCGGCGACGTGCTGGGCGACGATCTCCTCTCTTCCCCTCTTCTTCTCTCTTTCTCTCCCTCTCCCTCCGAGCTGTTGCAGAGTCGAACATGGAAGAAGAAAAAAGAAAAGAAAAAAAAAAATCCCCAAAACGATGTCGTTTTGGGGATTAAGGGGATTAGGGGAGGCCAAATTCGAGCTCTCAAACATTATTCATTTTAATAATGTCATAAATTTGTTTCAATTAATAATTTAGATAATTTTATTATTATATAGGAGTGTAGTTAAAAATTTCATTTTCTAATTAATTCTGTTAAATAAAAAATTCTAACAGATGACTATTTGTAATTTTATAAATCACAAAAAACAATTCATATTTTAAATAAATATCATAAGGTGTATTTGTAATTTATTCTAAAATATATGATTGTCTAACTAAATGGGTTTTAGGGCGCCAAAAACTCTACGCCTCACTTAGAAATTAAGAGCTCGTTTGGAATGAAAATTTGGATTAAAATAATCATGTAAGATAAAATAAGCTATTTTAGTCAAATATAACAAAATATCACATTCAACCCATAACCATTTCATTTTTTCTTACACAAAAATAAAAAAAACCAAAAATTCTATTCTAAATGAAACTTTTAACCCCAAACTAAAATAATTAAAAAATCAAAAAATCAATTCACATTCCAAACAAGCTTAAGACTTTACGGTAGAGTTTGATTATTGAAATGAATGTTGAAATAAAATAATTATTGGTGCGTACTTCCAAGTTTGATTCAAAAAATATATATACACATTTTAATTTGAAATATTTTACAAATTTAAGATGATGATTATTTCATGTCAATGAATAATCATTTCATTTACGGCTAAAATCACTTCAGTAAACCAAATGCAAAATCTCTAAAAAAAATAAAAATAAAAATAAAAATAATATTTTGTCCTCTCCAATACTATTCATCCAGCTATCATCTGGTAGATAATTCAAAAGTTTTAATTAATGATCTCAACACTAATTAAAATCTTTGGATCAACATTTAGATGATAACTGAAGGAAGAAAGTATATATTGGAGAAAATTTTCATACCTGTAAACTAGAGAAGCGAGGGTGCTTGAGCAAACCATTAACTAATTTCACTACAAGAAATCGCACTTTTGCCGACTACAAATTTGGTCAGCAAAAGTCTACTTTTAGTCGACAAAAGTTATTCGCGACTAATTTTTTTGGTCGCCACTTTGGTCGACAATTGAGGGTCGGCAAAAGTAATTAGTGATCAAAACTTTTGTTAGTCGGGAAAAAGTTGTATTTGCCGACTAAATTTTTTGTCGCTAAATATATCATTACCGCGACTAATCTATTTAATTGCTAAAACACTTTAGTCGCAAAAAGTGACATATTCCCGACCAAGCATGTTAGTTGCCAATTGTCACATTCCACGACCAAAAAGTTTTGTCGCCAATTGTCACATTCCATGACCAAAAAGTTTGGTCGCCAATTATCACATTCCACGACAAAAAAGTTTGGTCGCCAATTGTGACATTCCAGGACCAAAAATTTTGGTCGGCAATTGTGACATTCTACGACCTCTTAGTTTGGTTGCCAATTGTCACATTCCACGACCAAAAACTTTGGTCGCCAAAAGAAATGTTTGCGGCAACATGCAACAAAATAAACCTGTAATTCATAACAATCTATCCAATCAATTCAATACAATCTGTAATTTGCAATAATCAATCAAACCAACCAATTCCGCAACTAACTTATTTTTGATCTTCCGCAACCAACTTATTTTTTGGTCGCCAAAATGTGACCTTCCGCTACCAAATTTGTAGTTGGTCGCCAAAACCATACCACTTTCTACGACCAACTCATTTTTTGGTGACCAAAATATGACCTTCTGCGACCAACTCATCTATGGTGGCCAAAAATAATGATCATTCGCGACTAATTAATATTTGGTCACCAAAAGGTAATTTTTAGTTACCAACTTTTATATTGGTCGCGAAAAGTGGTCACTAAAAGTGCAGATTCTTGTAGTGTTTGGGTTTTGCTTCCTCTGGGTTAATTTTGGTTTTGAAGCCAAAGATACCTATGACATAGAGATTGGAACCAGGTTCACGAAACACGTAAGCCAAAGGACTCAACGGTTGTCCATCGTCGTTGTTGGTGACCGAACCTTCTCCATTTCTGCTGGTTTGAATAGGTTTGAGAGGTTTGTGACTTTGAATTTCATCCATGGTGATTGGTTGTGAATATTGGAAATTAAAAGATATGCAACAAGTGAACTCAACTAGTGTGGAGCTGGTTTCTATTGTTTCCAATTGTGTTGGTTTATATAAAGACTATACATACACTGTGGCCTCAATTATTTCTTGGTAAATTTAAACGTTGCGTCATTGTGACATCAAGAGAAGTAGGAAAAAAAAAATGAAAAAAGAAAAGCAAACGTAAAAATTTACATGATTGATTGGAAATATGGTTGCAACAATATGGGATCGTGTGATCATGTCTTGTTTTATCTCCTACCCTTATCGCTAGTCAGTGGCCCTACATGTACATTCTCTTTTTACATATGGACATGCAAAAATATTGTCCACGTTATTGTTGTACAAAATTTGTAGTTGACTAAATAAATAGATTCTTGATTAATCTAATTACAACAGAATAATAAAACATGGTGGAATTTACAATCATATTGTGCAGAAATACACAATACAATAAAATAGTAAAAAAAAGCAAACCAAAACTTGTGTAGTACCACAATCTCTTTAAAACAGATTAGCTGTCTCACCGTGGGTACTGGAGGTACATCAGCTTCTATCTCTTAGGATACAACGGTTTAGACCGACTAACGCAGAAGCAACTTCTGATAGTTTTGGCGAACTGACAATGGCAGCACTCTCCACACAGAAAGAATATATTAGGAGGAGACTGACTTGACTATAATATGAGAGCACAATTTTTGTATAAAAGAATGAAGGAAAGGGTCTCCTTTTATACACATGGAGGGATAGAGAAAAAGACTCCTGTAACAAATGCAAGTTTTAATTTTGGAAAACTCCCAAGACATAAATTACAAAATTGATGGCTTTAATCCATCATGAATACAAAGGAGTTATCAGGTTTTATACACGTGTATTGTGTATAATCTTGCAGCCACCTTTCCCAACACCTCTTTCATGAGGCCAACTCAATGAGTCAATTTCTCATTTAAATCTGAATGGTTTTTGATCATTCTTTTTGTGGTGTAAATACCTTGTTACAAAGAATCTAAACTCATTTAATTCCACCTCAACCAATGGTTGGGAACTACTTTAATTTGACATTAAAGTCATCATAAAACCATTTTTTCTAACAATCCCCCACATGAATAAAAATTAACCGAATAAAGAAAGACAAACAACGTTTACAACAAAGACTCAGAGAGAGAGCACACTTACTAACCCTGCATCAGAAAAGGTAGTTGTTGGCCTTGAACCTTTCGTAGTGAAAACCTATCAAATTTACTAGCTGATCAGTGAAAATAATGTCTTGAATTATTCTGCCGTTTGTCTAAACCAAGACAATAGATGTCACACAAGAGTTAGTCCAACCATTGTTCTTGTTCTCACTGGTGTGTATAATATGGCCCTGGAACACTAGCCTGGTTCAATGAGTGTCTTTAAAGAATTCAACCTTACCAATTCTTAAAGAAGCGGCCCCACTTCGCACTCACATAGGTGACTTATATAAGGTCTCTCAGTATATCACGGTTGATTATTCATATCACTTAGGTCATTAAAAGTATTAGCTTAACCTTCCACCCCCACAAGGTATCACTGTACAAAGGAATGGGCAAGAGGATTTACCTCTTTAGTGACTCACTCGTTACACGAAGTTAGGTTGTCTCTTTGAACCTACATCTTGGGATCTCCAGTCAACTAAGTTGGGTTTTCCGTTCCGGTAACATTTCTAAAGGCCTTAACCCCATTTTTCTTGACGACGTTTCTACTAACTCTTGATTTTACCCTTTGGTTAGCGGATCTGCAATGTTGTCTTTAGGCTTTACATAGTCTAGAGAGACAACTCCATTAAAGAGTAGTTGTCGTATGGAATTATGTCCACGATGGATATGTCTAGACTTTCCATTATACATATGACTCTGTGCCCATCCAATTGTCGATTAGCTATCACAATGAATATATATAGCAGGTATAGGCCAACGTAGAATATCCAATAGCAGGAATAGGCCAATTTGGCCCTCTCCTCCACCAGGGCCTTCTCCAATTCCGTGATCCGACCATCGCCATCTTCCTTATCTTTGACCGCCTGGT
>JAXFYN010000419.1:0-249196 GCA_036172215.1 Camellia granthamiana
TGAGCTGAGAAAGATGATGAAGGAGAGAGAAGATGGGTTGAGAAAATGGGGGTTTGGCCTCAGAAACAACAAAAGTTATTCTGAGGAATAGAATGGCTTGTGTTGAAGAGAAAAAAAGCAGATGAGAAATAATAAGATTAAAGACTGGAATGAAAATCCCTTGATTTTTGGGTTATTAATGATAGAAAACTTTACAGAACATAAACTAAAAGCCGTTAAGGATTCAATTCTATACATAAAAACTATATGAATTTCTACTATACAAAATAAGTGTATACGTACCTTGATCCATGATAGTATGAAAACCTCTTTTAAGAAAGAGAAACCTTGAATAGAAGACCTTGATCTTCAAGTTCTTTATTTGTCTAAGATCTTCAAACACTTCTCTCTCTCTCTCTCTAGGCAATGGGAGCTTTCTTGTTGTGACAACTTGAGTTTTGTGTTAGATAGTGTGGTTTGGGACCTTACACTATTTATACTAGTAATCTTCCCATCAAAGAATCAATTCATTTAATGAACCTCATTAGATAGATTAATGTATCTTCTACATTCAAATAGATACATAATAGATACATAATGCATCTCTAAGATTCATTCATAATGAATCTATCACATTCAATGCATTGACACTATCTTCATTAGTCTTCTATACATTATGTCTATATAGGTGCATTCATCAATAATTAGTCACCATCTAATTTATGTACATGTATCTTGCTTAATGAGATGAATCTAGTATAATCATATATAAGCCATATTTAGGAAAAATTCTTACAATCAATGCTTGAATTGGATGAATGAAGAAATGGGATGGGTCCAAAATGTGAGAGAGATTGCTTGAATTGGATGAATGAAGAAATGGGATGGGTCCAAAATGTGTGTGAGAGAGAGAGAGAGAGAGAGAGAGAGATAATGGTCCCGTTGTTTATATCTTCTTCTAAATTGTGCACAAGTATGAAGAATGAAAACAACAAACATAATCATTACTAACATAAGATGATTATAACATAACATTTATCATGAACATAATACACTCATTTCAAGTCTAAACATGATAAACTTTCTACCAAGCCCATGCGTGCAACATGTTCTTGAAAGAGCTTAAGTGTGAGACCTTTAGTTAAAAGATCTGCCAACATAAGTGTAGTGCCAATATGAGAGATGAAAACATTCTGATTCAGAACCCTTTCTTTAATAACTAGATACTTGATATCAATATGCTTTGATCCTCCTGAAGTTTTGTTATTATTAGAGAACCGAACAGCAGCATCATTATCACAGTAAATCTATAAGGGCCTCAAAATTGAATCGACAAGTTGTAATCCAGATATGAAATTCTTTAGCCATACTGCATGGCATGTGGCTTCATAACATGCTATGAACTCTGCCTCCATAGTGGAAGAGGATGTCAGAGACTGCTTATGACTCCTCCATGAAATGGGTCCATTAGCAAGCATAAAAATGTACCCAGAAGTGGACTTTCGAGTGTCTTTACATCCAGCATAATTAGCATCTGAATAACCAATTACTTCAAGGTTGTCTATTCTTTGATAAGTAAGGCATGTAATCCTTAGTGACTTTTAAATATCGCAACACTTTCTTAACTACTTTCAATGGTCAAGTCCGGGATTGCTTTAGTATCGACCAAGCATACCAACTACAAATGCTATGTCAGGACGTGTACAAACTTGAGCATACATAATGCTCCCAACTACAGAGGCATAAGGAATTTCTTTCATTTGTTCCCTTTCTAAATTATTTCTAGGACATTGAAATTCACTAAATTTATCACCCTTAACTATAGGGGCAACACTTCTTGAACAGTTCTGCATGTTGAACATTTTAAGAACATTTTTGATATAAGCTCTTTAGGACAATCCTAAAATACCACGAGACCTATCTCGGTGAATTTCTATCCCAATGACAAAAGAGGCTTCACCAAGATCTTTCATTTCAAAATTCCTCTTAAGGAATTGCTTTGTCTTATGTGTCATTCCCAAATTATTGCTAGCAAGCAATATATCATCAACATACAAAACTATAATGCAGATATTGCTCCCACTGATTTTAAGGTAGACACATTGATCAACCACATTATCCTTAAAATCAAAATTTTGTGAAAACTTCATGAAATTTAAGATACCACTGTTGAGATGCCTACTTTAGACCATATATGGACTTTTTAAGCTTACAAACCATATTTTCCTTGTTTTCATCCTGAAAACCTTCAGGTTGGTCCATGCAAACCACTTCATGCAAGTCACCATTTAAAAAGGCTATTTTAACGTCCATTTGATGTAACTCTAAATCATAATGAGCTACTAAAGCCATGACTATTCAAAAGGAATCTTTATTAGAAACAGGAGAATAAGTCTCCTTATAGTCCATTCCTTCTCTTTGAGTGTATCCTTTAGCAACTAATCTGGCCTTGTATCTTTCGATATTGCCTTTAGGATCATGCTTGGTTTTAAAAACCCATTTGCATCCAACAGTTTTGGCTCCCTTAGGCAATTCTACAAGATCCCAGACATTGTTGTCTTTCATGGATTTTAACTCATCTTTCATGGCATTTAACCATTAAGTTCCATTTCCATTAGTCATGGCTTGGGCATAAGAAACAGGATCGTTCTCCAAGCCTATATCACACTCATTTAGGTAAACCTCATAGTCATCTGATATGGTTGGTTTCTTTTCTCTTTGTGATCTGCGTAAAGGTTGTTTTGTAACTGGGACAACTTCTTTTTCAATGTGAGAAATCTCTTAAGTACCAATAGGTTCAGGTACTTCATTTTCTTGGTATAGCTTGACTTTTTCATGCCCCCTTTCGAAAGTCGAAATAAGCCCTACAATTCGGACTGCCGCGGTTTTAAATCAAATTTCACAAGTGCAATGTGAAATTGATAAACATCAAAGAGTCCAAATCCAGCAAATCTTTTGGAAAATCGATTTTGAATCAAATTGCCAAAAATGGACTGCTTTGCCAAATATAGAGTCGCCACCTAAATATTTTATTTTAAGGAAATTTAGGAAACCCATGACTCGTGCCAAAAGCCACGTGTCCGTCATCACCAAGATTGTCTCGGCTCGGGAACTTGGGTACGAGAGGGGAAGGTCATGAATGCATTTGAGCACCCCCGCTCACCTGATCAAAGATCGGCCTTTACTAATCATGATATGATTTTTATCAACATTATATGCTCTTGTTCCGGTTTGTTTAGGCTAGCATTTACTATGTGATGTGCACACACAAGTATAGACTAACTTACAAGAATTAGAACATTTGAGTCATGTTTGTTTTGAAAATTGTTTTGAAATATGTACTACTTGAAAAAGTGATCGCATATAAACATTTACTCAAATTATTCCAATTCAAGCAACAAGCCTTCATCCACAGGCATTCAAGCAGTTTATAGCAATTAAGCACTTAACCTCATGGCAAGTATGCTAAACATGGCAACATTGATATTCATGCAATTTATGCTAAAGCGAGTAAGGGCTCACCTAGTACTCCATGCTAAAAGAGAAACTAGTTAGAAAAAATGCATGATTCCTAACTATGTAATATGACTAATGCAAAACATGCGATATGCAACTAATAGGCTCGGCTACTAACATGGCATATGAAGCAATGAAAATAGCATGCGGTCCAGCACGTATTCAAAAAAGTATTGAACTAACAATGCAGTTAGAATGATAAACCGAGCCTCAGTACATGCAATACAAATGGATGCAAACATGGAGAATGCTTGCTAATTGAAACATGATGTCCCTAAACTAACTATCGTAAGCAGTTAAATAAAATGGAGAAAGACGTGGGGTTGGAAGACATGCACATCATTACAACATTGCGCTCTCACAAAGGAGAGTCTAAATGAATAAAAGCTAAGCTACACTACTTAACTAATTATTACAAACCGAATGAAATAAATTAACTAACTATTCTAAGCTAATTAATTAATTATTACAACAAATTAATTAACTATTCTAGCTAATTACAAAAACAACTAATTAACTATTCTAGTTAACTAATTAAACAATTACAACAACAAACTAACTAATTAATTACGTACAAGAAATTAACTAATTACAACAATGAAATATTATGCTAAACTAGCTATTCCACCTCGGGAAATGAGGAATGCACAAGGACACAAGGTTTTCCACCCGAAAACAGCCACTGTCTTGCTGTTGTATACCTCTATTGCACAACACTTACACTGTTTTCCTTCTCCAGATCAACTCTACTCTACTTCAAAAGCACACTGCTGAATTTTTCACTGGTGACCGACAGGCCAGAAGTGAGGGGCTGCCGGCCAACACTGAGGGGTTGCCGGCCACTGCTGAGGGGTTGCCAGCCATTGAAGCCAAATCCTTCCTTGCTGCAACAGAAGACAAACAGAGCAAGAATAGGGTATTCTCAAGGGTTGTCTGCACACTTTGCCTTTCCTTACCAGCAAACAGGTCAAATGAGGGACAAAATTTGGCTCACAAACCATTAATCAAGCAATTTCATTGCATGATGGCTTATGGACCAAAGTGCAAGTTCAATAAATGCAACAAAACAAGACTTCAAAATCACCTCCCTATCATGAATGATCAAGGAAATAGTTAACAATGAATCTTGAGCCGTTTTCATCACTAGTGAGTATGAAACAACTCAAGACTCAAGGGTTCAATTAACGTCCGATTGAACCCTACCAAATTGATTATCTTACACCATTTTAGTCCATTTAACTCCATTTTAATTACCAACTATCCTTTAATTCATTAAGCCCAAGAATGAGTTAAAGTCCTCTAAGGGAGTAAAGTACCAAACCTAGAGTTAACTTAAGACATGAAAGATATGTCATGTCGTTGATAATGAACCCCTGGAAGGGATTAAACCATTAAGTAAAACAACCTCAATCTCATGCTTAAAAGAACAAGAGGTTTGAAACAACTCTCAAAGCAAAACAAAAGCCAAGAAATAGGGGAGATTGCAGAGATTATTAATGCTGAAAATAAGTGAGAAAAGCGCTAAAACATGCAATCAACTCAAACAAGTGGTGTCTAGAGGCCTAAAACACTAAGCTTGTGAGGACAATTACACTAGAAGCATGCTATACAAAGCTCAAATGCAACTAACAACCAAAAATAGTCCTAAAACATGCTGAAATTAAGACAAAATAGCTAGAATAATAAGCTAACACATAGAGCAAACTAGGCTAGCAAGCAAGACACAATGAGGGGAGGCTAACCCCTCCAATGTTGGATTTCAAAACATGATTTTAGCCACTGAAATAACTCTAAAAAACAGTGTTTAAAAGCTCAAAAAAAGATAATGCAAAGGCGGGAAACACAAGAGTAAAGGCCTTGAGAGCAAGGTATAAAGAAGGGTGAACCACCCCTCAACCTTATTGGCCTTAAAACCACAAGTTTCAGCCCAAAAATACAGGTTTTATACAGCCCAAAAATCAGTAGAAAAGATGGAAAACAAGTGGTGTCAAGAAAAGGTATACCTCTTGAAGATAAATGAACCCTTAAGTTACAAACCACCAATTTCACACTCTCAAGTACTTCAAGAGCTCAAATTTAAGCTCAAATAACCTCAGCAAGAAGCTCTCTAGGTTTGGTTTAGAGTGTTTGGGCTAAGGCTATGTAAGTTGCAAAAGAGAGAGAGAAATTATAGAGAGAGAGAATTTTATCTCCAAAACTTTTCTAACCTTAAAAACATGAAGAGAGGTCCTCTATATATAGAAAACAAGAGCCTCAGGTCAAAATATCTATATAGAGACAGATGGAGCATTGTGGGAACAACTGGCAACAGTTGGCACAAAATATCTGATTTTTTTTGCGCCAATGGCCAACATGCCACTAATGGTGGCCAGCCGTCCACTATTTGTGGCCGACACACCACTAGTGGCCGGCATATTGCCATCCACAAAAGGGGGCTTGTTGTCCATAAAAATCTACTTTCCAAGCCCAACTTCAAACGGACATATCTCCTTCATCCGGACTCGGTTTCAGGTCATTCTTGAGTCTAAATTGAAGCCCCGAAAGTCTAATTTATAATGGAAGTGGCCTCACATCTAAATTCTAAGTGTGAAAAGAGATATGCCTATTTTAGTGAAGGCTGCCCAGTTTCACCCTAACGGATTGATGCCTTACCTTTCCCCCGACGGGTTTTCTTCTCTCATCTCCTGTTTTCTTCAACTCCAAACCTCTAAATAAGATGTTTTTAAAGTTTTTTCAAAGAGTTCACCTCTCTTCCATTTATTTCCACTTTGTCTTTGCTCGGTTTACCAAAAAGTACAATTTTTAACGAAATGCGAGCCTCGGAATATCGTAGAAACATTTGGCAAAAATATTTTGAAAGAGAGGGTTTTAAGGTCTAAAATAGTTTTGGTCCAAAATGGTTTTGGTCAAAAATGGGGTGTTAGGTTGGGATCAAAGCTTCCTGCTGAAGAAATTAAGCAATTACAAAGCGTAACTTTCATCATCAAGTGATCAATCAGTGGCGCCCAGGTCTCAATGGCGGTCAAAAATGGGGTGTCTACACTTGGATAATCGTGGAAGGCGTAAAAGAATGGTTTTCCTCCAAAGAAACATTTTTGAGATTCATACTCCCACTAATGTCTTCATCCTCTAAGAGCACAACATTTCTAGTTTCAACAATTCTTGTGCTATGAGTAGGACAATAGATTCTAAAACCCTTTGATCTCTCAGGATATCCAATGAAATAACAACTTATAGTTCTAGGGTCTAATTTCTTTGTTTATGAGTTGAAAATTTTTGCTTCAACAAGACAACCCCATACATGTAAATAATTTAGATTAGGTTTCCTACCATCCCACAACTCATAAGGAGTTACAGGCACAGCCTTACTAGGAACTCTATTAAGAACATGTACAGCTGTTTTTAAAGCTTCACCCCACAAGTAATCTGGCAAATAAGAGTTGCTCATCATGCTTCTTATCATGTCCAAAAGAGTATGGTTTCGTCGTTCAGTTACACCATTTTGCTTAGGTGTACCGGGCATTGTGTAGTTAGCAACAATACCATTCTCAGCTAAAAATAAAGCAAAAGCACTTGGATTTTGACCCGACTCAGTGAATCTACCATAATATTCACCACCTCTATCAGATCTTACACTTTTAATCCGTTTACCAAGTTGATTTTCAACTTCAGCCTTATAAAGTTTGAACATATCCAGTGCTTTTGATTTTCACGAATAAGATACACATAAGTATATCTAGAAAAGTCGTCAATAAAAGTAATAAAATATTTATGTCCAGAAATAGTTGGAACAGTAAAGGGACTATATATATCAGTATGAATTGTGTTTAATAATTCAGTAGTCCTAGTAGCACCCTTTTTCTTTGTCTTTGTGTATTTTCCTTTAATGCAATTCACACAAGTACTAAAATCATAAAAATCAAGTGAACTTAAAATTCTATCTTTAATAAGACGTTCCATCCTTTCTCTTGATATGTGGCCCAAGCGCTTATGCCACAACATGGATGAATTTTCATTCACTAGCTTTCTCTTTTTGTTTACCAAATCATTTACATAAAAGGATAAAAGAGATTGTGCATAAGTGGAATCTAAATTCAATGAATAAATATTACCATATAAAGTACCAGAACCAATCATATGAGAATTGTGGAATAAAGAGACTATTATTTCCAAACTTAAATTTATAACCACAGGAATTAATTTGTGAAACAGAAATTAGGTTTCTAATAAAAACAGGAACATAAAATGTATTTACTAAATCTAAAATGAAACCAGAGTCTAAAATTAGACGGAGGGTGCCAATAGCCTAAACATCCACTTCTAGTCCATTCCCGACTGTAATGGTTCGTTCTCCTTTATTTAGTTTCCGACTTATAAGGTATCCCTGCTGAGAGGGAGATTAATGATCTGGTACTGTGCCGGGCAGACTTGGGCCGGACGGAGTTTTGCCGGACAGATATGGGCCGAGCAAGTGTTGGGCCAAGGATGTATGACCCTGTCCGGAAGGAAGCTGCTCGGTTAAGGCAATGCTTGGTTGGACCGAGCTACATGTTTTGGCGGTGGTGAAGCCAGTCGAGTTAGGTGACCGGCGCCCGGAAAGGCGTGGTCAGCCGAGGTACCTACTTACTCGGCAGGAAGGCCGACCACAGGTGAGCATGAGCTATCCCGGGCTCAACTCTGCCGAGATGCAACCTAGCCCGGTCCTCATTGAGCTTAGCTAGTGGAGTGCTTGGACATGAAGCACAGCACGGCCGTTGTCAGCCGAGATGATGTTGCCCGGCTGCCGAGCTCCTAGTAGAGTGGGCTGGCAGTCGGGTTAGGTGATGTTCAGCAAGGTTTACGCTGACAGATGGGATGGTAGGGCCACGTGTCAGGAGATGACTGGGAGTGGATATGGGGCGCAGAGGGTATATAAGCATGTCTGCGCCCCCCATACAGTGGATGAACACTTTTGTAAGACATTCTTACACTCAAACACTCTCTTCTCTCTCTCTCTCTATCCCAAGGTGTGTGCTGACTTGATCGTCGGAGGGGTTTTCCGGCCACACACCGCCGGGTAGCTCACCGCCGTTGTGCTTTCAGGTGATCGGACAGAAACGGAGCCTGGAAGAAAGGAGTACGGGCTTGCCGGAATATTTGCTCCCCGTACAATTGGCGCCGTCTGTGGGAATCTTGTAGATAAAACCTTGTCTTCCCAAGCTCATCTGGTCGCCTTCTATGGCGAACAACGAAGAGATTCCGTTGTCTGCCATCGACGGAATCACTCCGGAGTTGGGCAAACGAAGAGAGGGATCTCCCACCATTCCTCCGATGGGGGACCTGGAGACATTCCCAGGAGGACAGTCAGGAGATGCGCGGGATAAGCGCGGAAGGAGTTATGGTCATTCACGGAGTCCAGACGGTCATCGGCGGCGGAAAGACTCACACGCCAGACATCTGGAGAGCAAGTTGAAGGACCAAGATGCCGTCATCCAGCGAATGGCGGCAGAGATGGAGGAACTGAAGCGGCATGTCAAAGGGAAGGGTGTAGCTGGAGTGGGAGACCACAGTGAGCGCACCCAACCCCGCCGTTCAGGTAGTCAGAGTCAGCAGCACACTCCATCCATCTCCATTACCAGAAGTTACAAGGTTGGTGATTCTGATGTGCGTGCAGAAAAGTCCAGCGCGCAAGATAGGACATACCAGCCCTTACGTCCGGCGACGACGTCGAGGTACACCTATTCCGCTCGATCAGAAGATTTACGGGCAGTCTTGGAGGAACGGGCTCGCCGGTGGGAGGCTCAGAGGATACCGGTATTCCAGCGGTTATCCTACGGGGTTCACGCCAGCAAGGAGGTCGGAATGCCTCCACCCCGCCTAGCAGTGCCACTTGTTGTAGATTCCGACTTGGCAAGGTTGAGCGCCACCTCTTTCTCCCTGGAAATAAAGACAACACAACTTCCGGCAGGCTTCCACCAGCCAAAGTTCATACTTTACGACGGGAAGACCGATCCTTACATGCATGTAAGCCACTTCCGACAGGTCATGGCCAGACATAGGCGGAATGATGCTCTTATGTGCCTCATCTTTCCGTCAAGCTTGGGCGAACTGGGTTTGAAGTGGTTCGAAAGGCTGCCGAAGGGGAGTATAGAGCGGTGGCATCAGTTGGCCGAAGCCTTTGTGACACGCTTCAAGAGCAACACCAAGACGCCGAAGGAAGTTGATCACCTACTGAGTGTTAAGATGGAACCGAGCGACACATTGAAGGCATACAACTCCAGATATTGGGAGACCTTCAACGAGATCTTGGATTGCCCGGTCAACCTTGCCATCACTCAATACAAGCGTGGTCTCCCGGTCAGACATAGACTGCGGGACTCGCTTACCATGCACCAACTGACGTCCATGGGCCAGCTCATGCAGCGCATCAATGAGCATATCCGAGTAGAGGATGATGCGTCAGCATCTACCGTGAAGGTGACTCCGATAGCAACAGACAAAAGATCAGCTGGCAAGGTGAACGCAGTCGGACAGGAGTCCAGCCGCTCAAGTGACCGCGCTGAGGAATCGGACCGTGGCTCAAACCGCAAGGACCGAGGTAAGGGACGTCGGAATGACCGGGATGACTACCCCCGCGATGATGTGGCCGACGCAAACAGAAGGTTGAAGGCAAGGACAGGTATAACCACTGTCTTCAAGATTCCAATCTATCGCATACTTAGTGAAATCCGTGACGAGGGGTACGTCCGGTTTCCTGCTAAGTTGGGCGATAGATAGAAGGGCTACAATCCGCGATATCGTTGCACATTTCACCGGGAGCGAGGCCACCGGACAGAGGATTGTTTGCCTTTAAGGCAACACTTGGAAGAGCTAGTCGCGGCTGGACACTTAGATCTCTACATTGATGGGGGCGTAAAGGCGAATCAGGCTCCGGTTGATCCCAGAGGACAGGATGACCGAGATGCCCCACCACAGGGAGTCATTAATGTCATCCACGGCATAGTGGAACCGGCGCGGGTTTGCGAACTCCGGGGTATGATCAAGAAGGCGGAACACATAAGGGAAGTCTTGTCGGTTCAGCCTGCGGTCAAGAGGGGGAAGACCGAAGAGAAAGATGTGATCAGTTTTTCCTCACGGGATCTAGAGCGCATTCAGACGCCGCACAAGGATGCCTTAGTGGTGACACTCCGCGTCAAGGAATTTGACGTCAAACGAATCTTGATCGATCAGGGAAGCTCGGTTGAGATCATGTATTATGATGCATTCAAGCAGCTCAAGCTCCGAGAGACAGACTTGGCTCCGGCAACTTCGCCACTGGTTGGTTTTAACTCGCAACCAGAGTGGCCTTTGGGGAAGATAATCCTGTCGGTCAAAGCGGGATCCGTGGTCAAGCAAGTGGAGTTCTGGGTGTTGCATGTGCCTTCCACTTACAACCTGATCCTTGGAAGGGATTGGCTTCACGCTATGCAAGCCGTAGCGTCGACCTACCATCAGGTGATGACAATCCCCTCGGCTATGGGGGCAATCGAAGAGATTTGGGGAGATCAAGTTATGTCCAAACAGTGCTTTGTGGCAGTGAACGGAAGCCGAGCCGCCAAGGGCTTCGTTTAAATGATAGAAGGACCGGAAGATCGGGGAGTTCTTGATGATGTGGGCACCAAGGCAGAGGACAAAGCCGTGGAAGACTTGGTGGAGGTGTGAACTGATATGGAGCAGCCAGACAAATTCTTCCTGCTCGGCTCCAGCCTTACTGCCCAAGAGAGAACCGAAATGGTTGAGTTTTTTATGAGCAACATCGAAGTCTTCGCGTGGTCGCCTTACGACATGCCCGGCCTCGATCCAAGTTTCATCTGCCATCACCTGAATGTCTTCCCCGGCGCGAAGCCAATCATTCAGCGAACAAGGAGATCGGCGCTGCATCACGCCGAGGTAGTTGCGGAAGAGGTAAAAAATTTGCTGGAGGCACGAGCAATTCAGGAAGTGCACTACCCTCGGTGGATTTCTAACACGGTAGTGGTGCCCAAGAAGAATGGGAAGTTGAGAGTTTGTGTCGATTATAAGACCGTCAACCGAGCTTGTCCGAAAGATAGCTTCCTTTTGCCCAGAATTGACCAGCTCATGGACTTGACGGCTGGTCATAACAGGCTCAGTTTCTTGGATGCTTACCGCGGCTACCATCAGATTGCCATGCATGGGCCCAACCAAGAAATCACCTCCTTCACAACTCCTAGAGGGCTCTTCTGCTACCGGGTCATGCCTTTTGGTTTGAAGAACACCGGGGCAACCTTTCAGAGAATGGTGACCAAGATGTTTGCTCCTCTGCTGGGTCGGACAATGGAGGCTTACATTGATGATATGGTGGTTAAAAGCTGGCATCAAGCAGACCACTTGTCCGACTTGGCCGAGATGTTCACTATTCTCAAGAAGCACAAGTTACGCCGGAATGCGTCTAAGTGTGCCTTTGGCGTGGGTTCCAGAAAATTTTTGGGATTCCTAGTCACGAACCGGGGCATCGAAGCAAACCCCGCACAGATCAGAGCCGTATAAGAATTGAAGCAGCCCAGTTCGGCTAAGGACGTGCAGCATTTGACCGGAATGGCCGCCGCGCTTAACCGATTCATAAGCCGGTCATCAGATCGCTACCGTCCTTTCTTCAAAGCATTGAAATCAAAGTTCTCATGGGATGAAGAGTGCGACCGGGCTTTGGCCGAGCTCAAGGAATACCTGTCTTCAGCGCCGTTTTTTGTCACGCCGCAGCCTGGAGAAGAGCTTTACTTATACCTGGCCGTCTCCCAACACGCAATCAGTGCGGTGCTTGTCCGGGCTGAAGGAATCAAGCACCTCCCTATCTTTTACGTCAGCAAAACCTTGCTACCGGCGGAGTCGAGGTACTTGCCGTTGGAAAAGCTTGCGTTGGCATTGATGATGGCTTCAAGGAAGCTGGCACATTATTTTCACGCCCATACCATCATCGTTCTGACCGAGTTTCCTCTTAAGGCTTTGTTTGAGCGGGCAGACTTTTCCGGTCGGATTCTCAAGTGGGCGGTCGAATTGGGACAGTTTGATGTCAAGTTCCAACCGCGCACAGCCATCAAAGCTCAGACCTTGGCCGATTTCATTGCTGAATTCTCTCCTGGAACTCATCCGGTGTGCCCGGTCGATATTGCCGCGGCAGATGAGGAGGATAATGTGAGACGAACCGGAATACCTCCAATCAGTATGATTTTACGAACCGATGATGCGAAGACGGAGGCAAGTGTCACCGACCAACTTGCTCTGTCCGGTGCCGCATCACCAAGGGGGGAAGAAATGGAACCACTCACCGCAGAACCTGCGGCCGGCATAATACCGCAACCTGGTGATTCGCCTACGGACTTGGACATTACGAATCAACTTGCTGAGTCCGCCGCTGAATCACCAAAGGGGGCTGAGGTGGAACCAAACAACATAGAAGTTGAAGCCGAACAGCTGAGTAGCCTTGATCAGAGCAACCTTCAAGCCTCTCAAGATCCTTCAGATTGTTGGAAGCTTTTTGTGGGAGAGATGTGGAAACTTTTCGTCGATGGAGCATCAAACCGTCACGGTGCTGGTCTGGGCATTGTTTTGATTTCGCCGGACGGCTTGACTATTGAACATTCCATCACCCTCGGTTTCCCGGCATCCAACAATGAGGCTGAGTACGAAGCGCTCTTGGCCGGACTCAAGAGCGCGCTCCAGATGCAGGCATCTGAGCTAATGGTGTACAGCGATTCCCAGCTTGTGGTTAACTAAGTCTCTGGGATTTATGAAGCAAAGGATGACAGAATGGCAAAGTACCAAGCTCTGGTTAGGGAACACATCAAGCAATTTCAGGCAATCAGAGTCCAACAGATTGGCCGCGAAGAGAACAGCCGAGCAGATGAGTTGGCCGGCCTTGCTTCAATGGTTGATAATACATATGCTAACCCCCTGTTGATTGAATTCCTTCCGCGGCCCAGCATTGAGGAAGCCGGGCAGACGGATGTTCTCTGTGCCGCGCTAGGTCCTTCCTAGATGGACCCCATCATCCTGTTTCTCAGAGACCGGACTCTGCCAACCGACAAGAGGGAAGCACACAAAGTCCGGGTGAAGTCAGAGCGGTTTTGGCTCTCTCCGTCTGGAGCGTTGTATAAAAAGTCCTTCACCGGTCCTTATCTGAAGTGCGTGCACCCGAGTAGTATGGAGGCCTTCTTGTATGAAATACACGAAGGCATTTGCGGCAGTCATATAGGGGGCAGGTCCTTGGCCTACCGCGCTATTTCGCAGGGCTACTGGTGGCCGTGCATGCAGGCCGACGCACAAAAGTATGTCCGCAAGTGCGAAAAATGCCAGAAATTCGCCCACCAGATCCATCAGCCTGCCAGGGAACTTCTTCTCCTCACCAGTCCTTGGCCTTTTGCCATGTGGGGGCTAGATATAGTGGGGCCACTCCCAACCGCACCAGGCAACCGGAAATTCTTCATCACGGCCACAGATTACTTCACCAAATGGGTTGAAGCTGAGCCCTTGGCAACAATCAAGGAGAAAGACGTGAAGCGGTTTGTCTGGCAGAATGTGGTCACGCGGTTTGGCGTCCCCAAGATTTTGATCTCTGATAACGGCACTCAGTTTGACGGTCGCCTATTCAGAGGGTTTTGTGATGATCTAAAGATTGAATTCTACAACTCCACTCCGGCTTACCCGCAGTCCAACGGCCAAGCCGAGGCGTCAAACAAGACTATCCTGGATGGATTGAAGAAACGGCTGGAGAAGGCAAAGGGAAAATAGGCTGAGGAACTACCCAGCGTCCTTTGGGCATACCGTACAACCCCGCGGAGATCTACCGGGGAAACTCCATTTGCTTTGGCTTATGGCATGGAGGCGGTCATACCTTTGGAAGTTGGCATGCCCACCCTGAGAAGTGAAAGTTTTGAGCCCGAGCTGAACGCCGAGGCTATTGCCCTCGAATTAGACCTGGTGGAAGAGTGTCGGGAGACGGCCCTCATCCACGTGGCTGCCTACCAACAAGAGCTCTCAAGGAAGTACAACAAAACGGTGCACCCCAGACCGTTTAAAGTTGGTGATTGGGTTTTGAGGAAAGTTATGGGAAACACCCTGGTGCTAGGTGAAGGCAAACTAGGGGCAAATTGGGAAGGACCCTACAAGATAACCGGTATGGCGGGCAAGGGGGCATACCACTTGGAGGATCTGGATAGTAGAGCAATACCCCGGCCATGGAATGCGGCCAACCTCAAACTGTACTATTTCTAGCTTTTGTTTTCTTTTTGAGCAAAGGAATTTTTTGCCCTACACTTCAGAATGTAATTCTTTTTGTCAATATATAGAAGTGTCTGTTTTTGCCTTAGCATTTTTATTGTTGCTTTTAAAGTGGGATTCCCAACCGAGATGATTTACTCTGGTTGGAAGAGTTGATGATTTGTTCAACTTAGGTATTCCCAACCGAGATGATTTACTCCGGTTGGAAGAGTTGATGATTTGTTCAACTTAGGTATTCCCAACCGAGATGATTTATTCCGGTTGGAAGAGTTGATGACTTGTTCAGCTTGGGATTCTCAACCGAGATGATTTACTCCGGTTGAAAGAGTTGATGTACTGTTCAACTTAGGTATTCTCAACCGAGATAATTTATTCCGGTTGAAAGGGTTGATGTATTGTTCAACTTAAGTTAATTCCAGCCAAGATGATTTACTCCGGCTGAAGGTGTTGATGTTTTGTTCAACGGAGTTATTTCCAGCCGAGATAACTTACTCCGGCTGAAGGCGTTGATGTTTTGTTCAACGTAGTTATTTCCAACCGAGATGATTTACTCCGGCTGAAGGGTTGATTTACTCCGGCTGAAGGGTTGATGTTTTGTTCAACTTAAGTTATTTCCGACCGAGATGATTTACTCCGGCTGAAGGGTTGATGTTTTGTTCAACTTAAGTTATTTCCAACCGAGATGATTTACTCCGGCTGAAGGGTTGATGTTTTGTTCAACTTAAGTTATTTCCGACCGAGATGATTTACTCCGGCTGAAGGCGTTGATGGTTTGATCAACTTTGTTGTTCCAACCGAGATGGGTATTCCGGTTGAAGAAGTGTGTTTTGCTCTATTGTGATTTAAACCGAGATGTTCTGCTGAAGATAGAAGTTGAAGAAAACCGTGCAAACACTTGATGAAATAAAAGCTTTTCATTGATAAAAAGTCAATACAAAATGTGGGGAACTTAGCCCGGTTACATTTGCAGACAGAAAGAAAAAAAAAAAAAAAAAAAAAAGAAACCTAAGCTAAGGGGGAGAGGTCAGGGAATTCCTCATCAGCTTCCAGGTTGACAGTTGCCGTCTGGTCCTGGACACCAGGCTCAGTTCGGCTGGGCTGCTCCTGTTCTGGTTGCTCCTCTCCGTCAGTATCTTCCCCGGCCTCTTCCTCTTCAAGCCCTTCGTCGGCCTCAGCCTGCAATGCACTGAAGACGTCATTGGCATATGGCACGAGGTAGGCCGGCAATGAAGCAGGCGGCGGGGTGGCAAAGACGTCAGTATCAGGACCCTGACCGAGGTGCTTGCAGGCAGACTTCTAACCCGCTTTGAAGTAGATGTCTTGGGTTGCGAAGACCTGCTTCTTGTAGTTTTCCTCGGCTTCTAGGAAGCCGGCATTGTTTGCATCTCGGCAGTCCTTCTTCCTTGACTTTTTCAGAGCATCCAGCTCGGCCTGAAGCTCATCGCGCTTCTTCTCGGCCTCGTCAAGCTGACTGTTCAACCTGTTGTTGTCAGTATTGGCGATTTGGAGAGATGCTTTTGCCCGGCCAAGCTCGGCCTGGAGGCTCTGGACTTGGCTGGCTATGTCATTTGCCTTTTGCCGAAGTCTGTGGATGCGCTCCATTACCAGGTGTTGCTTTTGGATAGCCTGCAAGAAACGAATTTGAGTAGTGAAGGAATTGGGCAAACACTTGTAAAATTTCATCAAAAGATTGAGATTCTTACCCTGGTCATGGACTTCACGGCCGATTTCACCAACCGGGTGTCAGGGACGTGGTCACTGCCAACCACGTCGCTCGGCAGCAGAAGGGCCTTTGTTAGGTCAAAGGCGAGCAAATGTTCCTTGTCACCTTTGACAGAGGCGTTTGCTGAGATGTCTGCTCCCCGGTGCTTTAGCTGTAGTCACCATGGCAGTATTGTGTTAGCTATGGCAGCAGGTTGCTCGGTGTTAAGCTCGGCCACCAGCTCGGTGGTGGGATCTGCGCGTGCCCTTTTACCAGCCCGGCATAGAGCAGGTTCCTTGCTAGATTGCCCGGCAGCTGGAGAAGCTAGGCCAACCACGGCGCCGCTGGATTGACCGGGTGCCTGTGAGCGGGTTGTGACGCTCGGTAGCTCGGCCGAAGTGGCGGTGAGCAAGTTCTGAATTCGACTTCGTTTGGCCATCTCTTGTTCTTCCGTCAACTGGATTAACGGAACGTCTGGTAAGGTTGGGTCTGGAGGAGGAGTTGGAGCACGAAGGAAGTCTGTGACTTTACTCCGGCGCGGAGCTGAGTATCTGTAGGTTGGGGTGTAACCGAGCAGCTCGTTATAATCTCGGTGGCGATAGCGGAGCACGGTCCGGATTGCCTCTACGTTGGGAAACTGGTAGTTGGCTTGCAAGGCTTGGATTGCTGCAAAAGAATCAAGAAAACTGGTTAAGTACACAATAATTAAGAAAGCAAGCTGACCGGGCAAGTTTGCGCGGCTTACATGAGGAACCGAAGTTCTTGCTTATGAACCAGCCCGGTACCTCGGCTGTTTCGTAATTGCCCGACACCCAGAAAAAGTCGTCGTCGTGCAAGTCTTTATCTGGGGTGACGGTTACAATTTTTTCCTTGCCCGGCCTGATTTTCAAATAATAAGCTAGGCTGTCGCCGGTGTGACCCATCGTGTATTGCCTTAATATCTCGGCTAAACCTATGTTGGTGCCTAGCCGGTTGTTTAGTTCATGAACGCCGTTTATAATCCGGTAGGTGTTGGTGGACACTTGTGTGGGAGCCAGCCCGGTGCGGCGGAGGAACTCGGTGATAAGTGGGTTGAGCGGGAAGCGGAGGCCTCCTTCGATGATAGATAGCACGGTGAAGGGGCATTGTTCTGATCTACCCCAAGGCGTTGTTTTCTCGGCTGCGAGCTCAAGGTGGATGTCGGCCGAGATGCCGTAATCCTCCCTGAACGCGTTCAAGGCAACCGGAGAATCTACGAGGAAACGGAATTTCCCCATTTACGACCGGCTAAATTAGCTCGGCTGTGGTTTGGCACTGACTAGGAATTTGTGGCTGCTCGGTCTATGGAGCCTCAGGAATGGTCAATGGTCCCCTTGGACTCTGCAGGAAAAGAAGCTGAAGTGTAAGAGGAAGCGCGGTCGCGCAAATCGAGCTTGACTTTAGTTCGGTCGTGTAGAGTGCCAAACCACCTCGATCGTAAAGTCTACCAAGGAGCTCGGTCACCCAAGCGGACCAGATGTTAGCCCGGTCGAGTGGCCAAGACCTTTATTATCCCGGTTTCTACTAAGGTTATCACAAACATGTTATTTGCTCGGTCAGGTTGGTTTTTTGGATCAAATGAAGACCTGGAGCCCGGTCCGCCCCAGATTTTCAGTGTTCTTCAGGGAAAATGAAGAACACCATTCACAGTTGGAGTTTTGGGGATGGTTCTTAAGATTTATGCCCTAGAAACTATGTTCTAGCGCCCTAATGTGTGCAATATCAAAGAAAATAACAACAAAAGGGGTGTTGAGGGCTTACCAGTGAGGAGCAGGGGGTTCTTCTTCTTCGAGCGCAAGCACAACGATGGCAAGCAAGGAAGAAGAGCACGAGAGCTCTGGAACGTTTGGAGTGCTGGAATGGCAGTAGGAAAGGAGGGGGAGAAGGAAAAGGCGCATATATAACCCCAAATGCCGCCTAAATTCGAATTTCATGCGACGGCTGGTTGGCTGCTCAAGAACCAATGGGAGGACGCCACGTGTCCCCATTGATGGCAGCGTCAGAAATGAAGAGACAGGAAGGTCAGGTGAGGCGACGACCGGGCAAGCCGAAGAGACAGGGATGTCAGACCGGGGAAGTTTGAACTTATGCTCATCAGCCCAGTTGCCGATTAGTAAGCTTAGGACCGAGGAGGTGCTACCTTGGTTGTAGTAAGTAATCCCAGTCACGCTTCAGCGGACGGAATTAAGGGGCAATTGAGAGGGAGATTAATGATCTGGTACTGTGCCGGGCAGACTTGGGCCGGACGGAGTTTTGCCGGACAGATATGGACCGAGCAAGTGTTGGGCCAAGGATGTATGACCCTGTCCGGAAGGAAGCTGCTCGGTTAAGGCAATGCTTGGTTGGACCGAGCTACATGTTTTGGTGGTGGTGAAGCCAGTCGAGTTAGGTGACCGGCGCCAGGAAAGGCGTGGTCAGCCGAGGTACCTGCTTGCTCGGCAGGAAGGCCGACCACAGGTGAGCATGAGCTATCCCGGGCTCAACTCTGCCGAGATGCAACCTAGCCCGGTCCTCATTGAGCTTAGCTAGTGGAGTGCTTGGACATGAAGCACAGCACGGCCGTTGTCAGCCGAGATGATGTTGCCCGGCTGCCGAGCTCCTAGTAGAGTGGGCTGGCAGTCGGGTTAGGTGATGTTCAGCAAGGTTTACGCTGACAGATGGGATGGTAGGGCCACGTGTCAGGAGATGACTGGGAGTGGATATGGGGCGCAGAGGGTATATAAGCATGTCTGCGCCCCCCATACAGTGGATGAACACTTTTGTAAGACATTCTTACACTCAAACACTCTCCTCTCTCTCTCTCTCTATCCCAAGGTGTGTGCTGACTTGATCGTCGGAGGGGTTTTCCGGCCACACACCGCCGGGTAGCTCACCGCCGTTGTGCTTTTAGGTGATCGGACAGAAACGGAGCCTGGAAGAAAGGAGTACGGGCTTGCCGGAATATTTGCTCCCCGTAAACCTGCATTGAATTTGTTATGTGAATACTTGCACTAATGCCAATCCGCAAAGAATTTGGTAGAACATCTACCAAAAAGGATTCATAAGACATAAAACATTGAGTGTTACCTTTCTTGTCCAACCAACCTTTAAAACCTGGACAATCTTTTCTTATGTGACCTTTCTTTCGACAGAAATGACATCAAATCTTATTTTCTTCATTAGCCTTGTGAGCTTCATCATTTGTATTCTTTTTCTTCTTACTTTTTCCTTCCTTGAAAATCTTTTTGGTTGGACCCAAGGTGGTAAGGTGAGCCATATCAGGCTTTTCAACTTTAAGCCTCTCTTTTTCTTGAACACGCATGGCAATTAACTCGTTCATCTTCCACTTATCTTTCTGCGTATTATAATTGATCTTGAAAGGACCAAATTGTGCAGGAAGAGAAGTCATAATGAAATGACCAAGAAAACCTTCAGAAATTTCCATGTCTATTCCCTTTAATTGAAAGGCCATGTCATTCATCTTTAAGATATGTTCACGAACACCACTCAAACCATCATATTTCATTGTCATCATTTTAATTATGAGAGTACTAGCAAGGGATTTGGAGGTTCCAATGAATTGTTCTTTAATAGATTTCATATAGCCCACTGCACTTTCAGAAGTAGGAATTGCTCCTTGAATTACAGGGGTAATTGAGCCTTTCATAATCATTAGACTTAAGCGATTAGAGCGTTCCCATTTTTCATATAAAGCCATGTGTTCCTTAGAACTTGTATCATTAGGCTTTGTAGGTGCTGACTCTCTTAATGTAGAGTCTAAATCCATAATTCCCAAAACAATTCTAATTTATTCCTTCCATTTCTTAAAATTAGTTCCACTCAAAGCTTCAATACCAGACAAGTAACTACTAATTACAGTAGGATTCAATGCTGCAAACACATAATATCCATTACATAACTTAATACAATCAAGAAAACTACTTTTCACATGTCATGAATAAAAATAACACCACAAGTTAAATATATCTAACTAGAAAACATAATTAGTTAGATACGAAATCAAGTTATCCTTCTGTTGGGCCGAATAACAATATATTTTAGTAATTTCATAAAAGTAAATGAGATGACTAATAAAAATAAACAACATAAAATAAAATAAAATAATCGTTAAGACCGTAACGAGTTTATCACCGTTGGGCAGAAAAACTCAATGTCTTGTATTATTTTATTAACTCAAGCACGTGAAAAGTTTATCACCGTTGGGCAGAAAAACTCATTGCTATATTTATTATACTAATCATCTCGGTTGTTTAAACATACATAGTGTTGAACCTCCATTGGGAAGATCAACAACGTTTCAGCTCATAAGGTGTGTAACAAAACATTATAAGTGCATAAGGCATTATCTTAATTACCACTTGTTCAATAATTTATAATTTTATATTTTAATATCAATAGAATTGTAACGCCCCCAAAATATTCCAATAAATCCAATCCTTAAAACATAATATTAATAGAAACAATATGCTTTCATTCATCAGAGTTCGTTTACAAAAGTTAACACATGCAATATACATTCACAAATGTTCATCCTGAATCTACAGCATGTATTGCAGTGATAAGGGAATTGAAACTAAACAAATAGTCATATGCCCTATAAAGAAGCCATTACTTGGTTACACAAAAGTGAGCCTACCTCAATACAATTTAAGCCCTTGGCTATACAAAGAATATAACAAAATAAAGAAACTCTTGCTCCCAAAAGCCCCTCCAATGCTATTACCTTGACGAAGGCATGTCACCAACACCTGAAAATGGTTTTCCCAAATAGGGTGAGTCAAAACCCAGTAGGAACAATCTAACACAATATATGAGATTTAACAAAAATATAAGTACAATGTGCATATACAATGCTTGTGACAAGACATTCACATTTTATATGATCATAAAGTCCCAAAGTTCACGTTTCAACCCATTTTCCTTCAATTCATTTCAAGTTAATTTATTTTTCTCAATTCATGAGCCAATTTCATTATCTTTCGACAACCCAACTAAGACTACAACTCAGTGGTCCTCTAACCAACACAATTACCACACAAACACTTCAATCTGCCATTTTAAGGAAATTTCGTCTGAGGGATCGGCACCCATGTATACACGAGATTTCAGGACTTTCACCTTGGATACTCCGGCCAACTTAATTTCAATGGGGTCCATCCCCTATCTCCTCCCAAACAGTGGAGTACATCCCTTTTCTCCTCACAAACATCATACATATACAATGTATTTACAGCATAGTCACATTCAATGACAACCAACATTAGATTAGTTTCAATTTACCTCATCCTCATGCAATTCCTACAACAATCATAGCTACCCTCCATCGATAGCCCAATACAAATATTTATAAACAGATATACAATCTTTTCAATAGATAAATTATTCAAATTTTCATGAGTAAGAGACAACACGTGTCCAACTCCACCATATATATCAACAATCATCCAATTTCGCATTATCAATGTCAATTTTAGTTATTTATACAAAATAACAATTTCATCCAATCAGGGAAAAACTCCCCTTTTTCCAAATATCAATCTGAGTACCAAAATCAACAATTTTGACACAATATAACCTCATATTCAAACTCCATACTCATTTATTTCACAATCACCAAAAACCCCTCTTTTTATTTCACACCCAAATCCTAGATTTGTTCAAACAATTCTCAAATCCCACCATTGTTACACAACGACAAATAACTAAGCTAAAAACCATATGAAAGTGTAGAAAATCCCTACCTCAAGGAGAGAAGAGTAGCCAAGCAAGGGTGAAACTTTAAAGGTGCCCAAACCCAACTCTATTCAGATCAAAGTGGAGATCTTGAGATGGTCTACCTTTTTATCAAAGGAATTAAGGTGAAGAAATCACTAGAACTAGGTGAAAATGTAGAGAGAAAGAGAGTGTTTTAGAGAGAGAGGGTCTCAACTTTAGGTTTTAGGGAGAAAAGATGTAAAAAAGTGATATAAAAAGCCATTTTCGCGATCTGAAATACGCACAGTCTGCTCGAGGGCAAGAGTTGACGCTCGAGTGTCAGACTTGTTCCGCTCGAGCACAAGAAAGGCCACTCGAGCGCCAAGACACAATGAACAAGACGCTTACCGCTCGAGCGCAAGAAGTGGCGCTCGAGCGTAGAAAACACACATCCAATAGTTTTGCAGACAACAGACCAACGCTCAAGTACAAGGAAGGCCACTCGAGTACCCATCCGCTCGAGCATAGAAAACGCTGCTCGAGCATAGAAAACACTCTCCTAGTAGTTTTGCAGACCTAAAAAGTACTGAAAGTTTGAAAAGCCTGCTCGAGTGCGAGAAGTGCCGCTCGAGCGGAGGAGCAAAAATTGTAAAGCCCGCTCGAGCGTAAGAATGGCCGCTCAAAGCATAGGAGCAAAAATCTGGGTAACAAAGGTTTGGAAACAAGCAACCAACCTGTTCCAAACACACAACTACCATCCAATAACCAAATTTAAGGGGGATTAAGGGGAAAAATGACAATGAACAACATTTAGAAACTATAAGCCCGAGTCTGGAATGCAACAAGAGTCGGGTCAAAAATGGAATAGCTATAACCTCCCCCCCTTAAGGAATTTCGTCCCCGAAATTTCAACTTAAGTTCAAAAACATTATTAAACCATTCACAACAATGTTAATCTTACAAGTTCAACACCATGACCAACTCTCCGATCATCCATTCTCATCGACTCGATACACAAGTTCCAATACTGAAAGTGCAATTTATAATTTTCCCAAAATATATATAATGCTTAAATCAAAATTCAGGTTTTCAAAGTTTAACAACATATACAATGCTTCCAAAAGTGATACAACACTCACAATATTCCATATTCTCAAAGCATAAACAATACTTATATCGAATCCATGTTTCCAAAACACCCATAACATATACAATGTTCTCATATTTTAAAACATATACAATGCTTTTACATTTCATTAGCATACTCAAAACCTCAATATATAATTAAACATCAACAAATAAGTCCGATTATTTCTCTCAGACTTCCAATTCACACTCCCAAGTTGCTTCCTCAACCCCGTGATGTTTCCACAATACCTTAACCAAGGGGATTGTCTTGCCTCGCAAGACTTGGTCCCGGGTATCCAAGACTCTCACTGGTCTCTCCTCATACGAGGCATCCTCATCTACCTCTAAGTCGGTCCAATCCAACACGTGCGATGGATCCGGCTCATACTTCCGAAGCATGCTAATATGAAACACATCATGAACCCTGAAAAATTGTGGTGGTAACGCCAAACGATAAGCAGCCTCTCTGACTCGCTCAAGGATCTCAAAAGGCCCAATAAATCGACGAGACAACTTCCCACTCTTTCCAAATCTCAACAATCCTCACCTCGGTGATATCTTCAAAAAGACATGATCTTCCACCTCAAAAGACAATGGTCTTCTCCTACGGTCGACGTAACTTTTCTGGTGACTCTGAGCTATAACTAGCTATTTACGGATAAGTGCCACCTTCTCCGTCATTTCCCGAACCAACTCTAGACCCAACAAATGTGCATCTCCCACCTCGGCCCAATACACCAGGGATTTGCATGGTCAGCCATACAAGGCCTCAAATGGTGTCATGCCAATACTCAATTGGAAGCTGTTATTATAAGCAAACTCCACTAAAGGAAACTGCCTCTCCCACGACCCCTTAAAATCAAGGACACAACCTCGAAGCATATCCTCAAGGATCTGAATGGTACACTCGGACTGCCCATCAGTCTGATGATGATACACTGTGCTAAAAGTCAGTCTAGTGCCAAAGGCACTCTACAAGCTCTGCCACAACTGAGCTATGAAACGCGAATCTCTATCTGAAACAATCATCACAAGGACTCCGTGCAACCTCACTTTGTCCCTAATATACAGGTTGGTAAGATAATCTACCGAATCACTCACACGCATTGGTATAAAATGCACAGACTTGGTTAACCGGTCAACTACTACCCAAATAGCATCACTACTCCGTTGAGTCCTCAGAAGGCCCACAACAAAATCCATCGTGACATGCTCCCACTTCCACTCGGCTATAGGCAAGGGTTGTAACAAACTCGCTGGCCTTTGATGCTCGGCCTTCACTTGCTGACAAGTAAGACACTTTGACACAAACACGGCCACATCCTTCTTCATACCTTTCCACCAAAACTGGCAACTCGGGTCATGATACATCTTTGTGCCCTTCGGATGCACCGCAAGGCGAGAATGGTGACACTCTCGGAGTACCTCTTCCCGGCAAGACTCTGGCACGAACAAACGGTCTTGGTATCTCGCACTTTGGTCACGATACACACTCAAGTTCCTCTCTACTTTTCCACTAGAGATCTTCTCCGGAGGGATTCCACCTCAAGGTCACCCCTCTGTGCCTCCATCACTCGATTTACAAGTGTAGGTTGGGCAACTACCATAAATAATGCCGCAGATTCAATGGACTTGCCAAGATGCAAGTCAAACTCCCCAAGAGCACCCAGCATCTCCCACTCTCGAATGGCAATACAAGCCACACTGCTAATAGATTTTCTACTCAAGGCATTGACTACAATGTTTGCCTTCCCCGAGTGATAAAGCAACTCGAAATCATAATCCTCTATGAACTCCATCCACCTCCTCTACCTCAAATTCAAGTCTTTTTATGTAAACAGATATTTTAGACTCTTATGATTAGAAAACACCTCAAACCTCTCACCATATAGATAATGCCTCCAAATTTTCAAGGTGAATATCACTGCCGCTAACTCTAGATCATGAGTAGGGTAGTTCCTCTCGTGTGTTTTCAACTGCTGTGAGCCATAGGCTACTACATTCCCCTCTTGTATCAAAACACAACCCAAACCTTCCCGTGAAGCATCACAATAAACTGAATAACCCAAACCCCTCTTTAGGATAATCAAAACTGGAGCAGTGGTAAGTCTAACCTTAAGCTGTTGAAATGACTTCTCACAAGTCTCATTCCACACAAACTTAACTCCCTTCCTTGTCAGTCTAGTTAACGATGAAGCTAATCTAGAGAAATCCTTCACAAATCTCCGATAATACCTAGCCAACCCCAAGAAACTACGGATCTCAAAAGCTTTCTTTGGTTGTGCCTAATCTTGCATTGCCTCTATCTTGGATGAGTCTATAGTCACCACTTCCCCGGACACCACATGGCCCAAGAACTTAACCTCTTTCAGCCAGAACTCACACTTCCCAAACTTAGCATATAGCTTATAGGCTCTAAGTAATTCAAGCACTATTCACAAATGTTCCTCATGCTCCTCCTCAAAGGGTGAGTAAATCAAAATGTCGTCCATAAAGACGACCACAAAACGATCTAGGAATTCACGGAAGATCTGGTTCATCAAATCCATAAATACAGCCGGTGCATTGGTCAACCCAAAAGGCATCACTAGAAACTCATAATGGCCATACCGCGTACGGAATGTCATCTTCGAGATATCCTCCTCTCTTACCCTCAACTGGTGATAACCGGATCTCAGGTCTATCTTAGAGAAGCAACAAGACCCCTTCAACTGGTCAAACAAGTCATCTATACGAGGTATTGGGTACTTGTTCTTAACAGTTACCCGGTTCAACTTCCGATAATCTATACAAACTCGCAACGCTCCATCTTTCTTTTTAGCAAAGAGAGCCGGTGCTCCCCAAGGTGAAGTACTAGGGCGAATGAAACCCTTATCTAATAATTCCTAGAGTTGAATCTTCAACTCACTCGATTCAATAGGTGCAAACCTATACGGAGCCATAGAAATCGGTGTCGTGCCAGGTACTAAATCAATAATGAACTCAATCTCTCGGTGAGGTAGTAAACTAGTAAGATCCTCGGGAAAGACATCCTTGTATTCACAAACCACCTTTGGTAACACAACCCGGACTTCATCACATTCACTAAGAAGCTAGCAAGAAGACAACTAAGTTCACCCTGCCCACACAGATCATATACCGGTGATAAGACTTTATCCACCCAGTCCCCCAAGAAATAAAAGCAATCACCGCTCAAGGTACATACAGTAACCCTCTGACAGTAGCAATCTATAACAGCCCAATATGACGATAACTAGTCCACACCCAAAATAACATCAAAACTAGACATATCAAGCAACACGAATGAAAAAGGTAATCGGCGACCAGCAACCTATACACACGAACATGTATGACAGTGCATGAAAAAAAAAATGAAGAAAAAGGGAGAGAGAAAGAGAAGACTCACCATCGTAGTTGTAACCATCACTATCGCCATCACAGATCATTGCCACTATTAGCTACCTCGTCTTTACCACAACCATTACCATTAAAAGAAAGAGAAGCACAGATGAGGGAGAGATGAGTTTGTCTCTCAAACTGAAAGAAAAAGATGAAAAATGAGAGAAAGAGAAAGGCCAGAGAGGAGAGTAAAAAGAGAGAAAAAGAGATTCTTCAACTTTTGGTCTACCTAGGGTTTATGAGAGAGAGAAGAAAAATGAGAAATAAATATATGAAGACAATAGAGAGAGAGAGAAAAAGACTCATCATTTTGGTCTTTCTAGGATTTATGAGAGAAGAAAGAAGAGAGAAAGGGATAAGAGGAGAATGACTTTTCAATTTTTAGTTTACCTAGATTTATGAGAAAGACATAAAGTAAAGAGATGCCTTTGGAAAGTGAAAAGACTAGACTACTATGCATACTCCCAATGTAAATATATAAATATTATAACTCATTATTGTTTCGGTCGGGCCGGGTTCATCGGATTTATATATAGAAAAATCATTGCCGAGCGTGAATCTGCAAAATTTAATGCAGAAAAACCGTAGCCTACCGTTCTTCTCTTCGAAACCGTCCGTGGAAACCAGGATCGAACGGTTTGGGCGGGTATTCGGTTCATATGAACAGCCCTAGTGGCATCACCGTGGATGTGATGGGTTTTGCTAGGTGACCGTGTTGTGGTTCACCGAAGGAATGCTAATGAATGATTTTGGGAAAAACAAAAAAAAAAATTCTTTTGGTGTTGTGGCCTTGGGTATTTTTCTTGAACTAAAACGGTTTTCAATTAAAACGTAAGTTTTCGGTTCAATAAAAGTTGAATCCAAAAAATCAAAAAGAAAATGAAAATGGTTTTGTGTTATAAATATCATTAATGATTTTCGAAAAAACAGTTTGGAAATCTCTAAGTTTTGTTGTGGACGATTGAAAATGCATCTGGATTGTGACGGTGCAGTTTGAGCGCCTTTTGGAAAAGCAAAGTGTTTTAAGACAAATGGGAAAAGTAATGAATTTTCTTTAACTTGGATGTGGTACCTTGTGTTGTGCGGTGCATTGTGATCTAGCCTGAGTTACTAGTTATGTGCTATGTTTACTTTACGGGAGTTTAGAATTTGTCCAAGGGTTGTTATGCCGTATTCGTTATTCTTTAGCTGTATTTTGTCTTGTGTCCTCATTCCGAGAGTTGATCGAGAGTCTGGTGTGCGAGGAGTTCTCTTATTCTCTATGTCTGAGCATTTGAACACTCAGTGGTTATTTTGGTATTGTAGGTGATTCAGGCGTAGTTGACGTCTTTGAGTCCAAGTGGTTATCGTTGTTGTTGTGGTGGTTGTTTTTTCTTGTCTCATAGACCACTACAAGTTATGTGGGTCGAAAAGGCATCCGTGTTTGTTCCTTGGTGTTTTGTTGTTCGAGCGTCTTTGGGTTCTCAAGGTGTTGAACCTAGAATCTGGGAACTTATCCCACGATGGATTTGAACGTAGGTTGGTGTTGTATCCTTTGTAATTGTTGAATGGCTTTTGGGTGTTAGCGTTTCTTCAATTTCGGGGACGAAATTTCCTAAGGTGGGGAGGTTGTAGCACTATGTACTTCCTGTTATAATGGAATTATATTTGACTCGTTGATTATCTTGATTAGGAACCTTCTTAGTCGATATTTGAGCCTTGGTTGAGGTGTTACCATAGTGGTTGGGTGAGATTGAATCAAAAACTCCAAATTCGGATAGTTGTTATTGAGTAGTCTTCACTCTTTTATCATTTTCTCTCTCCGCACTTTGAATCTTGATGTGAGGCTAGAACCATTAGAAATCTTACTTCCGGGGCTTCAATTTGGACACAAGAACGACCCTAAACGAAGTCCGGACGAAAGAGTTATACTTGTTTGAAATTTGCGAATATGTGCTGTGAGCATAGTACACTCGAGCGCAACTTTCAACGCTCGAGTGTATTGCGCAAAATCAGGTCTTTAAAAGTCACTTTTTGGGTCAAACCTCTTCACTTTTCACTCCATTCTCTCTCTCCTTCCGCCATTTTTTCTTTCTCAAGCTTTTTAGCCTTGATTTCATCTATTTCTACACATCTTTGACTCCTAGTTCCATATACCAAAACGTAGAGTACGACGAGGGCTTCCATTTAATCTCAACGAATAGTCGTTTCACCGTCTGTGATTTTTCCGACTTGTTTCCTTCTTGCTTCAAGAGGTAGGATCTATTTCTTAAACTCAATATGAGTTCCGTAGTGTATTTGTGGTATATTTTAAATATATAGATTCCAGTGTTCTTAGATTGATTTTTGAAATTTTTTTTTTTAAGTGAGGGTCTGTTCCAAATGGGATTGCTGAGCTATGGTTTAGCTACAAAAAGTTTATTTTCCACTTACAAAAAATGTATATGAGTTTTTAAAAGTAAAAATGCCCTAATTTGGAGAAACCCTAAAATGTTAATCTTTTTGGCAAATTGTTGGATTATTAAATCAAAATGGAAAAGAGGGGTTTCCAAATGTTTTCTTGAAAAATGTTGTGATTATGAAATTGGAGTTGATATATATGTTGAAATGAGCTATTTCTTGCATTGAAATGGGTTTTCAAAGAGGAATGGAGTTATGCCCTAAAATGTAATTGTTGAGATTGTAAAGAGAAAATGAAATAAATGTTGAGTAATGTGAAATTGAAATGAAGATTAATGATGATGGTGGAGTTGGATATGTATTATCACTCTCATTTGAGATTTTGAAAAAGTGTATCTTTAATGGAATTTATTTATTTGTTTAGAAATATCCGTTTTGGACTATCGGTGGAGGATAACTATAATTGTTGTAAAAATTGCATGCGAACTAGGAAAACTGGACTGTTTATAAATCATGCATATCATGGAGCATGTGATGGATTTTAAAATTTTAAATGTATGTTTTGGAAAGAGATTTTTGGAAATTATCGCATTATGTTTTGGAACATTTGCATTGTTTGAAAAAATAATATTTTGAACCACATGTATTGTACTATTTGGAAAGGATAAATGAAATGTTGAATCTGGGAAAATGTTGTTGCTACATCAATTAAGTTGGCATGTATGTCCAGGGTGAAAGTCTTGAAAACCGCGTATATACATGGGTGCCGATCCTACGGATGAAATTTTCGTAAAATGGCAATGGTGGTGCTTGTATAGCCTACGTTTACATGGATCCCGTTTGACAGTTTCCCACGGACAAAATTTCTGTGAAAGGTTGTATTAGTTTTGGAGATTTACCCATTTTATTTATTATCATTTTGGTTTTTGAAAGAAATGATTTTAAAACGATCTTAGCAATGTAATTGGTGTTGGTTAACGATGTATTCGCATTGGAATTGGCAATAAAATTGCTAGTTGGTATTGAGATACCTTGATTGACTTGTGGAAATGGATTTTATATCAAATTAATGTATTGAATTCAAAAAACATTTTGAATAAACGAAAGGTTTTAAAGACTGGGAAGAAAGGGTTTTTATTGAGAAAACAAGTGGATTTGAGAATGCATTTGAGCATATTATATATGTATGTATTGCATTCATAATCATTTGTACTGGTAAAGCATATTTAGTTTTTGAAATATTTCCTATTGGGCTTTATGCCCACCCTACGTGGCTGAAAATGTTTTTCAGGTATGCTTATGTGGATGTGGACTGAGACAGTGAAGTTGTGTTCGGAACCGTGTAAGGTGGTTCCTTTATTTGTAGGCCCTGGGCCATTTATGTTACTGTTGACTGTGTGCCATTCTTGTAAGGATTACACCATTTGTATATGATGTAAGCCTTTGGGCATTTTAATTGATTATAACATTTTTGTATGTTTTAGTTACAGAGCATCCATTCGACTTAAATGTTGTATCTAAAAATGTATAAAATTGGAATAACACATGTACTGTGTGCCTATATTATATATATATATATATCTGCATGAGTGTTGTTAGTTATCGTCTATCATTGGGTGGTTTACTCACGTGGGCCGGACTTCGTAAATCTAGGACATGACAGCAACGAATGGCTTTTGCTATGGCATCTGATGCCAACGTTCAGGAAGTTGCAACAAGCGTGGACTAATGTCGGATTTTCCATCTCACTATTGCAATTTTATTAAGGACGAAGTTGTCTATAATATATTAAACTCTAATATATTATTATTTATTCTTAGGTGTGTAACCTTAGCAATATCCTGTATTTCTTTATTATTATATTCCCTAATGTTCTTGATTTTTGAAGCGTCACAACACGTGTCAAAGAGTGAAAGGAATGAGGGTAAATTAATGAGGGTGGATTCGTCATTTCATATCTCAAACACAAAAGTGGAATTGAGATGACTACTTATTTGGGAAATTTTATTTTCACACATCTATTTATCTCTATACACATCATTTCTTAGTGCACACCTTTATGAATTTGATTAGGTATTATTTGTCTCATTCCACACCACATATTCCAATTATAACTCTTAAGTCAAATATTATATACACACTTTCCTCGGTCCATCCAAACACACACCCACACAGACTCATCAACAAAGAAAGCTTTTTTTGCACTTGAATAGTTGGAAAATTGGTTGATCTTATCCTCTGATACATGTCTTTGTTGGTTGAACACCTAGCGAATTCCTCCACTACTAAAGTAAGCAATTGAATCCTTAACAATTGAATGTAAACATACTTGCCTTCCTCCTTTGCTTCAGGAATCAAGGCTTTGTTAAATTTTTAATACTCTGTTAAATGTTCATCTTGATTGTTGTAAATTGTAGCTCATAATGCTCTGTTAATGCTAATTTTTAGAAAATTAACATTACATAAGGTTTACAAAATCCATAATTTTAGAAAAATGAAGGAAGTTTAGGTTTAATGATTGGAGGTTCTTAATTTAACAGAATTTGTAAAAATTTTAAATTTTTTTTTTTTTTAAAACAGTGGGTTTGTTTGTTGTTGTTGGTAGTAGAGAGAGAGAGAGAGAGAGAGAGAGAAGAGATGAGATGAGATGGGTTGGCTAGGGTTTTGATGTCCGTAATGGTTATTTTATTTTAGAGTATAATTATAATTAAAATAAAATTCCATTAAGTGTGTACACTGAGATAAGTATGTGTGTGGAAATAAAATTTCTCTACATATTCTTTAGTGTTTTTTTTTTTTTTTTTTTTTTTTTTTTTTTTTTTTTTTAAACTTTTGGAAAAAAGTTTCTCATTTTTAGGGTTCCAAACACCCACTGAGGGGCTATTTGGGAACAAAGTAAAAAGGCACTTCTTTTTTTCTGATTTTTTTTTATTATCTTTAGTGGTTTTTTTTTTTTTTTCTTTTTAAATTATGTCAATTTTTTACTTTTTATGTCTATCTTGTGTAGACAAATATAAAAGTACATTTTTTTTCTAAAAATCTCCACCAAAAAAATGACAAACCAAAATAAACTAAAAAAAAGTCCATTATTTTTTTTACTTATTTTTGTCTTTTCTGAATTTTTTTTGGAATTTTTCAATTTAAAAAAAAATTCAGTTCATCCGGTCAAATAAAATGTAAATGCCTAAAGTTTTTTGAATTTTAAAAACAAAAAAAATTACTAAAAACAAAAATAAACTAACAAAAATGACACAAAAACAAAAAAACAAACAAACAAAACCAAAACACCCATTCATTTGAACTGTTTTTTTGGCTTAACACACACACACACACACACACACCAAAAAAAAATAAATATGCTTATTTTGAGAGTTCCCAAACACCCCACTTGCCAAAGTTTTTTGAATTTTTTTTTTTTAAAATTTACTAAAACAAAAAAGACACAAAAAAAGACACACACACACACACACACAAAAAAAAACCCAAGACACCCTTTCATTTGAACTTTTTTTTGGCCTTTGAAAAAAAAAAAAACTTATTTTGAGTAGGGGTGTATGCAGTTCAATTCGGACGGTTTAAAAGTAAAATTATAAACTGAATGACAGATTCACAGATTGACAAATTGCGGTTTATGTGGTTTTTAATGGATTGACGAATTGAAAAATATTCTAACTAATTATCATACATTTGCATAATATATAACAGTAATTTTTATAATATTTTATATATATATAAGACAAAGTAATTTTACATAATTTGTTTCATGTGTATAACTACTAATTTGTAATAAATTTCATATCTTAAATATTTCTCACACTTATTTTTATTTTGATATTTCATTATAGATTATATATTTATTAATTATAGCGGAGCGAAACAGTTTGGAAAGCTAATTATAAATTTTAAATTTTAAACTGCAGTTAAATGTTAGAACAGTACAAAATGATGTAAATCAGTACAATTTTAACAAATTGAACGATATTTCACATGGCCTTAATTTTGAGAGTTGCCAAACACCCCGCTTAATGGACTCCAACATACACACATAACACAACACACAAAAAGTGGAAGAAGAAAAAAGAGGAGAGACATGACACATAATTGTATCTTTTTATTTTCTATGGCAATTCTGACTTTATTTTAAGCCATATATATACATGGTCTAAGCTTGGGCATAGAACTAACAAGGGAACTCGCAATAACAAGTGTCGATTAACTTGCAACGACCATTACGGCCATTTTGCTGTGTACATGCTGCACTGCATTGATTATCATCGCAGAATGCAATTGTTGAATAAAGTTCCACTTCGCATAACGCTTCCACCTTCCCCACTTCACTCTCTGCACTAACCAATGCAAAACATTAATATATCGGATAAATTATACCAGTAATCCTATTTTCGTGTTATTTTAATTTTTATAATTTTAATTAACTTGATTTTAATTCTAAATTTAGATTTTGTCTTAATTGATTATAACTGTTAGTGACAGGATATTTGGCCTAGTGGTTGTGTGAAAAGAATTTGACACTCTTCGGGGTGATAAGTGGACTTATTGTCTAATAGGTCCTATGGGAAAAATTTGTCATAAAAAAAGTTACTAATTGTAAATTTTAACGACAATTTATAAAAATTATGACCAAAAAAAAGTCACTAATTGTCAATTTTTAGCAACGTATGTAAAAAATTGTCACAAAAAAATTATTTTTAGCAACAATTTTAGCAAGATTTATTTTCAATAGGACTTGATGGGAATTAAGTTTAATTATTAGGACCTATTGGTAGTTTATCCTAACCGAACTTAATCATTATTTTTTGTGACACGAAATATAAAATTAAAGATAAAAATTGAATTAATTAAAAGTATATTAGAATCACACAAGACTACTAAGGTAATATATCCTAATACATATGTATATATCCATATTTGGTTTTATGTTCACATGATTCAAAATGGAGGCATGTCTAGAATAAGGAATAAAATAATTTCGGCACCTTTTTATTGCTAGGTTGTACTGATACTTTTAACATTTAACACATAAAAATAGATTATATGCATATTCAAGTTTATTTTGGAAACATATATATTTATTTTGGCAAATCATAATTTTAGTTAAAAATTAATTTTTTTTTCTATTTTTATATATTTTTTCGTAAAAAATTTTAAAAAATATCAAAAAAAATTAATTCCTAAAACGATCCATAATTTTAGCCAAAAAATTATTACCAAAAAAAAATCAATTATTCTGTTTACTTTTTTGAATGTATTTTTCTTAAAAGGCTAAAAAATTATTAAAAAAAAAAACTCAATTCCCAAAACAATCCACTCAGTAGGTGTTTAATGTTTGTTGGATTATTTTCGTCTTTATTTTTTTTTATTTTCAAAAAGTTTAGGCATCTAGAAAATTAAAATCTTCTTAAAAAAATTCAAAACACAATTTTGAAAAGACAAAAATTTGACATAATTTTGAAAAAAAAAAAATCACTAAATAAAAAAATGGCTTTTTCTTTATTCCCAAACACGCTGTCATTGTCAAATTTTCCTAATTCTTCTTATAAAAAATTTTAAAAAATTAAAAAAACTTTAATTCTTTGTTTGCGATGACCATTTTATAGATTAATATTCCCACAAGAGTATATAACCAAGATTAGTTTTAAGCGATCTCTTATTTTTTAAGGCTAAAGTCCTTTGGAAGAGACCAATAACACAGTTAGTCCAACATCAAATGGCATTTTTAGAGATGTGGTGTGTTTGGTTTGGTTTTAAGAGATAAATTTTTAAAAAAGATTTTGGGAGAGAAAGTTTAGAAATTTTTTTGGTTTGTTTGGTTATATATTTTGAAAATAATTTTGGAGTTTGGGAGTTTGGGATGATTTGATGTTAGTAGATGTGTGTGAGAAAAAAAGTGATTGAGAAAGAGAGGAGAGAGAAAAAATGATTAATTGATATATAGGAGAGAAAAAGTGATTTTGGAAAAAAAAAATTCAAAAAATTTCCAACCAAACAAAATTTTAAAATTTTTGATTGTTTTGAGAGTTAAACCAAATAAGGCCATAGTTACGGAAAGCTTGCTAGCGTCTCTAAATTGAGTTTTAAATTACTAGTTTAAAGCAAATATTTAAAAAATCAATACTAAAATAACGATTTTGTCAATATATATACATGACAAGCTTCTCTTCAGTTGGGAGAAGGCACTAGACCATTCAATTTGTTTCATGAGAGTCACCATATATAGGACGCTCCAAATAAATCATCCATGCCAAAAATGGAGTTAATCCAAAAATCAAGTTAATCAACTATCGGGGTAGCCAGACTAGATTATATCTTATTTCTTTAAAAACAAATAATCAAGTTAATTTCAAAATCATATTGTGTGTTAATTATTTTTTAAACATATAATTCGATCAAATAACTCTCAATATATGATCAACTTGAGTTTTTGTATGAATGATATGTTCAACAAATTTTATAAAAAAAACGATTCAGATTGTCAAGATAACATCAAATAAGCCCACAAACCGTCTAATTGGGGTAGGGTTCAACCCCCCCCCCCCCCCCCCCCCCAAAACACACACACATATATATATAGATATAAGTAGGGTTCAGTCCCATATTTATATATATATAAAAAGATAATAGAGTGAATGACAAGAGGATCACCTGTAGAAATGAAAAGGAATAGAACAACCACCACTAACATAGAGATGCTCTTCATGATTTTGAGTTTGCTCTATAACGCCTGCAAAAATACGAGTGCATCTGTGAGTTGTGTTCATCATAATTTATAGGTAAAAAAAGGCAAGAGTACAAGCATTTATTGCTTTTGGATTGGAACTCTCTATAATAGTAAAAAAATTTAAAATTTTCTAAAAGAGTCAAAAAAAATTAAAAATTATATAAAAAAAATCAAAAATTCTTTTTCCTTACTAATTTTTTTATTTCATATTTTAGCTATAAAAAAAAAAACTAAAATAGTCTATTCCTAAGCCAACCTTAAATTTCAATAAATCTATCAAAATATTGCAGCAATCTGATTGTAATGATATGAAAAAAGATTGGGAGTTCTAATTATGGAGTTTTAGAGATCTCTAATGGTATGTGGGTCTCACAATGATGTGATGTTTGTGTCTTGCAACAATAATTCAGAGCACTAATTTTAGTACTCTAATGGAGCATTAATGACATGGCAAGGAGAAAAAAAAAAACCAAGACCAAAACATCACATTACAGTGGGTGGGGCCCATTGTCAACTCATTAGAGTTGGCTTTAGAGTTCAAGAATTAGAGCTCCAAAGCATTTTTCCTATGTCTTGTGTTTTTTTTTTTTTTTTTCATTGCCAAGTCATTAGAGCTCTATTTAGAACTCCAAAATTAGAAGAATGTATCATTTTTGTAATGATATTTATGCTTTAGATATTATAGATAAAAAGATGTAGAATCCAATACACTGTTTACCAACAATATGACTATTTTCAACAAAAACAAAAAAAAAAAAACAAAAAGGGGGAAATTCCAACTTTAAACAATGCTCGAAGGGTTATCATCTGTTTTTGTTTACTTGGCTTTCTTTCTTTTTTTAAACTTTTTTTATCTTCTCCTACGTTTGGGTTTTTCAGTTAGAGTAATGTTAAGGATCTAAAATGTTTTATTAAATATCTCACATAAATGTGAGATTTACATAAGACTCATATGATGCAGATCTCACACTCATGTGAGACATTTATTAAAATATTTAGAGTTCCTAACTTTTTTCTTTCATTTAAATGGATAAACTATAAAAACTAGCTTGCTAAAAGCATTTCCAACTAGCTTAGGCAATGTTTGAGAACCAAATTTTTTAATTAAAAAGTTAAAATATTATTAAAAGTTGTTAAATTAAATTTTTTATATTTTTACATTTTTTTTTAAAAACAAAAGTTAAAAAGTCATTAAAAAGTCAATTTTCAAATAAAACCTAAGGCCATGTTTGGGAATAAGCTAAATTGGCCAAATATTAATATTAATATTTTCTAAATGACTGGGTGGGCCAAGCCGAGTTGGGCTAAAACTCCTTATCCCAAATCCAACTCGAAAATTAAATGGTTCAAAAAAATCTGTCCAACCCAGTCTTATGGACTAAATATTTTTCCCAAATCTTAAAAATATCTAGTTGAATTGGGCAAGTTGAACGGCTATAAGGCGGCCACCCCTAAATATCACTATTATATCCAATATTTATTTATTCAGTAGGCTCATGGAAAAAAAATATGACTAATGGAATAATGTAGTCATTATGAAAAATGGGTGGTTGAAAAATATTAACATTAAAAAAATATAGTTCTAATTGAAAGAAATAATATTTAAAAGAATGAGAAATACTATTTACACCAAAAAAAAAAAAATTTGTGCACAAAATGCACAGAAACTCTCACATGAAAATTGGTCTCACATGGGTCCCACATGAGGATGGATTCCACATGTGTGAACCCCATTTTTATGAGAGTTTTTGTACATTCTCTACACAAATTTTCCATGTATGTAGCATTGCTCAAAAAGAAGATAGTTGAAATAAAGAATTTTGTTGGAATATGTATTAAAAATAAAATATTTGAGACCCACAAAAAAAATCTCTCATAATTTGACGTATAATGGGATAGCATGACAGGTAGGGTATTTGTTATATCCTACTGATAGAAAGTTCAACTTTTTTGTCACAACATTATATATGAATTTGTAAATCAAAAAATATGAATTTCTAGCATTTTTGTATTTGAAAAAAAAGTAGTTTTTTTTTTTTTTGGGTAAAAACATTTTGGGTGGGTAGAAAAAAAGTACTTAGCTAAAACAAAAAAAATCACTTTTTTTTTTGAAAAAAAGTAGTTAGCTAAAACAAAACAAAACAAAAAAAAAAAAAAAAAAAAGGTGATATTTTGAAACTGTTTTGGGTAGTATATGCTCTTAGCTATTAACACCATTAACGGATTAATTATTATTATTATTATTATTTTGAGAATATAAAAAGCAATTATATTAAAATAAAATAAACAATATACAAATTAAAAAGAAAAAAAACAAAATTCTAAATGGCCAAACAAACAACCAAATAACAAAAACAAATCCATCAAAAAATCATAAACGAGCCAGGAAAAACTACTAATATTCTCATAGATGTAATTTGGAAAGTTAGATCTGCATCAAATCAAGCAAGATTAGCATCAACACCTGCCATTGACATCAACGTCGTCGTTGTCCATGTTGCTGTTGTCTAACTCTGCCATTGCTATCACCGCTATCATACTTCAGATACCGCCAGAAATTAGATTTGAAGAGGAAGAACATCTACAATGATATGGGAGAAGACTTGAGAGAAGAGAGAACCATTGTGGGTGTCGAAATTTCAAAAATCTATATCGAAATCGAATGAGAAACACTCAAAACACCTATTGCAAGTATAAAAAGTCCAGATTTACACTCTAAAAATGCATATCTATACTTTAGGAATGTAGATCTACCTTTTAAAAATGTATAGAAAATTGCCCGAGTGTCAACAGAGCACCGCCGAAAATGTCTAGAGAGAGAAGCTCTCAATGCTCTCCCTCTCTTCCAATTGTTATTTATTTTTATTTTTTGTTTCCATGTTATGTTTGCTATTAGTAGTTATGGGGAAAGCCTATGGTGGAATTTGAATTCAATGGAGGCTTTAAAAAATAATTAAAGATAAGTGATAAACTTTAGGAAAATGTTTGGGACTCCCTTTGGGGATGATCCCCACACTCCCAAAGTGATCTTGGCCCTCTATGTATGTGTGGGTACACATCATAAGTGGTTCAGATTTGTGAGATCTTGTGAGGTAGGGGTCTCAATCATTACTCTAAACTTTATACACATTAATAATTAAATTTACATAAAATCTGTAATAATTTTTTTAGTAGTACCACTGTTTGGTAATTTTTTTTCATTTTTAATTGTGATGAAGAGTTTAAGGATTCATTTGAGATGTGGGTTGGCTTTTTTATTTTTTGGCTATTTTAGCCTGGGACTAAAAAGTCTCGTTTGAAATAGGTTTTTTGGCTTTTTTTGACTTTTGTGAGAGAAAAAATGAAATAATTATGGTTTAGATGTGATATTTTGTCTTATTAGACTAAAAAACTTATTTTGTTTTTTTATGATTATTTTAGCCAAAAAGTCTCATTTTATCTTATGACAAACGAAGGCTAACAAGCTTGAGGAAGAAAAAGAAAATAGAGAAGAGAGCGAAGGCAAATCGAAGAGAGCGAAATAGAGATGCAAAATAAATTGGATAAATTATATTTGGTTATTTTTTTGCTTTGGATTTTAAATTTTTGTTTTCATTTTGACCCTTTATGTTTTAGTTTTTTTTCAATTTACTCCAAAAGTTAATTTATATCTAAAATTAGACAAAAAATAACACATTGACAAGCACATGACACAAATATATTTTACTATATATAACTCACACTTCTAACATAAATTTAAATATCAATATAATAATATACTATTTATGTCATGTGATAGCTAATGTATCATTTTCAATCTAATTTGGAATAGAAATTAATTATAAAAGTAAATTGAAAAAAACTTAAAACATAAAGAGCCAAAATGATATAAAAAAACTTCAATTGTCAAATTGCAAAAATAGCCAAATTTAAAAGGGAGAAAGTGTAATTTACTCAAATAAATTTTAATTACACCATTAAAACACTTTCGTTACTCTCTTTTTTTTTTTTTTTTTCCAATTAAAATGCGATTTTATCTATTGTATGGAAAAAGGTCTAATTTTATTTAACACACATTTAATATACCTTTCTTTACCGCTAAAATTTATGCACCGTTCGTTGTTTGTCATGAAATTTAAAATGCTGCATTAAAATCTCATCAATACACATTTAATACAAATTGTGAGAAGTTAGCGGAAAAATACAAATTTACGGGTTTTTTTCTCCTTGTACTGCATCATTTTAAATTCGGTGGTGTTATATACACCAATTAATATACTAGTTAGTGTATTAATACTAGTTATGACATTATTACTGACCTTACTCATTATACAAATTATAAATACCAAAAATCTCTTAAATTATGTCACGTCATCCATTAGTACACTAGTTAATACACTAATTGATACATATAGTATTATTTTTTTAAATTTACAATTTAAGGAAAAAAAATTTGTATTGAATGAATATTGTGAGAAGTTCATGAAAAAATAAAGGGTAAATTATAGTTTACCCTTTTCATGTTATGTTTGACCATTTTTTCATTTTGATTTTCAAAATTTGTTTTAAATTTTGCTAACGAAAAATGGCCACATTGGAAAATTTGACGGTTGTTTCTCATGAAATTTTTCCATTTTTAAATTACAATTTACTCTTTTTATGTTCATAGTTTCTCATGAAATTTACAATTTTTTCCCCACTAATGGAACATTTCAAATTTACGATTTGAGAAAAAACAATTATATTGAATGAATATGGTGAAAAAGTTAGTGGAAAATTAAAGGGTAAATTACAATTGAACGTTTAGCCTTTTTTTATTTTTATTTTTGTCATTATAAATTTTTTTTTTTTTTTACTTTGACCCTTCATATTTTTATATTTTTTAATTTACTTTAAAACCTAACTTCTATTCAAAATGAGATAGAAAATATCATGATAACGGTCATATCACATAAAAATATATTATTATATTGATATTTGAATTTGTGTCATATGTATAAGTTATATATAATAAAATATTTTTATATTAGGTGACTATTAATGTATCATTTTGTTGTCTAGTTTGAACATAAGTTAGATTTGAAATAAATTAGGAAAAATTTAAAACATGAAAGGCCAAAGTAAAAATAAATAAATAAATAATGGCCAAAGTGAAAAAATAACCAAATATAAAAGAGATAAAATGTATCGTACTTTTTTTAGGATGTGTTTGTTTGGAGGGATTAGAGGGGCAATTGGACATCATGTCCATTAGATCATGGAGTCCATTGTTGGTTGCAAATTCATAGGCAGAATTAAGAGTCCGGTTGGACTATCAATCCCACATAAGTGAGATTATTGTATCCTAGGGGGTATGGGATAGAATTGGTGGGATAACTATCCTCTAGGATTAAATAGTAAAATAACTTATTTGCCCTCTAAGTATTTGATTTAATTATGTATTATATTTAATAAAATTAAATGAAATTTAAATGTCTTAATTTAAAAATAAAATAATTTTTTAAAATTTTTATTGATGTTTTATTTAATAATTATTATTTTTAAAATAATTTTATTTTAAAAAATAACACAAATTTTTACTGATATTTTATTTATTTAATTTTTAAAAAATAAAATAAAATTTTACTTAATCTAGCCCACAAAAATTAAAATATTAAAGAAATATTTAATATTGATATTATTTAGTGAACTTTAAAAGGGCTAAATTTTCTTTTGAATATTTATTTTTCTTCATGATATCTCAAATAAATATAAGATTCAATAAAATAGTAATTTCCTTACATCTAATCCCATGGCTAAACAAATATGAGACACACATTTTATCCAATCATATAGTCCAGGGACGACGTATATGTGGATTAACAGTCTAATATATTACAATCCTTTCTTGTCCAATTCATCTAAACAAACATAACTTTACTTTGTTTTATTCATAAATGAATATATAAATAGGCTACTCCAACATATCCGTCAGAAAATATTACCCCTTGATTCATAAACATAACCTTACTGTATTCATTTAATAATCTCAGCACCACATAAGAAAAATGCTATATACCCTAAATAAATTATCAAATTTTTTACCAAACCTCTCACATGGATGTGGGGTCCTACACAAATCACATGTATATAGGTCTCATACCTATATGAGAGATTTGATAAAAAATTTAATAACATATTTGAAATTTCTAGCATAACTCTACCACATAAATACATGAATTTAATGTAAATCCCGTTCGTTGAAAGAAATGGGGAGGAGAGATTAGTTCGATGTCATAGGTCCGCTGCAAGGCTCATTTGATTGTGTGATAAAAATCAAATTAATTTATTTTTTTAATATAAATGTTATAATCACGTAATTATTAAGCTGTGTATAGGTTGAATTGATTCAGTTTTAGAGTAAATTAATAATTGAATCATTTTTTACGATTTCAGAAAAATTAGAATTGTAACTGAACTATCAACCTATGGAACTGGACTATAACTGAATTAGGGGTAAGCAGTGGATATTTCGATCCGCTCAAACTGATTAAACCAAATCGATCTGTTTCATTTTGAACAGATACGTGATGGCAAGCAGACGGTTGTAGATTGATTTTTTCTAATCTGCCTAGATTTAGATGGATGACGAATTTAAGATTCCTTTAGCCGCAACCGAACTGTCAAAACGTGAGCACCACTAGTAATTTGTAAGGCTTTGTGTTTTTAATTTGTTTAAATATTCTATTTGTATTTTTAATTGAAAAAAAGTTTAAATATTTTGTTATGTTTTCAATTTATTTTCAATTTAGAAATCTTTTTATCAAATGTAAGGGTTGATATTTAGTATTTTTGTGTGGAAAATATAAGACTTAATTTTGTCATTTTAAAAAAAAATCAAATTAAATAGTTTTTGAATAAAAAAAAGTAATAAAATAGTTTTGATAATGCATGATTTTCTTATATATATTTATTATTGGTATTTGACAATTTACTTGATAGTTTTTTGATTATGTTGAGTTGGATTGTTATTCAAAAAAAAAATATTGACAAGTTGTATTATGTTCAAAATTTATAAAAGTTTAAACCACCAAACCGATTCGTATCCATCTGCCAATCCACTGAATCTGCATCCGTCAATTCGGCGGACGAATGGTGGATTAGAGGTTTTCTGGCCTCACTGCAAACACCTCTAGTATAAACCGGTTCGGTTCGATTTACAGTTTCATGAATTTTATATAACAATAAATATGATATGTATATTATATTAGTAAACAAATTAATAATAATTAGTTTTGTTAAGTTAGTTAGAGTTAATCAATTTTACAATGATGATCAATTCAAATCTTTTATAAAAAAAATTTATATTTTAATTTTTTTATATAAGAATATAAAAAATAATAAATAAGTATGTTATGGTCCGATTCTGCTCAGAACGTAACCAAAGTCTTGGAACAGGGAACCAAACAAATTTAAATGATTCTACCATTTTCAAAACCAAAACTATAACTAAAAAAGTCGGATCAAACTAATGATTTAGACTGAATTAGATCGATTCACCAGTTCTATTAATTTTTTTGAGCAACTCTAATGATTACGATTATTTAATTAAATTTTTTTTTTTTATATAAAATATCAAATAAAACTTAAAAAATAAACAATTGAAAATAACATTCGTGTTGGGCCACATGCCCCCAACCCTAGTGATTATGATTATTTAATTAATTTTTTTTTTTAAATATCAAATAAAAACTTAGAAAATAAATGATTTAAAATAACATTCAATAAAAGTACATTAAAATTAGTAAAAAGTGTATTCTGTTCTAAGATAAGTTCTTTTTCATATCTCATCTCTCTATACTTCTCCTCCATACTTCTTTTATGGGATTTAGTTTGGATCCACACTAACGATCCGAACCGTCTATCTCGTATGTTCCGCAATGAAAGTCATCCATGTAAAAAATTAACTTCATTGAACAACTACAAATATAGGAACAAATTGTATTTTGTTTTATAAAATAGATGGTTTAAATTTAATTATATTTACCATTCATTTAAAAAAAAACAAAATGTGATTTATTTTTGTATTTACAATTTTTTGAAGAAGTTGATTTTTTGTATGAATGACCTTTATTGTGGGGCTTACGAGATAGATAGTTTGGATCATCGATGTGAGTCTAGATTGAAACTACAAGAAGGGTATGGAGAGGTATGAAGAGATGAGCCATGGAATGAAGCTTATCCTGTTGTGTTCTACAAATATTTTATCTTTGACTTATGCCATAAGGGCACTTGTTAATAAGATCCAAAGTAAAAAACACATTTTAGTGAGTAAGAAAATCGAAAAATTCACAATCCAAACCGGTCCAGTCCAGTCTGATAAGTTTGGACTGATTTTGTTAATCCATGGTTCAGTTCTAGTTTGAAAAATTGAGAAACTAGTCTCCACAGATCAGTTTCGAATTTAAGTTTACGGTTCCCGATTAGAACCGAACCGAACCATATGCAATTTTTTTTAATTATTTAGCATAATTTTAGTTTTGTAATTGTTGTTACCACAACAAAATATTTGTTTAATAAGAGTTTTACGCTTACTACATGTTGAACAATATGTTTATTTACTAGATACTATATTTGTTTAAGTTATGTTTCGAAAAATTATGGATAGATTAATATTGAATAATGTTTGCTTACTGTTAGGTTTTTTGCTTGGTGGGCATATTATTATTATTTTTAAAATTTTTGATAGGTTGAATTTTTTTAAAAATGTTATATGATTTTTTCTTTTTCTTTTTTTTTGTGAACAGATTATATAAAACCGTGGTTCTAAACCGAGTTGTACTATGTTTAAATGGTTTGATTCAAATTGATTCCATGATTTAAATGGAATGATTGGGTTCAAATTTTTAAGAAATCGTATATAACGAATTAGTTCTGATTTTACTACAAATTGAACCAATTCGAACAATGCTTACCCCTACTAGTAGCTTATCAGGTGGTGTAATTTTTCAGTTTATTTTTTTGTATTTATTGAGTTATTTTAACATTGAGTCAACATAGTTTACATTTTAGCTCCTTTTAATATAATTAAAATTTTACTTATTTTCATCTTTAATTAATTTTATTCTATTCTTTAAAAAAAAAAAATTTAAGATCATCTAGTCCAGTGACATTAGCCACCAGCAATTGTGGAACTTGGCTTTTGGTTAATAAATAAAAAAATAAAAATAAAAAGTTGAAAAATCAGAATAATCATTAAAAAGTCAAAAACTAATTTTTAAAAAAAAATCAAATCAAACACACCAATTATTAATGTTTTCTCATATAACTAAAAAAAATCATTTCTAAACACATTAAATTTTCTCAACTTATAAAAAAAAAAATTAAAAAAAATTAAAAAAACCAAACCTCAAACGAGGCTACAATCCATCTACTAGCTACAACACATTTTATTGCCAAAAGGTCCTCACAAAAATTTCATGGGGAAATAAAATTTGGTAATTTTTCATAATTTACTTTTAAAATCAATTTCCGTAAAATTTTAAAATTCAAAATCCAAACTTAAATTCTAATCGATCCATCTCTCTTAATTTTACCTCCATGTGGTATGACTTGATAATACTTTTTAAAAATAGCCATCCCCCCATATCGTTTTGGACTAAACTGCATCCATTAACACCGTTAACTATAGATATGAAATGACAACAATACCTTTATGTAACACCCAGCGGTGTGTGTGTGTAAATTAAATGTATAATTAAAATAAACAACAAAGATATAAATGAATAATTCAGAAAATAATTTAATAAATTAAATTCTGAATTAAACGCTTACAGAAATTTTAAGTCGAGACTTGTATTGGACACAATCTTCTTAAAGTAGATTTCGCCCTCGCTCCGGTACTTCAAATTTTAACCAGCGTCTACTTTCCAAGATGCAACGACTAACACTTAAATTTGCAGCACTATAAAATCAAGTCTGGCGAACCAAAATTCTGTTGTGACTTTTTCTTTTTCTTTCTAAAATAAAATGCAGAACAGATGCAGAGACAGGAAGATGAAAAGAGAAAGAAGAATGTAACGCCCCAACCCTTCACATGTCATCAATATTGTGCGCTTTGGGCCACGCCTGCACGGATTTGTTCTTCCCAGTGGGTCACCCATCCTAGAACTACTCCAGCCTAAACATGCTTAACTGGGAAGTTCTAATAGGGATTTCACCACCCGGGAAAAGGCCTCGATGCTTTATAAGGGTCCAGGTTTTTACTTTTATAGCCCAGGAACTCCCCCTCCATTCCCGATGTGGGACATCGGGACCTTATAATCCACCCCCCTTAGGGCTGCACATCCCCATGCAGTAGCTTGCCAGCTCACAAGCCCACCCACATGCATAGAGAGACGCCAAGGGCCCACACTCGGTACTCCGGAGAGTCGGCTCTAATACCATTTGTAACGCCCCAACCCTTCACATGTCATCGATATTGTCCACTTTGAGCCATGCCCGCACGGATTTGTTCTTCCCAGTGGGTCACCCATCCTAGAACTACTCCAGCCTAAGCACGCTTAACTGGAAAGTTCTAATAAGGATTTCACCACCCGGGAAAATGCCTTGATGCTATATAAGGGTCCAGGTTTTTAATTTTATAGCCCAGGAACTCTCCCTCCATTCCTGATGTGGGACACCAGGACCTTACAAAGAAAGAAGAAAAGCTCTCCAAGAATTCGATCGAAATAAATGTTGGATGGCTGACTATTTATAGGAGGAATGGTGACTATTCGAACAAGTGCCAATAGATAGGCAACTGTTTAGACATATTCAATAACAGTTTGGGCAGGTTCAATTTGAATTCAATAGGTATGAACCTGTTTTGAACCCTTTGAACCTATTTGAGTGGGTCTGAACTCGTTAGGGATCTGTTTGGGTGAAGGAAAACTCTGGACCAATTTATTTTGAATTTTGAAACCAAAATTAAAAATAAATAAATAAATTACAAATATTTTTGGCCTAAAAAGATAAGTATTGGGCCGGACAAGCCCAACCCAACCTCACACCGCGCACCCGTGCCCAAGTTCACGCCCAGGTCTAGCTAAGCCCGCCCGATCGACCGACTGGACAGGCAGCGTGCGTGTGATTTTTGTTTTAGGTCCAATGGGTCTAGCCCACTTTACCCAAAACCTCACCCTTCCACAAACTTGGGTATCCCTTGGGGCCTATCTCAAGTATCCTAAGCTAGAGTATACAAACCCACACAAATCCATAAGCCTTTCCAATGTGGGACAAACACATTTCACAAATGTGTAGGAAACCCACCTAAAGCCATTTCCACGAACCCGAAAACGCGCGGAATTCTCATTCATCCGGAAATGGTTTTGAGTAACCAAATACATGGTTTTATTGACTACGCGACATTAAACATGAACCCAATGAAAAACATTAAAAATAACGCTTGGGTCCCGCCTTAATTAATGCTCAAAGTTAGCAAAAAATAAGGTTTTTTCAAAGCCATTTTCCAACAATCCCCCACATGAATAGAATTCAAGATAACGGACATACAACAAGATGCAGAAAAAGCAAAAAAACATTAAGAAGATACACCACATCAAGATAGATAACTTTTGGCTTTGAACCTCCTCTAGTAAAAGCCTATCGGACTTACTAGCTAACCAATAGACGCGATGCCTTGAACTGTTCAACTGTTTATGTAAGCCAAGACAATAGACTACACATAATGTATCCTCAGACATAGTTTGGTTCTTACGGTTATCTTCATTTTGGCCCTGAACAAGACCTCGTAATTCATAAATCATGAGTGCTCTAGAGAATTTAGCCTTCTCAATTCTCACAGAATTAGCCCAGTTCACACTCATATAGGTGACTTCTTATTAAGAATATCCTGCTATACCCCACTTGGATGTCCAAGTTATAAGAACTATTAAAAGCAAAGCTTGTCCTATTAACGCTGCAGGTATCACTCTTCTTATCATAGAAATAGATAAGAGTAAACCTCCTTAGTGATACGTGAAGTCATCCATAATTCGATTGTCCCTTTGAACCTAGATCTTGGAATCGCCAGTCAACTAGGTTGGGTTGCCACTATGGCGACTTTTAAGTAATAGGATTTAATCTCATTCCCCTCGATAAATGGTACACTTGCTCTCTGGCTAGCCCTTTAGTTAATGGATCTACAATATTCTCTCTTGACTTTATATATTCTATGGAAATTATTCCATATGAGAGCAAATGTCTAACGGTATTATGTCTTCAACAAATGTGTCGAGACTTACCGTTATACATATGATTTTGTGCCCGTCCTATTGCTGCTTCACTGTCACAGTAAATGCATATCGCTAGCATAGGTTTAGGCCACATTGGAATGTTTTCTAAGAAATTACAAAGTCATTCTGCTTCTTCTCCTATTTTATCTAATGCAATAAACTCATATTCCATTGTCGACCTTTCTATGCATGTTTGCTTAGAGGATTTCCAAAAGACTGTAGCACCTCCCAGGGTAAAGACGTATCCACTAGTGGATTTTGAGTCTTTAGTATCCAATATCCAATTCGTATCACTGTACCTCTCGAGCATTGCTGGATATTTGGTATAATGTAAGCCATAATTCTGGGTATGTCTTAGATACCCAAGTACCCTAATTATTGTTTTCCAATGATCGGACCCTAGATTACTTGTGTACCTACTCAATTTGCTAACAACATAGGCTATATCTGGCCTAGTGCAATTCATTAAGTACATCAAGCTTCCGATTATCCGAGAGTACTTTAATTTTGATATGTCTGCACCTGTATTTTTTGACAAATGAAGACTAATGTCAACAGGTGTTTTAGCAGGACGGTCGTCATGCTTTCCAAATTTCTCCAGAATTTTCTCAAAATAGTGAGACTGAGATAAAGCATATCATTAAGATGTTCTAGTAATTTTTATTCCTAGAATTATATCTGCTACTCCCAGATCTTTCACGTCAAACTTTTTGTTCAACATTTTCTTTGTGGATTTAATCATGTCATTATTGTTTCCAATAATGAGCATGTCATCCACATAAAGACAAACTATGACATAGCCTTTGTCTGTGCTTTTAACATAGACGCATTTATCATATTTGCTTATCTTAAAACTATCCGAAAGCATAGCATGATCAAATTTTCCATGTCATTGTTTTGAAGCTTGTTTTAATCCATAGAGGGATTTGACAAGTTTACAAACCTTTTTCTCTTGGCCAGAAACTTGAAACCCTTCTGGTTGTTCCAGTGGAAGATCCACCAGTTCCCAAGTATGATTTTGCAGAATTGATTTAATTTTACTATTCACAGCTTCTTTCCACAATGGAGCTTCAGGACTTGACATTGCTTCCTTGAAGTTTTGAGGCTCATTTTCTAATAGGTATGTCAGAAAATCTGGACCAAATGATTTAGAGATCCTAGCCCTCTTACTACGTCTAGGTTCATCTACTTTATTATCATTGTGGTCTTCACTGCTACCCATAGCAGTATCAAAAGTTCTTTTACTTGAACTTCACTCTTCAGTTTCCTTGCAAAGGAAAATGTGTTCAAAAAACGACGCATTCCTTGACTCAATAATAGTGTTTACATGCATATCAGGATTTTCAGATATATAAACTAAAAATCTATATGCACTACTATTATTTGCATAACTAATGAACACAAAATCAATGGTTTTTGGTCCTATCTTGGTCATTTTGGGACTAGGGATTGCCACCTTGGCCAAACACCCCCACACTTTGAGATAATTGTAGGTAGGTCGTCAACCTTTCCATACTTCATAAGGTGTTTGATTGATTTTTTTGTGGGGTACCCTGTTAAGGATAAAATTCGTAGACAAAATCGCCTCACCCCACAAGTTCTGAGGTAACCTTGAACTAATCAACATGGCATTCATCATCTCTTTAAGAGTTCGATTCTTTCTCTCAGCAATTCCATTTGATTGAGGAGAATAGGGTGCAGTGGTTTCGTGAATAATACCATGTTCAGAAAAAAAATTCCTCAAATGGTGCATCATACTCACCACCTCTGTCACTCCTCACTACTATAGATACTCTATTTTTTACTACCCTTAAGACTTGGACACCTTAGGTTGATCACTCGATGATGAAAGTTATGCTGTACAAATGTTCGATTTCTTCAGCAATGAGAGCTTCTAAATCCCAACCTTACATCCCATTTTTGACCAAAACTGTTTTTGACCAAAACTGTTTTTGACCAAAACTATTTTAGACTTTAAAACTCTCTCTTTCAAATAATTTTTGAAAATGTTTTTGAAAATGTTTTTACGATGTTCTGAGGCTCGCATTTCGTTAAAAATTACACTTTTCGGTAAACCGAGTAAGGACAAAGTGGAAATAAATGGAAGAGAGGTGTGCTCTTTGAAAAATCTTTAAAAACTTCTTATTGATAGATTTGGAGTTAAAGAAAATAGGAGGGGAGGGAAGAAAACTAGTTGGGAAAATGGTTGAGCTTGAAACCGTTACAAGAGTTGAGCAGCCTTCACTAAATCAGGCTTATCTTTTTGTACACTTTGATTTTAGTTTTGAGGCCACCACCATTGGAAATTGGACTTCCGGGACTTCAATTCAGACTCAAGAAACTCCTAAAGCCAAGTCCAGATGAAGGAGATATGGCTGTTTGAAGTTAGGCATCAATCCGATTAAGATATAAATGAGCAACCTTCACTAAAATAGGCATATCTCTTTGCACACTTAGAATTTATATGTGACGCTTCCACCATTGGAAATTAGACTTCCGGGGCTTCAATTTAGACTTAACAATGACCTAAAACCGAGTCCGAATGAAGGAGATATACCCATTTGAAGTCGGGCCTAGAAGTAGATTTTCTGTGGCCAGCAATTCACACTTCTGGCTTGCCAACCACTGGTGAAAAACCCAGATATTTTTGGCTAGTTGTCCCCCAAAACCTCTAGCTATTCTAGGCATGATATTTTCAACCTGAGGGGCTGTTTTTCTATATATACCAGGCCTTCCTTCTTAATTTAAGGTTACAAAAAATTCCAAAACCTCAAATTCTTGAAATTCTCTCTCTATCTCTATCTTGCAACCTATATACCCTCTCTCTATACTTCCTAAACCAATATTGGAGCTCTCCTAGTTGAGATCATTGAATCCAAATTTCAAGCTTTGAGAGTGAGAACTTGTTGGTTTGTGAACAAAAGTGTTATTCCTCTTCAAGAGGTATAACCTTGGCCTTCTCTACACTACTTTTACCTCATCTTTTCTCACTATTTTTAGACTATTTTTGGACTATTTTTATGGGCTGAAGCTTATGGTTTAAGGCTATTAAAGGTAGAGGGGTTAACCACCTTCTTTACACCTTGTCTCCTAAGCCTTCACACTTGTGTTTCCCATCTCTTCCTCAACTTTTTTTTCCAGCTTTTAAACATTGATTTTCAGAGCTTTTTCAGTGGCTAAAATGTTGTTTTGCAGTCCAAAAATGGAGGGGGTAGCCTTCCCTTCTTGTGTCTTGTTTACTAGTTTATATAACTCTATGTTTTAGCTTACTCGTTTAGCTATTTTCACTTCAATTCCAGCATTGTTTTAGTGTATATTAGGACTGTTTTTATGTGTTAGTTTCATTTATGCTTTATATTACATGTTTATAGTGTAATGGTCTTCATAGGCTTAGTGGTTTAGGCCTTAACCACCAGCCTATTTGAGTTGATAGTATTTATTTTTTGTTTTCCATACTTATTTTCATCTCTAATCATCTCTGCAACCTCTCCTTTTTCTTAGCATTTTATTTTCTTTGAAAGTTGTTTCAAACCGGTTGTTTGTTTAAGCTTGAGATTGAGGTTGTTGTGTTTAATGGTTTAATCCCTTTAGGGATTCATTACCAATGGTATGACATCTCTCTCTATCTCTCTCATGCTTAAAATAACTCTTGGTTTGGTACTTCTTTCCATTAGAGGACTTAAAGCTCACCTTTGGACTTAATTGACTAAGGAATGGTTGGTAATTAAAATAGAGTAATAAAATGAAGACTAAAAGTGATGCAAGGTAATAATTTGGTTTGGGTTCAATCGGACATTAATTGAACCCTTGAGTCTTGAGTTGTTTCATACTCATGACTGATGTAAACGACTCAAGATTTATTGTCATAGGGAGGGGGTTTAAGAGTCATTATTTGTTGTATTTATTGAACTTGCACACTTTGATTCATAGGCCATCATGCAATGAAATTGCATCCATTGATGGTTTGTGAACCAAATTTACTACTCCTTTGAGCTGTTTGATGATAAGGAGGGGTGAGTTATACAAACATCTTTTGAGAATACCTGTGCTTACTCTGTTTGCTCTCTGTTGCAGCAGGAAAAACCAGGCATCAGTGGCTGGCAGGCCACTATTTGGAGACGGCAGGCCATCATTTGTGGCCGACAGGCCACCACTTCTAGCCTGTCGACCACCTTTGCAAAACCCAGTAGTGGCCTTTTGAAATGGAACAGAATTAGTTTTGAGGTAAAAAAATAGTGCAAGTGTTCTACTGTGCAACAGATGCTTCCTAGCAGCAGAACAGTGGCTTTTTCGGGTGGAAATCCGCGTGCATGCATGAGTACTCCTTGCTTCCCAGGGCTATTTAATCTAATTACTTAGCTTAGATATTTGTTGTAATTAATTAGTTGTAGCTAGTTAATTTTGTAAAGTGTTGTAAATAATTAGTTAACTAGACTAGTTATCTAATTTTGTCTTGTAATAATTAGTTAAGTAGCTTAGCTAATTTATTCATTCGTTTTGTAATAGTTAGTTAATTCGTAGTAATTAGCTTAGCTATTTAGTTTATTCGGACCCTCCTGCGTGAGGGCACAATATTGTAATAACATGTATGTCTTCCAACCCCACGTCTTTCTCCCTTTTATTTAACTACTTATGATGATTAGTTTAAGGCATCATATTTTGTTTAGCATACTTTATGTTTGCATCCACTTGTTTTGCATGCACCGAGACTCGACACATCATTCTAACTTGCATTGTTAGTTAAACACTTCTTTGAATATGTGCTTAGACCGCATTCTATCAAATTGCTTCATATGCCATAATTAGTAACTGAGCCTAATAATTGCATATCGCATGTGTTGCATTAGTCATATTGCATAGTTAGGATCATGCATCTTTCTAACTTTATCATCTTTTTTGGCTTAGAGTACTAGGTGAGCCTTTACTCGCTTTAGCATATTGCATTGTATGTTAGTGTTGCCATATCAAAGCATGCTTACCATGAGGTTAATTGCTTGAATGCCTGTGGATGAAGGCTAGTTGCTTGAATTGAGATAGTTTGATTCATGTACATTTGAGCCCACATTTTCAAATGGCACATTCGCAAACTATTTTCAAAACAAACATGAATCAAGTATTCCAATTTTTGCAAATTAGTTTATACTTGTGTGCACATCACATAGTAATGCTAGCCTAATAAATCGGAACAAGAGCATATAATGTAAATAAGAATCACATCATGATTAGTAGAGGCCAATTTTTGATCGGGCGAGCAAGGGTGCTCAATTCATGACCTTCCCCTCTCATACCTAAGTTCCCGAGCCAAGACAATCTTGGTGATGACGAACACGTGGCCTTTGGCACGAGTCATGGGTTTCCTAAATTTCCCAAAAAATATCTAGGTGGTGACTCTGTATCTAGCAAAGTAATTCATTTTTGGCATTTTGATTCAAAATCGATTTTCTAAAAGATTCGTCAGATTTGGACTCTTTGGTGTTTATCTATTTCACATTGCACTTGTGAGATTAAATTCAGAACCGCGGGAGTCCAATACTGTAGGGCTTATTCGTCTTTCGAAAGGAGCATGAAAAGTCGAGCTACAACTACTTTAATAGTTTTGCCAAGTTGATTTTCAACTTCAAGTTTATATTGCTTAAAAACCTCTAAGGTTTCATCTTTACTTCTGAATAAGTAAACATAGCAATATCGAGTGCAATCATCAATAAAAGTAATAAATTACTTTTTACCTCCTCTAGTTTGAACAAATTTTAAATCACAGATATATGTGTGAACTAAACTTAGAGGTTCAGTACTTCTTTCTACTTTATTAAATGATGCCTTAATGAGTTTTGCCTCAATACAAATCTCACATTTATGATTATGATCAAATTCTAAGTTTGGTAAACATTCTAAAGCAACAAGTCTACGCAAAGAATTAAAATTAACATGTCCTAATCTATCATGCCATAAAAAAGAAGATTCAGCAATATAAACAGAAGATGTGTTCTTATTATTAATAGCCAAATTTGGTACAACAGTATTTACATTGAGCTGAAAAACCCCAACACTCATATAACCTCACCCCACATACATTCCACTCTTGGAGAGTATAACCTTATTAGATTCAAAGACTAATTTAAACCCATTCTTGATCAACAAGGACCCAAAAATCAAATTCTTGCGAATCTCTGACACATGGAGTACATTGTTAAGAGTGAGTTCTTTCCCCGAAGTCATTTTCAACACAATCTTTCCTTGTTCTTCTATAGTTGAAGTGGAGGAGTTTCTCATAAAAAGTTGTTCCCCACTTTCCATCACTTTGTAGGTTGTGAACATTTTCTTATTTGCACAGATATGGCGGGTTGCTCTAGTATCCACCCTCAATTCCTTGGGATTGCCCACCAAATTTGCCTCAGAGACTACTGCAGCAAGATTGATGTCTACCACTCCATTGGAAAGATAAAAATCCTCGGCTATGTTGGCTTGTGCTGGCTTTTTGCTTGAACTCCCTCCATCCTTGTGAACGTGACAATCCTTAGCGCGATGTCCATCTTTGCCTCACACAAAACACTTGCCTTTGAACCTCTTATTGAACCCATTGTTAATCACTTTGTTGATCTTACTAGTGGATCCTTGTTTGGGACCATTGTCATCATGCTTCCGCTTCTTATTGTTGAACTTTGACCCTTGTTCATGCTCCACAACATTTGCTTTAGACTGCATGACATGGTTTCCTGACTTTTTGTCAAAACCACAGTTGTCCTCCTCAATTCTTAGCCGCACTATCAGTTCCTCCAATTTCATCTACTTGTGCTTATGTTTCAGATAATTCTTGAATTCTTTCTAGGATGGTGGCAATTTTTCAATGATTGCCACTACTTGGAAAGATTCATTGAGAACCATCCCTTTCGCATGTATGTCATGGAGAATTAATTAAAGATCTTGAACCTGGCTAATAACCGTCTTGGAATCTATCATTTTAAAATCCAGAAAACGGCCGACAACTAATTTCTTTGTACCGATATCTTCTGTCTTATATTTATGATCTAGAGATTCTCACAGTTCTTTAGTAGTGCTTTTGACACTATATACATTGTACAGTGTATTGTCCAACCCATTGAGGATATAATTCCGACACAGAAAATTACCATGTTTCCATGCATCGACTACGACAACCACTTGCTGGTCAATTTCTCCCTCGTTCAGTGCCGGTGCTTTTTCATGAGTAAAGCGAGCCAAATTCAATGTGGTAAGATAAAACATCATCTTTAGTTGCCATCTTTTAAAATAATTTCCGTTGAATTTTTCTGGCTTCTTTCCATGATTTACCGGTATTGCCGAAGTCATCATTGGCATAACAGGTGTGGGGGTCGGAGTAATAACAGTCTCAGTACTGTTTATTTCAGTTGTCATAATTTTAACGAAATAATAATACACCAATCACAAATTTATACATAATAGAATTTACACAAAAAATAATATTTTGTAACAAAATTCCAATGATAAACAATATATGACTACTATGTTATCAAAGAAATTATTAAATAGTATATTACTATTTAAGAAATTAAACAGTATATGACTACTATTTAATTTCCCGAAACAAAATATTATTTAACACACAAATTAAAAAAAGAAAAGAAAAAGAAATATACTTTAAGATTGTTACACCCAGCGGTGTGTGCGTGTAAATTAAATGTATAATTAAAATAAACAACAAAGATATAAATGAATAATTCAAAAAATAATTTAATAAATTAAATTCTGAATTAAATGCTTACAGAAATTTTAAGTCGAGGCTTGTGTTAGACACAATCTCTTTGAAGTAGATTTTGCCCTCGCTTCGGTGCTTCGAGTTTTAACGGGCGTCTACTTCCTAAGATGCAACGACTAACACTTGAATTTGCAGCACTACAAAATCAAGCTTGGCGAACCAAAACTCTATTGTGGCTCTTTCTTTTTCTTTCTAAAATAAAATGCAGAGACAAGAAGATGAAAAGAGGAAGAAGAAAGAAGAAAAGCTCTACAAAAATTCAATCGAAATGAATGTTGGATGGTTGACTATTTATAGGAGGAATGGTGGCTATTTGAACAGCTGCCAACAGATAGGAAACTATTCGGATAGATTCAATAACAGTTTGGACAGATTCAGTTTGAATTTAACAAGTATGAACCTGTTTTGAGCCCTTTGAACCTGTTCGGGTGGGTCTGAACTCGTTAGAGATCTGTTTGGGTTACGGAAAACTCTTGACCAATTTATTTTGAATTTGAAAACAAAATTAAAAATAAATAAATAAATTACAAATGTTTTTGGCTCAAAAAGATAAATATTGAGCCGGACAAATCCAACCCAACCTCACACTACGCACCCAAGCCCAGCCGACTAGACGGATGGTGACGGCAGCGCACGCGCGTAGTTTTTGTTTTAGGTCCAATGGGTCTAACCCACTTTACCCATAACATCACCCTTTCACAAACTTGGGTACCCATTGGGGCTTATCCCAAGTATCCCAAGCTAGAGTATATAAACCCACACAAATCCGTAAGCCTTTCCAATGTGGGACAAGCATATTTCACAAATGTGTTGGAAACCCACCTACAGCCATTTCCACAAACCCAAAAATGCGCGTTGAATTTTCATTCCTTGGGAAATGGAATTGAGCAACCAAATACACGGTTTTATTTATTACATGGTATTTAACATGAACCCAATGAAAAACGTTAAAAATAACGTTTGGGTCCCACCTTAATTAATGCTCAAAATTAGCAAAAAATAAGGATTTTTCGAAACTATTTTCCAACACTTTAAACCTTATATTTTTTGTTATTATCTTTCTCTCTCATCTCTCATACACATAATTTATAATGTATAGTGTTAATTCAATTAAATCACAATTAATTACAAATTCTTAATTATTTATTGTAATTCTTAAATTTTATTCTAATTTTAATTTAATTATATTTTAGATCACAATTAATATTAAATATTTAACTATTTATTGTAATTACTAACTTTTAATCTAATTTTAATTTAATTATATTTTATATCACAATTAATCCTAAATTCTTAATTATTTATTATAATTCCTAACATGTTAATCTAATTTTAATTTAATTACATTTTAGATCAATTCTTAATTATTGTTTATTTTATATTTTATTTAATTATGTTTTAAAACAATTCTTAATTATATTTTAGTTTAATTTAATTTATTTTATTTTAATTAACATATTAATTTAATTTTAGGTTTGGAGAAAATGAGGGTAAAATTATCCTTTTACTGTATTAATTTCATTTTAAATTTTTAAAAAACAAAACCTACTCTAAAAATGGTATATGTAATACGACCTCTATTAGTTTGGATGAAAAAACAAACTGTAGCACTTTAATCCAAAATCACATGGGGACTTTTTAACTATATTTGAACGATATGGAAGTAAAGTACTCTAATCCCAAACCACAAGAGGGTAAAATAAATTTAACCCTTGTATATATATTTAGTATTTTTATTTTTATCAAATTAATCTATATTTTAAAAAAATCAAAATATAAGCTCCGGAAAACTCAACCAATGATTTAATTAAGAAGAAAGACTACAAAGGGGTCCTAATTAATATGATTCGATAAAACATATCAATGATTTAATTAAGGAGAAAGACTACAGAGGGGTCCTATAGACATCCCATTTTTGACCGACTTTAAGATTCAGACGTCATCGATTGAGCACTCGGTGATTGTGCATGTTGTGCTCATTTCGAGTTTCCGGAGTTTTCGGTCGAGTGCCTTGCCTTCGGGCCTCTGAACTCTTTGTGTTTCTGCTCGGTTTGTGGACCAAGCCTTGTTTCCCTTCCCTGGAGAGAGGGAGAGGTTCTGTGGACCATCCTTTATTGGTTGTAGACCACTTTTCTTGTTTGGAGACTAGTTTTCGATTTTCGGAGCCTTCGACCGCGCGCCTTCTCTCGGGACCGCTTAATGTTCTCCGTTTGGCTTGGTTTTTGAACCATGCCTTGTTGCCTTTGCCTAGAGGGACACTGTGGTCTGGGAGACCACTTTTGGGGTCGTTGACCACTTTTGGTGCCCGTAGACTAGTTTTCGAGTCTCTCAGCTGCGCGCCTTGCCTCCCGGACTTTCGTCTTGCATCCTTTTTGGTTTGTTTTTGGTACAAACCTTATTTTCCTTGTTTGGAAGATGGTACAAGGGTGGGAGACCAGTTCTTCCCCTGGGAGACCAGTTCTTCCCCTTGGAGACCACTTTCCTTCCCACTAGCCAGTTTTATTGTGATACCCCTGCTCCGTAATTTGTTAATTGGTCCTTAATACGAGTATGATTATGTGTCTAACATGATTTTGTGTGCCATTATGTGAAAATATGTGGTTTTGAATTTCTATCTGTTCATCGTAGGAATATCTGTTTAATTATCTGCTTTGGAAATTAAATTGAAGGCCTTATCGGCCACAGAACCCGAAATTGATTGCGCTATTATGATTAGCGTAATTTTTAGAGCCTATGGTGAACTTTAATTGAAAATTGATTTAAATTGATTTATTTAATGGCCTTGTGCTCAAATTGTTAATATTTGTAATTTTGGTTAGTGGGATTTGTTGGGTAAGAGCACTACACCTCCCATTCCCGCTTGTATCTTCACTTGGGCTGATCAAACTCTAAGAAAGAGAGAGGGGCCGGCTGTTAGAGAGAGAGAGGGAGAGAATTATGTAATTTTTTACTCAAGCTTGGGAATTTGAAGTCTAGTTCAAGAATTAACCATAGATTGGGCTTCTAGGTAAGCATTGATTCTTGAATTCATGAGTTTAAGGTGTAATCTTGTGTGTTCAAAGTCAATTAATGGTCAAGAGCATGTTTTGAATTGGTTTTGTTGAATTGGAAGACCATATATGCATGCATGTATGTAATTACCTTGAATTTGCATGTTTGAGCACCCAATGTATGATCCATGTAAGTCTTTAGTTGAAATCCATGTTTTGACCATGATTTTATCATAAGAGATGAGAATAAGGGTTATGTGTCACATGCATGTACAATTTATGAGGGTAGGGGCTTTGAATACATGAATATGTTATGATGAAAGTGAGTTTGGTATAATTTGAGCCATGCATGTGATTATTTTATGAAATTGAGCTCCATGAGGATGTGTTTTGGTGTTTATACCATATTAGTACAAGTATGTGTGGAATTGGAGCTATAAAATGCGTGAATTGTTAGTTAAAAGTCGAAAAGAAACTCAAGAACACAATCTGGGATTCCCAGAATTTTGATGTCTGTAACAACCCTCGTACTGATTACCGATAAACTACTGAATTAGCTACTGATTACTGCTAAACTGAACTGATAATGACTGATAATTGAATTAACTGAAGTACTGAATGGACTGATTGAAATCGAAACTGAAATTGAATAAGTTTATCTATTGAATTGCATATTGCATCTGTTTGATTGATTGATTATCTGTTTGAATTCATATGTTTAAACTGCTAATTGAAGGCCTTATCGGCGGCCGAGTTAGGAACCGTTTAGAGTTTTGGGATCAGTAAAATATTTGTGATTTAATGGTATATTTATCTGAAAAATTGATTAGGAATGATTAAATTAGATTAAAAGGAGTTAATTGCCAAATTTAACTTATTTACCAAATTACCACCTATAGTGGGCCTTTATTTATTATTATTGTTTGAGCCTTATCACCTAATCAAAACAATTGATCAGCCATTTCCTACACTCCAGCCGACCAAAGTGAGAGAAAGGGAGAGAATTAAGAGGAAAATTGAATTCATCTTGTTCATCTTGTGGATTGCTTGGGAATTTGAAGGATTTGTAACATAGGTTGCTAAATTGAACTTCTAGACAAGAAATTGAGACTTAGGTAAGAAAATTCACCATCTTCTTGTTGTCTTTAAGCTTCATCTTGCATGGTTCGTGCTCCATTGTAGGATTAAACCATGATTTAGTGCTAAGAGGTTGAATTATGCTTGGATTGTTGCATGCATGGTTGAATTGGTGGTTTTGAGTTGAGTTCATGTGAAGATTGTCCATGCATGTCCATGTTTAAGCTAAAGTCCATGTTTTCATTTTGCTTTCCAACTATTGAGCTCAATTGAGCAAGGATTGAAGCTTAATTTTGGTTTAAAGCTCATGCATTGCATGTTTTAAATGGTTCTTGAAAATGGGTTTGAATGTTGGATTTAATTGACTCACTTTTGGGGCTTGAATTCACAAATTGGCTTTTAAAACTTGTTATTCATTGTTTTGGGATGTATTTTCCAGAATTTGGGCCCAAGAGGTCGAGAATTGAGTTGAGAATGCTTGGTTTGAGCTTGGGAGGCAAATCTGGAAATTCCAGATTTGGCTTCTTCGCTCGAGCGAAGGATTCCTCGCTCGAGCGAGCATCGAGCGTGGTATCGCGCGTAAAAATCCAACAACCAGTACTTTTGCATTTTACAGACCGCTCGAGCGAAGGACCTCTCGCTCGAGCGAAGCCTTTGATTTTGCAACCTCGCTCGAGCGAAGGAAGGCTCGCTCGAGCGAGACCCCTGTTTTCAGCAACTTTTGAAAAATGCCTTCCAACTGTATTTTTGCATCCTCATCTCATCCTAGGCATTCTTAGGCCTAGTTTAAAACATCTTAATGAGGATTTAGACGTAGAACCACACCGAGGAAATTTAGGGATTTAATTATCATCCTTCCCGACTGTGAAACTTAGTGTGTGTTCTATTTGTTAACTGTTTAGGGTTGGCTCTCTGGGACGCGCTCTAGCTGCTATTAGCCCAATCTCTGTGAGTAACGATCGTGTAAAGATATGTTCAAAATGGTTATCTTTTGAATACTGAACTGAACTGTTTATTGAACTGATATTATTTACTGAATGAATGTATGTCCTGTATTCTGAACTGTATTGTGGCATCCTTAGCACTTACTGTTTACTGTTACTGTTACAGAGCTCTGTCGGTTCCCTTATGGAACCATACTATTTACTGATTGATGGCCATCATTACTGTTGGGTCTGTTAAGACCCGGTCCTTTTGGACCTACTGTTTATAGGCTAATGGGTGTACCACATATGACTGATTGACTGAAATATTGAAAGACTGAAATACTGTTTAATGAACTGTTTTCATTACTGTCAGGACATTCATTCATAACCTCTTTACGCTTTATGTTATTCACTGGGCTTTAGCTCACTATTTATATATATATATGTAGGTTCTCAGCAGCCAGACCGGAGCTAGGAGCGTGGGTTGGTCCCCAGTTTTGTCAAGCCAGCCTATGTGCCTCACTGCGAGGTTCCGAGTTGCCATGCTATGGCTTGGGGTGTTTTTGTGTCCCCCATCGGTCTCCTTACTGTTTTGTACTACTGTATAGACTGTCTACGGTTTTACTGTACTGTTATCGAGGGATTAGGTCCCCGTACTGAATGTTTGTATATGATTGTATAGACTGTACTGTTCTGAACTGTATGAATGCATGAAAAATGTTTTTGGCATACAGATTTTCACAGCTCAATGGACACTAGTTACTTACTGTATTGGCTTCCGCCAGGCCCTGTACTCTGTTTAACTGTATTACTGTTCAGCAGGCCTTCGGTAATCTCGGATTACTGGCCAGTTACGGTGCTAAACCCATATGGCCGGGTTTGGGTCGTGACAAAGTGGTATCAGAGCGATACTTATCACGAGTTATACCGCACACATGTGTCCAAATGAGCTATAGGGTGTCCTAGAAAGGCAATTGGGGCATCTCATGAACTTGAAAAGTGTGTGCTTATGACTGACTGATTATATGTTAAAATGTTAAACTGTTTAATTATACAACCGCTTATAATGATAACTGTTATGACTGCTTATAGTGAAATGGATAACGCAAACACTACAAATGAAACTGAATCATCATCCTCTGAGGCCAAAATGGCCAGACTTGAACAAATGATGGGACTGATAATTGAAAGACTAGATCAACAACCGAACCAACAGCCCCCACCTCCTCCTCCTCCGGTGCAACCGGAACAGAATGTACAGAATGTGAATGCTAATGAGGTGGACATTATTGCACTGACTCATAAATTCAGCAAGATGAAACCGCCGTCCTTCCAGGGAGGCTTAGAACCGCTAAAGGCTGAAGCATGGGTCCTTGAAACAGAAAAGTTGTTTGAAGTTTTTCTGTGCTCGGAAGCAACTAAAGTACTGTTAGCTACCTTCACCCTACAAGAAGAAGCTAGAAGGTGGTGGATGTTGATCCGTGATACAAATACTGTTATGACTTGGGCTCAGTTCAAGGAGTCCTTCTTTGAGAAATATTTTCCTCAATGTGTCAGGGACAGAAAGGTAACTGAATTTGAACAACTGAGACAGGGCACAATGTCTGTTGCCGAATATGAGACGAAGTTCACCGAGCTTGCTAGGTATGCACCGCATATGGTGGACACCGACTACAAAAAGGCCAGGAAGTTTGAAGGCGGCCTGAATGTTGCTATCCTTGACAGATTCAACATGTTGAAATTGCCAACTTATGTGAATGTTCTTGACCGGGCCTTGATGGCCGAATCAAATATTGAAGCACTGAAACAAACTGAACCACCAACAACTGAATGGCGTGGTAAAAGACAGGGTTTCAAATTCAAGAAAGGCAAGCATGACCCTGTAAACAAGAAACAGAATACGGGGTCAACAACTAGCCCCAGCCAAGGGAGTGGATTCATTCCACCCTGCTCTACATGTGGCAACAAGCACAAAGGAGTTTGTCACAACATAACGGGAGCCTGTTTCAGATGTGGCAAGGTGGGCCACAGAATTAAAGACTGCCCTTCTGCTCCACCAGTTAGTAGTAAAGCTACACCGAGCGCAGCAGCATCAAATGTAGCACCAAAGCCTAACCCCAAAGCTACCGGGAAAGAGCCTATGAGGCAGGGCCGAGTATTTGCCCTAGTACCGGGAGACGTTCAGAATACTGAGACCGTTGTGTCAGGTATCCTCCCTATTTGTACTCAGAATGCATATGTATTGATTGATTCGGGGTCTACACATTCTTATGTGTCGCATGCTTTCTCACGAAAATTAAATAGACCCTTAGAACCCATGAATTATCTGCTAGCTGTATCATCACCTGTTGGGGGATCCATGACATGTGCATATATGTATCCTGCTTGTGAAATTATTGTTGGAGATATGCATCTGTTTATTGATTTACTGCCATTGAACATTGATCACTTTGATGTAATATTGGGGATGGATTGGCTACAAAAATATCATGCCACTATAGACTGTGTAACAAAACAAGTAGTTTTCCGCCCCCCTGGTTTGCCTGAATTTGTGTTTAATGGGAGTGGAGTAGTACCTCCTCCGTATTTGATTTCTTCAGTGAAAGCTGTTAAATTAATTAGAAAGGGGTGTAAAGGATATCTGTGTTCTGTGCTGACTGTGTCTACTGATGATGGTGTTAAAACTGATGTGAATTGTATTCCTATAGTCAGAGAATTCCCAGATGTATTTCCAGATGATCTGCCAGGGGATTTGATTGACAGGGAGATTGAATTTACCGTTGATGTGATTCCGGGAACACAGCCAGTGTCTAAAGCTCCTTACAGAATGGCCCCAACAGAACTGAAGGAGTTGAAAGTGCAATTGCAAGAACTGTTAGACAAGAAGTTTATCAGGCTCAGTACTTCACCGTGGGGTGCACCTGTTTTATTTGTAAAGAAAAAAGATGGCTCACTGAGACTGTGCATTGATTACCGTGAATTGAATAAGGTAACTATGAAAAATAAATACCCATTGCCACGTATTGATGATTTATTTGATCAGTTACAGGGTGCACAAGTGTTTTCCAAAATTGATCTCAGATCGGGGTATCATCAACTGAAAGTGAAACCAGAAGACATTGATAAAACTGCTTTTAGAACGAGGTATGGCCATTATGAATTTTTAGTTATGCCATTCGGAGTCACGAATGCCCCTGCTGCTTTTATGGACCTTATGAACCGAATTTTTAAACCATACCTTGATGATTTTATTGTAGTATTTATTGATGACATACTGATCTATTCAAAAGGTAGAGAAGAACATGAACACCACCTGAGACTTGCCTTGCAGACCCTAAGGGAACAGAAACTGTATGCTAAATTGTCTAAATGTGAGTTTTGGCTTGATCATGTTATGTTTTTGGGGCATGTTGTTAGCAAAGATGGAATTTCTGTTGATCCGCAGAAAATTGAAGCTGTAGTGAACTGGCCTAGACCAACAAATGTGACTGAAGTCCGAAGCTTTTTGGGATTGGCTGGATATTACAGAAGATTTGTCAAGGATTTCTCCAAAATTACCTTACCATTGACTCAGTTAACTCAGAAGGGGACATCATTTGACTGGACAGACCAAAGGGAGTCAGCATTTCAAGAGTTGAAAACTCGACTTGTGACTGCACCGGTCCTTACTCTACCTTCAGGTACGGATGGTTATACTGTATTTAGTGATTCTTCTCATAAGGGTTTGGGGTGTGTTTTAATGCAGAATGGGAGAGTTATTGCTTATGCTTCCCGACAGTTGAGACCACATGAAAAGAACTACCCGACCCATGACTTGGAACTTGCTGCAGTGGTGTTTGCACTGAAAATTTGGCGTCACTATCTGTATGGGGCGACATGTGAAGTTTATACCGACCACAAGAGCTTAAAATATTTCTTCACATAGAAAGAACTGAATATGAGACAGCGCAGATGGCTAGAACTAATCAAAGATTATGACTTACAGATTCTGTATCACCCGGGAAAAGCCAACACCGTTGCCGATGCATTGAGCCGAAAGTCAATTGCCAACTTAGCTTGTTTGCTTACCGGACAGAAAGAGCTGCTTCGTGACCTTGAAAAATCTGAAATTGAAGTTGTTTTGAGAGAACAAGGTGGAACAGTAGCTGTTATTTCTGCTCAACCAGCCTTGATTGAAGAAGTTAAAGAGAAACAACAACTAGATGACCTTCTGAAAAAGATCATCGAAGAAAGAGAGTCTAAACCGAGACCGGGGTTCAAATTTGAGAACAATGTACTGAAATTTCAAGAAAGACTATGTGTGCCGAATGACACTGAACTGAAAAGAAGAATTCTGCAAGAGGGCCACAATTCAAAATTATCTATCCACCCAGGGAATACGAAAATGTACCAAGATCTGAAACAGAATTTCTGGTGGCCGGGAATGAAGAAAGAAATTGCTGACTTTGTGTCCAAATGTCTTCATTGCCAACAAGTCAAAGCTGAACATCAACGACCTGCTGGATTATTGCAACCCTTACCCATACCAGAGTGGAAATGGGAGCATATCACGATGGATTTTATCGTTGGGTTACCTCGCTCCAGGAAAGGTATGGATTCAATTTGGGTTATTGTTGATAGACTGACCAAATCTGCTCACTTCTTACCTGTCAAGACAATCTATAATGCGGACAAATTGGCTGTTATCTATATTGATGAAATTGTGAGACTGCATGGAGTGCCTGTGTCCATTGTTTCTGACAGGGATTCAAAGTTTACATCGAGGTTCTGGCAAAGCCTACAGACTGCATTGGGTACTGAATTGAGGCTGAGTCGTGCCTATCATCCTCAGACAGATGGACAGTCAGAAAGGACCATCCAAACTTTAGAGGATCTACTGAGAATGTGTGTCCTTGATTTCCAAGGAAACTGGGAAAGTCATTTGCCATTGGCTGAATTCGCCTACAACAACAGCTACCATTCGAGTATTGGTATGGCGCCTTTCGAGGCATTGTATGGCAGAAAGTGTAGATTTCCAATTTGCTGGGCAGAAGTTGGAGATGGGCCGTTGCTTGGGCCCGAAATTGTTTATGAAACGACTGAAAAGATAAAACTGATACAACAGAGACTGAAAACTGCACAGAGTAGACAGAAGAGTTATGCAGATATTAGAAAACGAGACCGAGAATATGAAGTGGGTGATCACGTTTTTGTGAAAGTGACACCAATGAAAGGCCAGACTCGTTTTGGAGTCAAAGGCAAGTTAGCACCGCGGTATGTCGGACCGTATCAGATTATTGAGAAAATCAATCCGGTGGCGTATCAAGTTGCACTTCCTCCTGAAATGGAGCATATGCATAACGTCTTCCACATATCTATGTTGAGAGATTATCTCCGGGATCCTTTCCATGTGATTGAGCCTACTCGAGTAGTGTTGAGTGATGACTACACTTACGAGGAACGGCCTATACAGATTGTAAACCGACGGATCAAGAAACTGAGAAACAAAGAGATCCCGCTAGTGAAAATTGATTGGCAGAACCATGGTGGTGTGTATGCCACTTGGGAAAGGGAAGATGACATGGCTAAAAGATACCCAGAACTATTTCCACTGAATCCTGTTTTCTTCCAAACTGAAGGTAACTCGAGTTTAGAGGACTAAACTCCTTATAAGGAGGGGAGACTGTAACAACCCTCGTACTGATTACCGATAAACTACTGAATTAGCTACTGATTACTGCTAAACTGAACTGATAATGACTGATAATTGAATTAACTGAAGTACTGAATGGACTGATTGAAATCGAAACTGAAATTGAATAAGTTTATCTATTGAATTGCATATTGCATCTGTTTGATTGATTGATTATCTGTTTGAATTCATATGTTTAAACTGCTAATTGAAGGCCTTATCGGCGGCCGAGTTAGGAACCGTTTAGAGTTTTGGGATCAGTAAAATATTTGTGATTTAATGGTATATTTATCTGAAAAATTGATTAGGAATGATTAAATTAGATTAAAAGGAGTTAATTGCCAAATTTAACTTATTTACCAAATTACCACCTATAGTGGGCCTTTATTTATTATTATTGTTTGAGCCTTATCACCTAATCAAAACAATTGATCAGCCATTTCCTACACTCCAGCCGACCAAAGTGAGAGAGAGGGAGAGAATTAAGAGGAAAATTGAATTCATCTTGTTCATCTTGTGGATTGCTTGGGAATTTGAAGGATTTGTAACATAGGTTGCTAAATTGAACTTCTAGACAAGAAATTGAGACTTAGGTAAGAAAATTCACCATCTTCTTGTTGTCTTTAAGCTTCATCTTGCATGGTTCGTGCTCCATTGTAGGATTAAACCATGATTTAGTGCTAAGAGGTTGAATTATGCTTGGATTGTTGCATGCATGGTTGAATTGGTGGTTTTGAGTTGAGTTCATGTGAAGATTGTCCATGCATGTCCATGTTTAAGCTAAAGTCCATGTTTTCATTTTGCTTTCCAACTATTGAGCTCAATTGAGCAAGGATTGAAGCTTAATTTTGGTTTAAAGCTCATGCATTGCATGTTTTAAATGGTTCTTGAAAATGGGTTTGAATGTTGGATTTAATTGACTCACTTTTGGGGCTTGAATTCACAAATTGGCTTTTAAAACTTGTTATTCATTGTTTTGGGATGTATTTTCCAGAATTTGGGCCCAAGAGGTCGAGAATTGAGTTGAGAATGCTTGGTTTGAGCTTGGGAGGCAAATCTGGAAATTCCAGATTTGGCTTCTTCGCTCGAGCGAAGGATTCCTCGCTCGAGCGAAGGATTCCTCGCTCGAGCGAGCATCGAGCGTGGTATCGCGCGTAAAAATCCAACAACCAGTACTTTTGCATTTTACAGACCGCTCGAGCGAAGGACCTCTCGCTCGAGCGAAGCCTTTGATTTTGCAACCTCGCTCGAGCGAAGGAAGGCTCGCTCGAACGAGACCCCTGTTTTCAGCAACTTTTGAAAAATGCCTTCCAACTGTATTTTTGCATCCTCATCTCATCCTAGGCATTCTTAGGCCTAGTTTAAAACATCTTAATGAGGATTTAGACGTAGAACCACACCGAGGAAATTTAGGGATTTAATTATCATCCTTCCCGACTGTGAAACTTAGTGTGTGTTCTATTTGTTAACTGTTTAGGGTTGGCTCTCTGGGACGCGCTCTAGCTGCTATTAGCCTAATCTCTGTGAGTAACGATCGTGTAAAGATATGTTCAAAATGGTTATCTTTTGAATACTGAACTGAACTGTTTATTGAACTGATATTATTTACTGAATGAATGTATGTCCTGTATTCTGAACTGTATTGTGGCATCCTTAGCACTTACTGTTTACTGTTACTGTTACAGAGCTCTGTCGGTTCCCTTGTGGAACCATACTGTTTACTGATTGATGGCCATCATTACTGTTGGGTCTGTTAAGACCCGGTCCTTTTGGACCTACTGTTTATAGGCTAATGGGTGTACCACATATGACTGATTGACTGAAATATTGAAAGACTGAAATACTGTTTAATGAACTGTTTTCATTACTGTCAGGACATTCATTCATAACCTCTTTACGTTTTATGTTATTCACTGGGCTTTAGCTCACTATTTATATATATATATGTAGGTTCTCAGCAGCCAGACCGGAGCTAGGAGCGTGGGTTGGTCCCCAGTTTTGTCAAGCCAGCCTATGTGCCTCACTGCGAGGTTCCGAGTTGCCATGCTATGGCTTGGGGTGTTTTTGTGTCCCCCATCGGTCTCCTTACTGTTTTGTACTACTGTATAGACTGTCTACGGTTTTACTGTACTGTTATCGAGGGATTAGGTCCCCGTACTGAATGTTTGTATATGATTGTATAGACTGTACTGTTCTGAACTGTATGAATGCATGAAAAATGTTTTTGGCATACAGATTTTCACAGCTCAATGGACACTAGTTACTTACTGTATTGGCTTCCGCCAGGCCCTGTACTCTGTTTAACTGTATTACTGTTCAGCAGGCCTTCGGTAATCTCGGATTACTGGCCAGTTACGGTGCTAAACCCATAGGGCCGGGTTTGGGTCGTGACAATGTCCGCTCGAGCGGGAGAACCGCCGCTCGAGTAGAGATTTCGAGCTCCCAGTATTTTCTTGCAGGCTGGGTGTCCGCTCGAGCGAGGGAAGTTCATGCTCGAGCGGGGATCGATGTGGGATGAACTTCCGCTCGAGCGTACGAGTTCACGCTCGAGCGTAAAAATGATGCATCCAGCACTTTTTGCAGACGTAGCGTCCGCTCGAGCGGGAAAGTTCACGCTCGAGTGGGGAGCCATGTTGAGAGGCCTTTCGCTCGAGCGCCAGAGTGGACGATCGAGCGTAAATTCAACCTAACTAGTACTTTTGCAGGCCTCAAGGGTCCGCTCGAGCGGGGAGTTCCACACTCGAGCGGGGACCCTGTTTTCTGAAATTTTGTATCCTCGTTCTGTGTTTCGTTTTCCGTTCTCTGTCACTTGCAAGCACTCTTAGGCATGCATTGAGCATTGTAATTGAGTTAAAGAGATAAGAATGAAGCCTAAAGCGGAATATGTGAATTAAAGAACGGATTGAATTATTTGTGACCCATATGTGTTATGTGATATGCAGGGTTAAGCTCCAGGGCAACTCCGCAAGCCGATCACTGTGAGTAATATCTGAAATACATATTGTTGTCCAATTGCTTACTTCTATGTAAGTTTTGTAAGGTCCATCAATTTTGAATGGTGGACAAGTTTGATATAACAAGTTTGAAAGGCTTAAATGCCAGTTTGATATGATAAGTTTGAAAGGCTTAAATGCCAGTTTGATATGACAAGTTTGAAAGGCTTAAATGCCAATTTGACATAACAAGTTTGAAAGGCTTAAATGCCAGTTTGAAAGGCTTAAACGCCAGTTTGATATGACAAGTTTGAAAGGCTTAAATGCTAGTTTGATATGACAAGTTTGGAAGGGCCGAAAGGCCAGTCTGATACGAAAGTTTGATAAGGCCAAAAAGGCCAGTCTGACATAAGCATTCGAAATGGGCCAAAAGCCAGTTTGACATGAATGAATTGGGCCAAAGGCCGTCTGATGTATAATGTTCCAATGTATTTTCTTTATTTGATATTATTCACTGGGCTTTCGCTCATGCTCATTCATGTGTTTGTAGGTAAGCCAAGAGAGGTCCAGACCCAGCCCCAGTGAAGTCTGTATGGAACAACCGGGTTTTTGAAGAGTCAGCCCATGTGTCTCACGCATGAGACTCACCTTCACCTTTTGTCATTTTGTTTTATGTTGTCATATTGGCAAAGTCTTTGTATATGTTTGTATATAGTTTCACGGGTTGACATATTTTTGAACGATCCTGTCTGTACAGAACTTTCGATACTTTAATTCTGTTGTGAGTTATTAATGTTCATATGTATGACTTGCTTGACGTGCCATGTAAGCACAGCTCTAAGGACAAAGTTTTTAAATTGCTTCCGTTTGGCCCCCATTAACTCTGTTAAAATACGTTTGGTCCAGTTTGAGGCCGTAGGTAATCTCACGATTACTGGCTGGTTATGTCCTTAACCCACGGAGGCGGGTTCGGGTCATGACATTTATGGTCGGCCAACTGGTTTTCTTGGTCTTTGGGCCACCTTTTCTGGTCGGCCACCACACCACCACCTTGCTTTCATACTGCAGACCCTCTCCCTCCATGGTCGACCACTTTTTGCCCTGGCCAACCACTTCCACTGGTCGGCCGACCAGTAGAAGTAGCTGGCCGACCACTTCAAGTGGTCGGCAGCTTTCCACCAGCTTCCTGGAGATATTTTCTTGCCAGCTGTGCCAGTTGGTAAGCACAGAAGCCATCCTCCATACACGTGTATGGAGGGATGGCTTTAGGCCAAAAGCTTGTCCAACAAGCTTGACCTTTGGTTCTCTATAAAAGAGAACCTCCCCCCTCCTTCTCCAGATTCAGATTTTGGTGCTTGAGAGTTGTACATACATTTTTGTATCTATCTTGCATCTTCTCTTCTTTTTTGTGTTCAAAAGTGCCTTTTTATCACACTTTAACACACAAACACACACTCAAACACCATCCTTTTGTTGCTGAGGCTCTTAGAAGCTGGTTTTGGCGTTTTTGGTTTGGTTTGAGCTCAAAAAAGTTGCTGGAGTTGTAGCTTTCAAAATGGTTCTACAAGGATGAGCCTTTAACCCCTTAAACCTTGGTTTTTGCTTAAGCTTTTGGACCTATTTGCATGCTTATTTAGGCTTGACTTCCTACTGCAAAAAGTTCTAATTTTGTATGCTTGTGATGTTTGTTTAAGGTCACTTTTGTGTTGGGGGTAGTCTACCCCCTCTTGTGCCTTGTTAGGCCTTGTTTTGAACCTTCCTTTTAAGCTATTGGAACCACCTTTTTTTGGCCTTCTCACCACTGAAACTCAGAGGAATTTCAGTGGTGGAAATGGTGTTTTAAGGTCCCAAATAGGAGAGGGGCATCCCCTCTCCTTGTGTCTCGTATACTTGCTTCACTTGCCTCATGTTTGAGCATGTTTATTTAGCATATGTTAGCTCCATCTCAGGCCATTTTTGGCCTTATTTCAGCATGGCATACCACTATTTTGACTTGGTTTTGTCATGCCTTGCATGCCTTGTACACTTGTAGTGTAAATCTTGCAAACTAGCTTTGAGTGCTTCATGAAGTAGCATGTCTTTCTAGCTTGTTTTGAGTCCATCTCAGCATGTTATTAGTGTTGTTTTGCCATGATATACCTCTGTTAAGGTTTGGTTTGATAGCCCCATGCATGCTCCATGCACTTGTAATGCAATCCCACAAGTTAGCCTAATGTGTATCATGCTTTAGACCATCATTCTAACATGATTTTGGCTTAACTCTAAGAAGCTTTTGTTCATGTTTTAGCATGATCTAGCTCTAATTTGTGTTGTTTTGGTCATGCATGCCATGCTTTGTATAGCTATAATGCATTCTAGCTTGTTAGCTTTGTGTATCAAGTCCACTAGCATGTATTACTTGGGCTATTTGAATGATTTGGCATTATTTGTTATGTGATTTCATTGCATGTTTCATGTTCATGCATTCACATCTTTCACTCTTTCAATGCTTCGGAGGGTTGGTCCTTTATGCCTAGGAATGAGTCATTGCGTATGCCTTCATGCCTAAGATTGCGAGCTATCATTTCAGTGTGTTTTTGGGGTTATTTTGCCATGATATAACTCTGATTTTTGTTGGTGAAGTCATCTCATGCTTGGTCTTGGTAGGTGTAGTGTAATCCTCCCTTTTGGCCTTGTATGCATCATGCCTTATGCCCTTCATGCTAGCTTGTTTTGGCTTCCTTCCATGCATGTTTTAGACTCATTTTGACATGTTCTAGGACAGTTTTGGGTTGCCTTTGCATATGCTTCATGTATTGCATAGTTATAGTGCAAGTGCCTTGCTAGCTTTGAGTTTTGAGTACCATAACATGCTTCATTTGTATCATGTACATGATTTGGCATCATTTAACATGACATTTTAGAGTATATAGCATTGCCATGTTCCCACTTCATTCACTCTTTAAGTGCCTTTGAGTGTTATGCATTGTTGCCTAACTTGTGGCCTAGCATGTATGCCATCTTGCCTAGGTCCTTGAGCCCTCGTCTTAGCATGTTTTGGTCTTTGTTTAGACCTAATTAAGCTCTGTCCATGGTTGGTTTATGCATTTGTGCCATGTGTTGCATGTCCCTTTGTATAGTCCTCTTTGCTAGCCTTATGCCTTAAGGACCCTAGCATGCCATGCTTATGTTGTTTGAATGATTTGGCATCATTTCTTACTTAATTTCAGAGCTTATAGTGTTGTTACACTTCCACATTTGTCACTCTTTGAGCACTCTTGAGGGTTGTGCTCTTATGCCTAGTTAATGGGCCATTGTATTGAGCATGCTTGTCTTGATCTTCAAGCCTTAGTTTCATCATTATGGCCGCTAATTTGGGCATGACTAAGGTCTGTCAATTTTTGTTTAAGTCCATTGAGCGTGTTATGTGAATGTTGTTACATTGCCTCATGTTGTTACATGCTCATGTTGCATTAGCATTGTTTGCATGTCATTAGCTTTGTTAAGTTGATCATGTCACATTGCATTGTGTATGCCATGATACATTGCATTGTGTATGCTATGTTGTTGTTTGCATTGTGTATGCCATGTTACATTGCATTGTGCATGCTTGTTGTTGGCATTTTGTTTAGCATGCTAGTTGCCTTGCATTCTGTTTGGATAAGGTATTAGTCCAAACACGAGAAACGAGGGACATTTCATACTTGAAATGATGAAATGTGCCTCAATTCTCGGTCGCTGACCCTCTTGATCATACATGATAGAGGTCAAGGCTTTATGTGTTATTTGTGCATTCATTTACATTGAAATGTGCAATCTTGCTTCTCGGCCATCATGCATCGAGATGCGTGATTGGTGGCCCGAGGGTCGAGAACCACACTCCCTTGAGCTTATGAAATGATAGGTAGGGTGGTTGTGCACACATATCTTGCAAATACATCGCCATGTCCTTTCTTGCTCTCTATTGCAGCAAGCTGAAAAAGTGTAGCAAAAATTGGTCGGCCAACCAGAAAAACTAGCTGGCCGATCACTTTTTCTGGTCTGCAGCAATGGCAAGTGGTCGGCCAGTGGCTGGCAATACCCCTAGGTGGTCGGTAGCCCTCCTACAGGTTCCCATGGTGGAGTTGAAGCTTTCTGGAGCTTGGTGCAAGGTTCTGAGAACAGTTGCAAACAGAGGCAAGTTGGGGCATCGCGACGGATTTCTAAACGAGGCGACTGAGCATGCATGCACTCCTCTTACCGAGGACCTCTCTTTACTGCTTTCCTTAGCTAGTTTTTGCTTTGGTTCTGTATTTAAGTAGTTAATGCGTTTAGCTGCTTATTTGTGTTGTAATAACTAGTTAGTTAACTTGATTAGGTAATTAGCTTCGTTTTCTACTTAATTAGTTAACTTGTTAGTTAATTAGTTTTGTGATGTAATAATTAGTTTAATTAGCTTAGATTAGCTAGTTAGCTTCTTATTCGGATCCTCCGTCGAGAGGGCCAACTGTTGTAATAAGCGTGCGTGTGTGTGATGCATGTCTTCCAACCCCTATTTATTTCTCCCTTTTATTTAACTGCTTACGATGGTTAGTTTTAGGGCATGTTTCAATTAGCATCCTTATGCTTGCATGCATGCATCCATTCATCTGTATTGCATGCACCGGGCTCGGCGCATCATACTAACCGCATTGTATTTCAATACACTTACTTGAATACGTGTTCAACAGCATGTTATCAAGTTGTATTTCATGTGCCATCTTAGAATAGCCGAGCCTATTTTTGTCGCATTTTTGCATGTGTTGCATTAGCCATTTTAACATGAACTAGGATCATGCATGATTTCTAACTAGTTCTCTGTTTTGGCTCGGAGTACACTGTGAGTGTTTACGCTTTAGCATACTGCATGAGATGTGTATGTTGCCATATATAACATGCTTGCCATGAGGCTAACTGCTTAATTGCTATAACTGCTTGAATGTCTATGGATGAAGGTTAGATTGCTTGAATTTGAACAATTCATTGAAATCCGCGACTTAGCCTACTTGCGAGTAGCAAACTTCAAACCTTTTTCAAACAAACGAACATGAAATGTTTTGTTCCAACTTAGGCGATCTAGTCGATACTTGTATGCTGGGCGCATTACATAGTAATTCTAGGTTAATGACCGGAATAAGAACACATGTGTTTTCAAAAACAAAATATCATGTTAGTAAAGGTCGATCTTTGATCGGGCGAGCGGGGGTGCTCATTGCATGACCTTCCCCTCTCGTACCCAAGTTCCCGAGCCGAGGCAACTTTGGTGATGACAGACATGTGGCCTTAGGCACGAGTCAGGGTTTCCTAAATTTCCCCAAAATAAAACATTTAGGTAGCGACTCTGTATCTGGCAAAACAGTCCATGTTTGGCACTTCTTTATAAAAATTAGTTTTCCAAAACGATTTGCCGGATTTGGACTCTTTGGTGATTTATCGGTCGCATTGCACTTTGTGAGATTAGATTCAGAACCGTGACACGAGTCCGAACTGTAGTAGCTAAAGAACAAAGCGATTTGCGCCCTCGCAGCGCGCGGAGAGCGGAGTTCTCGGGGCGGTCTACAGGTCCAAATTATTAAGATTTGATAAAAACATATGTGACAAATAACACATAGAGATATAATCAAAGACTTTAATTTCTCCGTAAAAGATATAACAATATTGTTCTCATCTTGAGGGAATGGAAATATATCAAATATGTCCTATTTTTTTAATGAAGTCTCCATCAAGTCCCATTAACATATGAAAAAACTCTCTGAAAATAGTGTTAATAGAATTTAATAGAAATTTCATTAGAAAATTAGGACTTAATTTAATATTTTCTCATAAAATTTTTGGTGAGGACTAAGGTAGCAAAATCACAAAAATAAGGGTGACTATGTAATTTGGCCATTTTATGCCAATGTGACATTTGCCATCCAAAATTGGGAGTTGAATTTAGAAATAAATTGAAAAAATATTACAAATATTAAGGATGAAATGTCAAGATTGACCTTAGCTCAGCAAAATTGATTGTGTTGCATTGGGGAAATTATTCAGTAATCCTGAAACACCACGTAACTATACTCCAAGTCAATCACCAATTACTTAGCCCCATGTTATTTCACCATCCTCAACATAAATTGTGGGCCCCTATCCCTCTCTACCAATCAAAACCTTAAGAAATATCATGTGTCTATACTCTGAAAATACCGAATAATCACCCGTTGCATTGACTTAGTAATTTTGATAGTATTAATTGTTTTTTATTCTACAAGATCAACAAGGACTACCAACACTCGATCATACACCCAATTCACTCCAACATATGCCAATAAAGTTTTCCCATCAGTCCGCGTAATGGGGAGCCAATCAAATGAGACACTTATTAATTATAATATTAAATTTTTTTATAAAAATATTTGACATAAATTTTTACGATTGATTTCAAAAAAGATTAAAAAAATAATAATATTATTTGTAACTAATGTTTCATGGACAATATAAAAAAAGCCATGAATATAAGTTTTAAAATAAATTATATAATGATAAAGTAATTTTTTATACAAAATATGAGTAAAAATTCAATGTAATAGTAATATCATGTTATCATTGACATGTGATATCACTAACTAATAGTAAAGTAACAGATAAACCCCATATATCCAATGTAACTAACAATCCAATAAATTTCATATCTTTATTGAGATTAATTATGTTTGCATGTTAATAATAATAGACGTCACCATTATATTAAAATTTTCATAGATAATAATATGACTTATCGTAATCTCTTTATTTTCAATCAAAACAATCACTCATAATTGAAAGAGGGATCTTTTTTGATAAATCCCTTTTCTAAGAGTTTTATTCCATCCAACTCATATTCTTTTTGACTATTCCATTAGATCCTATTTGAGGTGAGACGACCAAAACACCCTCAATCTCTCATGCCCCCTATTAATGTTGATTGTCATTATGTTTTGATAGTTCTCATGCATCAGGATGTTGACTGTTATTATATTCATATTAATTTGAAATTAATTTTTGTCATTGTGTTATCAATTACATGATGTGAATATTCATATCTTGTAATTAAAATGAATATTCACATCATTATATTCACATCAATTTGAAATAAATTTTTGTCATTGTGTTGTCAATTACATGATGTAAATATTCATACTAAAACATACGAATGTGAATATTCATACTAAAACATACGAATGTTAATTACATGATGTGAATATTCATAATAAAACATACCAATTTCTAGGGTTTTCATTAAAACCCAGTAATCCTCCCATTTCATGGTAAATCCCAATCAAACCCATATTTTTCTTAAATTTAGCATGAAGAACATTCTCATAGATAAAAGAAGTTGAGATTTAAAATCCCTATTTCAAAAACCCCCTTTCTCTCTCTTCATTTAGTACAAGAGTAAAATTAACACAATAACCTCATGGAAGCGTAAGAATCAACATTTATGAAGCAAAACATATATATGTGACTCAAGAATCCCCTACCTCAATGTTTGATGGAGAAGGATGAAACCCTAACTTTAATGGTGGATTCTTCAACTTCCACTACACCAAGGAGAGCTCAAGCTTGATCTTCAAGGTTAGAGGAAGACGATGATGTTCTAGATCCAAGGATTGCAAGGAAATCAAGGTGTTTAAGTGTTTTGGTTAGGGTTTTTAGAGAGAAGGAGGAGAGAAAATGGTCTTTAGAGTGAGAGACTGAAGCCCCAAAGTGATATGCAACTCGGCCAAAATGTTACAAAAATGCAGATTTTCGGACTCAGGCCGACCGCACGTGCGGTGCCCATCCCCACACGTGTGGAGCGTGCCCTCCCGCACGTGCGGCTATCACCCCAGCACGTGCGACACCTCCCGCACTTCACTCCCCACTCATGCCTTTTATGCAGAATGCAACCCAAGTAATCCCCTGAATTCCGCACATGTGGCCTCACTCCCCGCACGTGCAGCCCCTGGCCCCCAGGCCAGAATTTTTCCACATCACTTCTGGGCACTCCAGACCTGACCCCGCACTTCCCGGAACAATTGAGATCCAACACCGAACACCGCAAGGACAAGGATTCCATTTTAAAAGAAAAAAATCTCTGAACGTTTCGAGCCCAAAGAAGAATAAAAGAAAGACGGGGCGAAATGAAAGAAAAGAGGAGAAAAGGAAGAAAGAAAGACTCGGTCATCACAACCTCCCCACCATAGGAAATTTCGTCCCTGAAATTTGAATAACTCCCCAAATCATGTAAACTCACCAAACAAGAGTGTTCTACCAACTAAGGCCATTTTAACAACATTCTTAAGCTATAACATTAAGATGCAACCAACATTTTCCATTCCTTTCATCATCCTTACATCAAAACACAATTTCTCAAACTAGTTATAGGAAATGAAGCATTTAGAACAAAATTTCATTCTTTCATAAGTTCATGTTCAATTTAACAACATACTTACAACATGTGATCAACAATTCAACATTCTCCTTCAATACTAAGGAAAACTTTACAATTAAAACAAACAATTACGCATGTTCAAATAAATTCGGGTACTTGGAGTGGGCCTCCGCCTCTCGTTCCCAATTTGCTTCCTCAATCCCATGGTATCTCCACAACACCTTCATTAATGGTATGGTTTTACCCCGTAACACTTGCTTCCGGGTATCTACTATCTGAACCAAACGTTCTTCGTAAGAGGCATCCTCATCTACCTCCAAATCGACCCAATCCAACACATGAGAAGGGTCGGGTTCGTACTTCCTAAGCATTGACACATGAAATACATTGTGAACCCCGAAAGTTGTGGCGATAAAGCTAACCGGTATGCCACTTCCCCGATCCTCTCCAATATCTCGAAAGGCCCAATGAACCTCGGAGACAACTTACCACTCTTGCCAAACTGCATTAAACCCCGTCTAGGTGAGATCTTAAGAAACACATGATCACCCACTTCAAAGGACAAAGGTTGTCTCCTCTTATCGGCATAATTTTTCTGTCGGCTTTGGGCCATAGCTAACTTCTTCCGAATGAGAGCAACTTTCTCAGTAGTCTCCCTAACACGTTCCGGTCCCAACAACGGTGCATCCCCTACCTCAGCCCAACAGATTGGTGACCTACAAGGTCAGCCATATAAGGCCTTAAACAGTGCCATCTTGATACTAGCCCAATAACTATTGTTGTAGGCGAATTCAATCAACGGTAAGTGCCTCTCCCAAGACCCCTTGAAATCTAGGACGCAAGCTCTAAGCATGTCCTCCAAAATCTGTATAGTATGTTCCGATTGCCCATCGGTTTGAGGGTGATACACTGTGCTAAAAGTCAATTTGGTTCCCAACGCCTCTTGAAGGCTTTGCCACAATCAGGCGGTGAAACGAGGATCCCTATCCAACACGATGGTTACCGAAACCCCATAAAGTCGAACTATCTCTCTAACATACAACTCTGCTAAGTGTTCAACTGAGTCGCTAGTACACATAGGAATAAAATGGGTGGACTTAGTCAACCTATCAACAATTACCCAAATGGCGTCATTGCCCTGCTGTGTTCTAGGAAGCCCAACTACAAAGTCCATGGTAACGTGTTCCCACTTCCACTCGGCTATCGGTAAGGGTTGTAACAAACCCGCTGGTCTTTGATGTTCGGCCTTTACTTGTTGACAAGTAAGGCACTTTGACACAAAGGATGTGACATCCCGCTTCATACCCCTCCACCAAAACTGACGGCTAAGGTCTCGATACATTTTGGTGCCTCCCGGATGTACTGCAAGGCGTGAATGATGGAACTCCCGAAGCACTTCCTCTCTACAAGATTTAGGCACAAACAGACGATCTAGGTAGCGCACACTCTGATCCGAGTAAATGTTCAAACCCTTCTCTTCCTTCTCATTGGAGATCCTATCTCGAATTGACTTTACTTCACAGTTTCCTTGTTGTGCCTCTATGACTTTGCTAATCAAGACAGGTTAAGCATTCAAACTAAACAATGTTGCACCTTCTTCGGATTCACCCAATTGTAATTCAAACTTGCCGACTTCACCCAACATAGCCCACTCCAGACTGACCATACTCGCCAAACTACTCACGATTTTTCGACTAACGGCATCGGCCACTACATTGGCCTTCCCCAGGTGATAGTGTAACTCAAAATCATAATCTTCTAAAAACTCCATCCACCTCCGTTGGCGTAGATTCAAATCTTTTTGGGAGAACAACTATTTCAAACTCTTATTGTCGGAGAAAACCTCAAACTTCTCACCATACAAGTAATGCCTTCAAATTTTCAAGGCAAACACTACCGCTGCTAGTTCTAGGTCGTGAGTAGGGTAATTCTTCTCATGAGTTTTCAACTGCCGTGAACCATACACCACAACCTTTCCCTCTTACATTAAAACACAACCAAGCCCATCTCGAGACGTATCACAATAGACGGTATACCTCAAACCTCTCTCCGGAATGATCCACACCGGTGCCGTGGTCAACCTAGTTTTAAGCTCTTGAAAAGATCTTTCACATGCCTCGCTCCACACAAACTTAACTCCCTTTCTAGTCAACCTAGTCAAAGGTGCGACTAATCTAGAGAAGTCTCTTACAAAATGCAGGTAGTACCCCGCCAACCCCAAGAAACTTCAGATTTCAAAGACATTTTTAGGTTGCTCCCAATCTTGTACAGAATCTATCTTTGAAGAGTCTACAGTTACCCCTTCACTAGACACCACATGACCTAAAAATTTCACCTCGGTGAGCCAAAACTCGCACTTCTCAAATTTAGCATACAACTGATATTTTCTAAGCAAGTCAAGCACTACCCTCAAGTGAGCCTCGTGTTCTTCCTTGGAAGTCGAATAGATTAGGATATCATCCACGAAAACAACTACAAAGTGATCCAAATATTCTCTAAAAATTCGGTTCATCAAATCCATGAAAAAATCTGGTGCGTTAGTCAACCCAAAAGGCATTACAAGGAACTCATAGTGGCCATAACGCGTACGAAAGGCCGTTTTCTAGATGTCCTCTTCTTGGACTCTCAACTGGTGGTACCCTGACCTCAAGTCTATCTTCGAAAAGCAACAAGACCCTCTAAGTTAATCAAACAAGTCATCTATTCTGGACAAAGGGTATTTGTTCTTAACGGTGACTCGGTTCAACTTGCGGTAATCGATGCACAACCGCAACGACCCATCCTTCTTCTTCACAAAGAGAGTCGGCGCTCCCCAAGGTGACGTACTAGGGCGAATGAAACCCTTGTCTAACAGTTCTTGGAGTTGAATCTTCAGCTCATACAACTCTACAGGTGCAAATCTATATGGCGCAATAGAAATTGGTGCCGTTCTAGGCACTAAGTTGATGGTGAACTCAATCTCCCGGTGGGGTGGCAAACTAGTAAGGTCCTTGGAAAACACATCCGGGTATTCACACACTACCCTTGGCAACTCAACTCGAGTTCTGCCACTCTCATTATCCAAAAGAGTAGCAAGAAGGCCACTAAGCTCATTCCTACTGCGAGGATCAAATACTGGTGACAAGACCCTATCAACTCGGTCTCCCAGAAAATAAAAACAATCACCACTCGGGGTGCACACTGTGACCCTCCGCCGAAAACAATCAATCACTGCTCGATATGAAGACAACCAATCCATGCCTAGAATGACGTCAAAACTCGACATGTCTAGCAACACGAAAATAAATGAGAGCCTACGCCCGGCAACCTCTATCTCACAATCAAAACATCCCTGGTCTAAGTCGACTGTACCCCCAACTGGTGACTCAACTCTGAGTGGAGACGCCAACTGTACCACTTCTAACCCCAATGTAGATGCGAATGCAGCAGATATGAATGAATGAGACGCACCCGTATCTATCAACACACTAGCCAAAGAATTACACACGATGAAAATACCTCTCACAACCGAGGGTCCTGGCAACTGCTCTGGCGCGGTAACAGCATACACGCGCCCCTGTGATCTCTGGTCAACCTGCTCATCCCTCGGAGCATAGGCCTACTGAACTGACTGAGCCGAAGTAGCTCCCTGCTGAACTTTCGAAGTCTGAACTGAGTGAGTCTGCTGGTGACTCTAAGTCTGCCTCGACCCTGATGCGCCAGATACGCCTCCCAACTGCGGGCAAGCTCTCTTCATATGCCCTGACTGACCGCACTAATAGCAAGTAGGCCCATGCCCTCTACTCTGAGTCTGACTCTGAGATCGATTAAGTGGTGGTAGCAGCGGCAACATCTGCTGTCCCCCTCCCTTCTGTGGACAAGCAAACGCTTTGTGACCCAGTTGGCCACATTTGAAGCAAGAAAACCCACTCGGCGCACCTCTTCCCGAGCCCGCACTACGCAAGGGAAAGGTAGATCTAGACTGTTGTTGCTGGGGCTAGGATGAACCTTTTACTCTTCTTATTCGGCCTATAATCTCCCTGCGACCCATGGCCCCTAGACCTCGAATTCTAAAGTCTCTCCTCTTCGGCTTCTACCGTAATCTCTACATGTGCGGCCGCCTCCACAAGGCGATCATAATTCTGGATCATGTTCCCGGCAACCTTGAATAGGATCTTCATCCTCAACCTCTGCTCGAACTCAATGCAACGGTGTTCCTCCGCTGCCACTAATTCCGGTGCAAACCGGGATAAACTGGAGAAGGCCGCTTCGAACTCGGCCACAGACATATTTAGTTGCTTAAGGTCCTTGAATTCCTGCCTCAATCTTTCCCTAGCCGTGGGAAGTAAGTACTTGTCTTGGAAGGCCACCACAAATGCCTCCCATGTCGGTTCTATTCGGCCCTTTGCATACTTCCACCATTGGCCTGCGTCACCCTTGAGATAGTAACTTGCTAGGGTCACCCTCAACTCGCTGTCCTCGATGTGAAGCATTTCAAAAGTCTTCACGGTTTGTTCCAGCCATTCATCCGCTTTCTTTGGATCGGAGCCGCCATGGAATTCATCCGGCTTGGCCCGCAAGAACTCCCTCGTGAGGAAGCTCGCCCTTGTCTCTGCAACATGCTCCCTCACTTGGGTCTCCGCCCTCAAAATGTTCATGGACTCCCTCAATGCTCCCGCCATCTCCCGGGCTAGAGCCCCCATTGTGGCTTGGCCGGCTTGCCCCGGCACTTCCGTTTGCCCCGCTTGTTTGGCCATGTTAGCTTGGCCTACACCCTTCTCTTATACCAGTATCTCAGGAACCGGCACCTCATGTATACCTCGGCGACCTCGACCTCGCCTTCCACCCCTACCACCTCTTGTTTGAATTCTTCCCGACATCCTGATTAAGGAACAAGATAGATGAATTAGCACATAATTCCAAATGTGCTCGCAACTTGCCTCACACGTTAAACTATAACGATTTACACATATCCTATCACACAACAATTCAATTCACTCCACATAAGCACTTAGTCACATAAACACATACGAATTATCCTTTAGTGATGAGATTTGTCCCATGAGAAACCAAGAATTCTTAGTAAAACGAGTATTGATCAAGTACCCTTCTAATAAGACCTCAAGGAATCTAATAGGCTCAAATAACATCCCAAAAGTCTAATCCCATACCCACATAGTCACATAACCATGCTATCACATAATCACAAAAACAAAACACCTCCTAATCATGCGAAATGAACCCATCGTGGTATGACAACCACTTCCCGTGAGCCCCAAGTATTCAAACCCGGTAGCTCTGATACCAAGTTATAACACCCCGAAAATAAACCAACATGAGCTACCCACATTAATTATCATTTACTAGACCATAACATTAAACCTTTTATCTTTACATAATCAATGAGAAAGAGTTTATACAAAAGTTCACATGCAAATATACATTCAAACGATAAAAGAATCACATGAATCTATAGCATGTGAGGCATCTAATCTCAAAACAATAAAGATGCCCTTAAGGGCTTACATCTTCCAAGGCAATAGCCCGGTTACACAAAATGGTCTCTCGGGCCCATACATGTTAGCCCTTGGCTTTACAAAAATTTACAATAAAAAGGAGAGCGATCTACTCTTCACAAAAATATCCAAGCCCTCAGTTCGGCGAGATCACCACATCTTTTCCTGCACCAAATCCCAAAGGGGTGAGCATGAAGCCCAGTAGAGAATTCTCACAAAGTATATACAGTTATGCAATTCAAATTAAAATGCAAATGTCCATGTCATGCCATGCTCTTTTAGGGAAAGTTCATTTCATGCTCTTTTAAAGAATATCATCTTTGCATAAAATTGCAATCTCAACTTATTTCAAACTTTTCAAACTTCCACTTTTAAAATCAATAAGGGCGGTAAATACGACACTGGTAATCCCTAGGCTGGTGTCTGCAAATAGGCTCAACAAGCACTACCAAACTGTCATTTTTACCGGTGCTAACCGGAAGGCTCGACACCTATCTGCGCGGGTTTTCTAGTGTTTCACCATGAACACTCAGGCCAACTTATCAAATTCAACTACACCCCCTATCCGGACTTACCACGTATTTACCCCTTTCACATTACCATAGTTCTCATTTCGATATACAAGTTCTTTTCTTAAAGTAAATGTTTCCATTCAAACTTTACAATGCAAAATAATAATAACATGAATGAGTATGAAATGCTAAGATTACCCATATCTCATAACATTTCTCCGTTTTCAAGGTCTCTACGATGAAGTCCACAATCACATTTCCCATTACCTCTTCTCAATGCTCTTCCTCAAGATAACCACATGTTATCTACACTTAGCCACAATTCACCTTTTACAATTCTTAGCAACATAGTCTCATCAAGACTACATGTAATGTTTTTCAAACATAATTTCTCACAATCCATAATACACAACAACTATCATCTTCCACTTAAATATTTTCCATACATTCGACAATAGTTAAGAAAAGTCCACCACTCTTTTGTATCAAGGAAGTTATCATTTCTTATATTACATTGTGAAATCCACACTAATTTACTTATTTAAAAAAAAAAACAAGAAAAGAAGAATGTCATAGCTTTTCTCATGATTTCAAAAACCCCCAATTTCTAGGGTATTCATCAAAACCCAATAATCCTCCCATTTCATGGTAAATCCCAATCAAACCCATATTTTTCTTAAATTTAGCATGAAGAACATTCTCATAGATAAAAGAAGTTGAGATTTAAAATCCCTATTTCAAAAACCCCCTTTCTCTCTCTTCATTTAGTACAAGAGTAAAATTCACACAAAAACCTCATAGAAGCTTAAGAATCAACATTTATGAAGCAAAACATGTATATATGACTCAAGAATCCCCTACCTCAATGTTTGATGGAGAAGGATGAAACCCTAACTTTAATAGTGGATTCTTCAACTTCCACTACACCAAGGAGAGCTCAAGCTTGATCTTCAAGGTTAGAGGAAGACGATGATGTTCTAGATCCAAGGATTACAAGGAAATCAACACTACTAAAAAAAACACTTTTTGCGACCACCACAAGCCGTCGCAAATAATAAAAATACAGTCGCAAAAGACTTTTTGCGACGGCCTATGCGACCACAGATGGAGGACGCAAATATGGGGGTGGCAAATACTTTTTGCGACGGCAAAACAACGGTCGCAAATTATTTGCAACCACCTAAACTATTTTTTGTGACAGTTATTTTGCCGTCGCAAAAAAAAAATTAAAAAATAAAAAATACTTTTAGCGACCATTGTTTTACTGTCGCAAATAATTATTTCTTAAAAACAAAATCATATACGGGTTTGCTACAACAAAAAAATCAATTACAAGCACCAAACAATTTTTTGTTAATGAAAAATAACAAAATTAACAAATTAATTAAATTTATAATAGACATTATCCATTAACCATCCTTAAATACACTGTACTAAAAAATTCAAGTCTTCAAAAAAAAAAAAGAGCAACATAATCTTTGGCTCCCAACATCACCCGCTCGATCATATCAACTATTCCCTCAACAAAATCTGCAAAAACATATATCAAACTCAACCAGGTGCCTTCATACTATAAAATGCTATGTAGTTAAACACAATATAAATTCAAAGAGACAGCCATTCTTCAAAGAGTGAAATCCCAACTATTGAAATTCTGAAAATAAAATAATATATGAGTTAAGAGTTTATTGGGGCCAACTGAAAATAAAAAGTTACTAAATCTTTTGAAACCAAACAGACTCGTCAAAAAAATGTAATAACATAATTAAATATATATTTTTTAAATTCCTTCATTTTGTCTTTAAAAGTATAATTTTTGCAAGGTGATCCACAATCTATAAGATGCTAGTCTACAGGAGTAAATCTAGTAGAAAACCAGAATAGAGACAATATGATACCCAAATCAAAAATTCAAAATTCAAAATTTCCACAACCCATCATCAAAAACCTATAAATTACAGTAGGTTCTTCAATCTCAGTTCCAATTGGGCATCTAGGATTTTTTTATACAACAACAGCAGCACAGAAACTCGCAGTATCCAAAAAAACAGCACAAAAACTATCAAATACCCATTAAAGAGAAGCGAAGAAAGAAGAGAAAAGAGTGCACCTTTGAGATCATGGGAGCTCCAATAAAGAGAGACTCAAATTTGAAATGAGAAAGCCAAAAGAATGTAGGGTTTGAATACTAAAGAGCTAATCTCATGAATGCACTCCCTTGAGGTTAATGACCAAACTTTCACGGATTCCTCACTGACAGATGCCAAATAGTCTCCGTTAAGATCCCAGCACAGGTAGTTTACCACTCCAGAGTGCCCCTGATTCCAGAAGGTACCGATGCTACATGAATGATTACATAATCTCAATACGCCACGTGAATGATTACATAATCTCAATACAGAACATAATCATCAATGGAATAATAGAAGACAAATACAAACCTGGAATGCGTGAGTTTGTCTATCAGTTTCGACATCAAAGATGGACACCACCTTATCTGATGCTGCTGCCAGTACATGTCCACTTATTGGTTGAAATCTCACCTGAGCACTGCCTCCTTGCTACACCAAGTAACAGATAATCAAAACTCAAGGATAATACAGTGCAACTTCAGTAGAAATTTGGAGAAATGTGAAACAAAAGAGAATGTTACAAAATCCAACCTTAGAAACACGAGCGCAAGTGAATGGATTGATATTCCAATAGCGAATTTCATTATTACTATCACAAAAATAGAAAAGATCATTCTTCTTGGGATGGAAATCCAGGGATATAACATGATTAGGGTGCCCGGTGTATGCATTTAAACAATAACTTGGCTGCAAAAATAAGCCCAATAAGTGTTTGTGGTGGTAATGATAAATAAATACAAACTTCATACATTGCAAATTTTAGGTTACCAGAATGTGAACAGTAGAAGCGCGGCTTGTAAATGCAAGAATTACAAAGATTATCGTAAAAGAGAGGGTATAGACAATTACATTAGTCGCATCCCACAATCGCAGAGACTTGTCAAATGACGTTATTGCTAGTTGAGACGAATTTGGCCTAAAATGTACATCTGTAATCAAATATTGGTGTTCTTCCGGTGTGGTTTCTGTTTTCAGTGTATCCATACTCCAGAGGACAACCTGATGCATGTAACAGGAATAATTAACCATAACGCCTTTTGGATCAGCGCTTCTTATCTATGCTAACATTACTTTTACTCTATGGTATGCTTATTGAAACATTAGTTCAATCAGTGGCTGGAACTAGCAGACACACGCACCACAAATACATACACGTAACTAACGATATTGACATAGATCTTAAAGGAGAATATCCTTTGTCAAAATGCCAACTTTATGCATGTCATAAATCACTAAAGTGAACCATTGTGTCCAGCCTGGCAACTGTAGTCTTCAGGTATTATATTTATTTTTTAATGTATGTATTTTACCTTCTTGTCATGTCCAGCACTAGCTAGCAACTTCCCATCTGAAGAAAAATGACAGCAGGTAACTTTATTCCTTGTCCTTATACAACCAACTTCCCCAAAGAAAAAACCTGAAATGGAGAATTTGACCATTTCTTAGTACTATTCAAACAGTTAGGTCAAACATAGCACACACAAAATACAACAATTGATTACCCTTAGAAGACTCTATTTTATGCTCAGTAAGACCTGGTTTTAAGGTGCCATACAGATCTCTTCCCTTTCCTCCATCATGCGACAGAAATGAATCCATATTATCATCCAGAGAACCGACATCTCCAAAATGTTCTATGTCTTCCTGAACTAATAATCAATGTTTAGCTTCATGTTACACAGAAACTTCATCCATGAGACAGATTCATTCAATACAGACTTCATGTCAATGTCAATGCTAACAGATCAATCAACTAGAAAATCCAATCAGCATGATCAACGAACTAATTTAATATCACATATAAATCAAGCAAATTCAACACTAGGACTTTTTGTCTTCCAAATTCAATTTACCAGTTCTTGCCTCAACAAATTCAAAATTGCCGATAATAAATGAAATCTTGATTTCAAGTTAAAAACAATAATGTACTACTCACTATAATGTATTGAAGAAGAAATTGAGAGATATACACTAATAGATATGGAAAATGCAAGAAAATAGGGCAAGAATAAGATGAGTTGAACCAGTACATACCTGTACGAAGATGAGACGAATTAGTCGAACCAGAGCTTCCTCGTATGATATATATGTGTAGCTAAAGATAGATAGATAGATAGATAGATAGATAGAGAGAGAGAGAGAGAGGGATTGGGGGTGAGATTGAGAGAGAGATTCATACCACTGGAGATCTTCAGACGACGATGATGAGCGAGAGAGCAGAGCTGTACAGGTCTGTTGAATGCGTGCGAGAGAGAGAGAGAGAGAGAGAGAGAGAGAAAGAGAATGATCCGCCATAGATCTTTAGAGCTATTTGTTAATTCTCTCTCTAGAATCATCTAGAACACAAGCTATCAGAGATATATATACACAAATATATGCATGTATATAAAGAGAGAGAAAGAGACTTGGAAGAGGTTGAGGAGGGCAGGGGCGAAGGCGAGGCAGCTGAAGGAGAGAGAAACGTTAATGGCGACCTGAGAACTGAGAGCTTCGACGATTGATTTAAGACATAGAGAGAGAGAGAGAGAGAACCGAGGGGGGGGAACGATATCAATGTTTGTGAAATAGGGCTAGGGCAATTATAAAGAAAAAAGGAAGAAAAAATAAATATAAGGAATAAATAGATTATTTGCGACTGATAATTAGGGGGTCGCAAATTATATAGTAGCAAAAGGTCATTTTTCTAGTAGTGCAAGGTGTTTAAGTGTTTTGGTTAGGGTTTTTAGAGAGAAGGAGGAGAGAAAATGGTCTTTAGAGTGAGAGAGTGAAGCCCCAAAGTGATATGCAACTCGGCCAAAATGTTACAAAAATGCAGATTTTCGGACTCAAGCCGACCGCACGTGTGGCGCCCATCCCCGCACGTGCAGAGCATGCTCTCCCGCACATGCGGCTATCATCCCTGCACGTGTAGCACCTCCCGCACTTCACTTCCCACTCATGCCTTTTATGCAGAATGCAACCCAAGCGATTCCCTGAATTCCGCACTTGCGGCCTCACTCCCCGCACGTGCGGCCCCACTCCCCTCACGTGCGGCCCAAGGCCCCCGCACGTGCGGCCCCTGGCCTCCAGCCCAGAATTTTTCCACATCGCTTCCGGGCACTCCTAACTTGACCCCGCACTTCCCGGAACAATTAAGATCCAACACCGAACACCACAAGGACAAGGATTCCATTTTAAAAGAAAAAAATCTCCGAACGTTTCAAGCCCAAAGAAGAATAAAATAAAAACGGGGCGAAATGAAAGAAAAGTGGAGAGAAGGAAGAAAGCAAGACTCGGTCATTACATCGTGGACCGACCTAACCCGACTTTAATTTTGGCGGGAGCCCGTGAGACCCTACGTGAGCCGAGTCGAGCCAAATTTACACCTTTACCCCCTACCTCCGGCTCTGCCTTCCCCAACACAATATTGTTGGCATCATATATCTGTAATTTTTATTATTATTTATTATTTATATAATTGCAGGACATGTGACATCGTCTTACTCATTTAGAGGTCATGAGAAGTTATGAAATGTGAAAAGATGATGGAGAATAAAGTGGAGAACATGGAGCATGAAGTAGAGGTTGAAGAAAGTTATGGAATATCATGTGGTATGAAATGGAGGAGGTGGAAGAGTGGGTAGCCTTTGGTAGTTTTTTCCTACAAATATTTGCCTATAAATATCCATTCATTGCTACATTTTAAGAGATCTAGAATTCAAATCAATGACAATTGATTTCTAATTTTCTTGTTATTTATATTTCATGCACTTTATTTTATGCACTTCATTTTTGAAGCATAAGAGTAGAGGTAAGTTCTCTACACTTTATTTTATGCACTTCCTTTTCGAAACATAGGAGTAGAGATAAATTAATGGTTGGTTTGATTGTTCACTCAATCATCTTTCTTTGTCTCCCTCTTTGTTCTTTTAATTTTTCTTTTCTCTACACTTGGAAATTTTGAAGTTCTCTTCATTGAGGCAAAAGAACCGTCAGCACAATCGTTTGATAATTAGCTTGAATTTAATCTGTAAGGATTTTTCAATCCTTGTTGGCACGCTCGCATTTATGATATTTTTCTTCATAGGAAAAATAAGCTAACAATTTTTGGCACGCCCAGTGGAACGTCAAGTGTCAGAAATGAAAAATGAATTGAATTTGTCCATTTCAAATAGCCTAGATGAAACCTATTGGTGTAAACAAAAAATTTTGGATCTTCAAGAAGAGATCCATTTTCTTGATGAAATAAACTTTCATCCCTTACAATATTATTTGGTGGAAGAAAAAAGACACCATTTAATTGAAGAAATTCATCAACTTGATATGGAAATTCGCCAATGAAATGATGAGTTATCAACTCTCACTACCAAGTCTTTAATTGAGGCTTTAATGGCCGGAATTCGTGAATTTTTTCAAAATTTTTCCATGGTTAAAAATAGCAAAAGCAAAGAGTTGATTTCATCAATGGCTCGGGAGGTTCAAGAGCTCGTTTTTAAAGTGCCAAATTATGAAATTAACATAACGAAAGAGCATGTTCTTGAGCCAAATTTGGCTAAGAATGATGTTTCATACATGGATTGGGGGGTCCAAAAACTAATTTTTAGAGAGTCAAATCATGGAAATAACATATCTATGGGTGATTTTCATAAGCCACTAACGGCTAACATGTAAAAACAAGTCACTTTGCCAAATAATTATGAAAATCAATTCAGCAAAAATCATGTTTTTAAAACAAACATGGTCAAGAATAATGAACAAGCCACTGTTCATGAATTCAAAATTTTTGACATTTTTCAAAGTGTCAAAAAGTATGAATTTTCATGGTCACACTATGCCATGACTTTTGTTGTTCAAAATCCATTTTGGATTTGTGGATCACATCAAACGTTGACTTTGATGGAATGGCTAACAAATAATATTTCGTTATTGCAATATATTAGGCCGAAAATATGGTTATTAGTTGATCCATAAAACTATCACCTTTTGGTTTTGTGGTTACCTTCGAAGCATGTCCCAAGACATTTCAAAACATGTTATTTATTGAAATATCATTTTATAGCCATTAATGGCTAGTTAAAATACTAAACTAATTTCATAATAATCCAACTCTTTGGATTTGATTCGAAGAGATGTTGTGAGCACTTTCGATGGACGACTTTGATCCTTTAGTAACATATGTGACTTTTGAAGGATGGTTTTGTCATCAATAAACACCTTCGAAATGTAACATAGGACGAGAAAACTTTTGAAATGTGTACTTCCCTTCAAATATATGTAAAATGGCAATTAATTAATTGTTGAATAATGCCTATTTTTGGTATGATAATTAATGGCTTTATTGATAACCATTTTTTTTATAGCCATTTGTTACATAAAAATGTAACTAGTATTCTACAAAAGTTGGTTCGAAGAACAACGGTTTTGGTGTCTTCGGAGAATTAATAATTGGTTCGAAGCACAAAATTAATATTTTCATTAATTATGTGTGAACCAGAACATGCAAAATTTGAATAACCACAATGTTGGCCAAAAGTTGCTTCAAAAGCCCTTTTGCCATAATTTTGTAAGCTTTGAAGCACTCCATCTTGCATTAACAGCTTCAAAGAAACAATAATGGTGGTTGTGAACCTTTAAAGCTTCTCTGAGTATTTCCGAGGATGTAATTCGTCCTTTGTTGACACTTTCGACCTTCGAAGGATGATTTTGGTCCTCTATACTACTTTCGAAGCTTGTTACTAGTCCATAATAGCTAGCATGTGTAATAGATCATGTGTAATAGATTGTTAAAGTGAATCATGTTTGAATATTTGCTTTGCCTTGAAACTATGAGGTTCTGAATTATTCTAAGTGCAAGCAACATCAACCTACTTCAAAAGGTTCCAAGTTTTCTAAGTGTTTGAAGTACGAGTAAATAAAATTGTCTAATTTCCTTCAATGGATTGATGGCGATTCGAAGTACATATATAATATCCCTTCAAGGCATATATATATAATTCGAGACATCTAGTCATAATTTCATACTCATTCGAAGCACTTTATTGGTGCTATTATATTATTCGAAGCACTTTGTTGATATTATTCGAAGCACTTTATTGCTTAGATTAGTCATGTGCTTGGTTCGACCCTTCAAAAATTCAAGTAAACATCATTTTTAAGGGCCGCGGGGGATAATGTTGGCACCATAAATCTGTAATTTTTATTATTATTTATTATTTATATAATTGCAGGACATGTGGTATCCTCATACTCATCATTTGGAGGTTATGAGAAGTTATGAAATGTGAAAAGATAATGGAGAATAAAGTGAAGAACATGGAGCATGAAATGGAGGTTGAAGGAAGTTATGGAATATCATGTAATATGAAATGGAGGAGGTAGAAGAGTGGGTAGTTTTAGGTAGTTTTTTCCTACAAATATTTGCCTATAAATAGCCATTCATGGCTACATTGTAAGAGATCCATAATTCAAATCAAAGACAATTGATTTCTAATTTTCTTGTCATTTATATTTCCTGCACTTTATTTTATGCACTTCATTTTCAAAGCATAGGAGTAGAGATAAATTAATGGTTAGTTTGATTGTTCACTCAATCATCTTTCTCTGTCTCCCTCTTTGTTTTTTTAATTTTTCTTTTCTCTACACTTGGCAATTTTGAAGTCCTCTTCATTGAGGCAAAATAACCATCAGCACAATCGTTTGATAATTGGCTTGAATATAATCTAAAAGAATTTTTCAATCCTTGCTGACACGCTCGCATTTATGATATTTTTTTTGTAGAAAAAATAAGCCAACAAATATAAATTAGTTGAAAGATGGTACATGAAGTTTAATCTTCATTCATCACCATTGTGTGAACTAAAGAGGCTTAATAGACTTTTCCATGACAATCATCGCAATGAAATTTGATTTGTAACTTGATGTGCATCTTTAGTAAATAGGTTGCCCTTGAGGTGAGGCCACCAAGATAGTTGCATTGGGCCTAAAATTTAAAAAATAAAAAATAAAAAATTGGGTCTCTCAATTAAGAGTAAGTGTTGTGTTGTGTTATTTTAAAATTTTGTCATAATAACTTCAATATTATTCAATCCATCTATTTTTTTATATTGTCACACCATGTCATTTTTTTATTCGTATTCGATTAATATTTTTTATAAAAATTTCACAAGTTAAATTAATATGAAATTAATGTCTATTAAATAAAACCTAGTAATGCTTTGCTACTAATTTTATATTTAAAAATATAATAAGAGTACTATTTAATTAAAGAAAATTTAACAGTAAATTGAGAGATTTATTAGAAAATCTTTTTTTAAGTGTTTGTATCCCAATTAGTCCATAAGATATTCTTGTATTCCAATAAGTCCTATTATTTGAATATTTGATCTACCAAATCCTAATTATCATATTTAAAGTATTTTATAAACATTTCTACTCTTACAAATATTTTTTGAACGGTTAGCAATTTAGTGATGTGAACATTCATATTTTATAATGTGAATATTCACATTGACGTGTGAATGTTCACATTGATAGTGTGAACATTTACATTGACATGTTAACATTCACATTGATGATGTGAACATTTACATCACGAAACATTCACACTATAAAAGTGAATATTATTAAGGGTATTTTAGTAACTATGTCACTCATAGAACTTATTAGAATATAAGAAAATAATGTGGATTAAATGGAACATAAGTAGATCAAAAGGGATTTATAAAAAAGTGCCCCCTAGTAAATTCCTTCACATAGTTGTATGATACATGCCTATCAAAAGGTGCTACCATATGTAGTTTGTTGCGTATTTTGAATAGTGTATATTATGTATTTTTGAAACAAATATTATGTAATTTCTAGTAGAGTTATGATAATTTGTGGTTTAGACATGAAGTTTTGAATTTTTGTGATAATGCTATACATTTTGTAATAAGAAAATGATTGAAAAAAAAGAATTGAAACATGTAGACCGCCCGCAACTCCGCTCCGCGCGCGAGGGCGCGAATCGTTGTTCTTAGCTACTACAGTTCGGACTCATGTCATGGTTCTGAATCTAATCTCACAAAGTGTAATGTGAGATTGATAAATCACCAAAGAGTCCAAATCCGGCAAATCGTTTTGGAAAATCAATTTTAATCAAAAAGCGCCAAACATGGACTGTTTTGCCAGATTTCAGAGTCGCCACCTAAATATTTTGTTTTGGAAAATTTAGGAAATTCTGACTCATGCCTAAGGCCACGTGTCCATCATCACCAAAGTTGCCTCGGCTCGGGAACTTGGGTACGAGAGGGGAAGGCCATGCAATGAGCACCCCCGCTCGCCCGATCAAAGGATCGGCCTTTACTAACATGATATGTTGTTTTTTAAAACACATGTGTTCTTATTCCGATTTATTAGCTAATCTTACTACATGATGCGCACATCATACAAGTATAGGCTAGATCACCTAATTTGGAACAAAACATCTCATGTTTGTTTGTTTGAAAATGGTTTGAAGTTGCTACTCGCAAGTAGGCTAAGACGCGGATTTGCCACTCTCAAGTGGGCTTAGAAAACATGATTTTGCCACTCCGCAAAGTGGGCTTAAAACTCGCTTTTTGATGAATTGTTTCAATTCAAGCAATAAAGCCTTCATCCACAGGCATTCATGCAGTTTAACACTTAAGCAATTAGCCTTATGGCAACCATGCTATCATGGCAGTCACTCACACTCATGCAAGGATGCTAAAGCGTAAAAGCTTACCTAGTACTCCGAACCAAAACAAAAGCTAGTTAGTAATCAATGCATGATCCTAGCTATGTTAACAATGCCTAATGCAACACATGCAAAAATGCAGCTACAATAGGCTCGGCTATTCTAAGATGTCATGTGAATGCAATTTAGATAACATGTATTCAAATTGGTATTGAAATACAATGCAGTTTGTATGATGCGCCGAGCCCGGTGCATGCAAGACGAATGAATGAATGCAAACCTGCTAGCATAAGGATGCTAATTGAAACATGCCCTAAGACTAGCCATCAAAAGCTGGTAAATACAAGGGAGAAAGACGTGGGGTTGGAAGACATTCACACACTCACGCACACTTATTACAAAATTTGCCCTCTTGACGGAGGGTCCGAATAATAAGCTAACTAGCTAATCTAAGCTAATTAAACTAATTATTACAAAATGACTAATTAACTAACAAGTTAACTAATTATTACAAAACAAATCAATTAGTTAAGCGCATCAACTAATTAAGTACAAAACCAAAGCATTAGCTAGCTAAGCAAAGCAGCTAAGTAAAGCAGTAAGAAGAGGTCCTCGGGGCGAGGGGTGCATGCATGCTCGGTCGCCTCGTTCGGAAATCCATTACGATGCCCCAACTTGCCTCTGTTTGCATTTGTTTTCAGGACACTGCACAAAACTCCAGATAGCTTCTACTCTATCATGGGAACCTCCAGGAAGGCTGCCGACCACTTATTGGTGTTGTAGACCACCTGTAGACCATTTACATTTGCTACAGACCAGAAAAAGTGGTCGGCCAGCTACTTTTTTTGGTCTGCTAACCAGAAAATTCTGCACAACTCCATTTTGCTGCAACAAAGAACAAGAAGGGGCACATCAATGTATTTGCAAGGTATGTGTGCACAACCACCCTCCCTATCATTTCTTAAGCTCAACGGAATGCGGTTCTCGACTCTCGGGCCACCAACCGAGCATCGCAATGCACGGTGGCCGAGAAGCCAAGATTGCACAATTCAATGTAAATGAATGCACAAATAACACATAAGGGCCTTAACCTCTATCATGCATGATCAAGAGGGTCGGCGACTGAGAAATGAGGCACGTTTCATCACTTCAAGTATGAAACGTCCCTCGTTTCTCGTGTTTGGATTAATATCCAATCCAAACACATGCAATGCAACTCAAGCATGCCAGCATAATGCAATGCAACAAGCATGCAAACATAATGCAATGTAACAAGCATGCAAACACAATGTGAACAACAAGATTCAAACAACATGCTCAATGGACTTAAACCGAATATGGACAGACCTCAATCATGCCCAAAACAGTGGCCGACATCCTATGAAAGGATGGTATGAGAAGCAAGATAATGCATGTACATGCATTGGCCCATCAACTAAGCACAAGAGCACAACTCTCAAACATGATTAAGAAGTGACAAATATAGAAGTGTGACAACACTATATGCTCTGAAATCATGTATGAAATGATGCCAAATCATCCAAACAACACAAGCATAGCATGCTAGGGTCCTTAAGCATTAAAGCTAGTGAAGAGGACTACACAAGAGGCATGCAATACATGGCACAAGTGATCAAACCAGCCATAGATAGAACTTAAATAGGTCAAAACAAAGACCAAAACATGCTGAGATGGGAGCTCAAAAGTCTAGGCATGCTTGCATACAAGTTAAGCCACAAACAAGGCAATAATGCATAACCCTTAAAGGCACTCAAAGAGTGAAGGAAGTGAGAACATGACAATGTTATATGCTCTAAAATAACATGTTAAATGATGCCAAATCATGCACATGTCACAGATGAAGCATGCTACGGTGCTCAAAACTCAAAGTTAGCAAGGCCAATTGCACTACAGCTATGCAATACATGAAACATATGGCCAAGACAACCCAAAACAGTCCTAGAGCATGTCAAATCAAAGCCAAAACATGTACGGAGTGTAGCCAAAACAAGCTAGCATGAAGGGCATGAAGCATGGAATATGCAAGGCCTATAAGGAGAATTACACTACACCTACCAAAACCAAGCATGAGATGACTTCACCAACAAAAATCAGAGTTGTATCATGGCAAAATAAGACCAAAATTACACTGATATGGCAGCCCAAAAGCTTAAGCAAGATGGCATGCATAATGGCTCATGTTTAAGACATAAAGCACCAACCCTTCAAAGCATTGAAAGAGTGAAAGATGTGAGGGCATGGCAGTGAAACATGCTCTGAAATCACATAACAAATGATGCCAAATCATGCAAATAACCCAAGCAATGTATGCTAGTGACTTGGAAACTCAAAGCTAGTGAGCTAGAATGCACTATGGCTATACAAAGCAAGGCATGCATGACCAAAACAACAAAAAATAGAGCTTAAGCATGGTAAAACATGAACAAAAGCTTGCTGGAGTTGAGCCAAAATCATGCTAGAATGATGGTCTAAAACATGATGCATGTTAGGCTAGTATGGAGGAATTGCACTACAAGTGCAAGGAGCAAGCAAGAGTGGCCTAAACTAAGCCAAAATAGAGGTATTCCATACTGAAATGAAGTCAAAAAATAGGCTGAGATGGAGCCAACATATGCTAGATAAACATGCTCAAACATGAGCCCAACAAGGCCAGCAACCAAGATACAAGGAGAGGGGATGACCCCCTCCTATTTGGGACCTCAAAACACCCTTTCCACCACTGAAATTCCTCTGAGTTTCAGTGGTGAGAAAGTCAAAAAGAGGTGGTCCCAATAGCTTAAAAGGATAGCTTAAAACAAGGCCAAACAAGGCACAAAAGGGGGTAGACCACACCCAACACCAAAGAGACCTTAAACAAACATTTCAAGCACTTGAAATCAGAACTTTTTGCAGTTTAAAGTTAGGCCTAAATCAGCATGCAAATAGGGCCAAAAGCTTGATCAAAAATAAAGGTTTAAGGGGTTAGAAACTCACCCTTGTAGAACAACTTCAAGGAAGCAACTCTAGTAACCTTTTTGGATCAAAAGCAGTCCAAAAACACCAAAACCAGCTTCAAGGTGCCTCAGCAACAAGAGTGTGGTGTTTCACTAGGTGTTTGTGTGCGAAAGTGTGAAGAAAAGGCACTTTCAAGCACAAATATGAGAGAGATGGAGAAATACAGAGATAGAGTGATATGTATAACCCTAATCCAAAATTCTCCACCTCAGGCAAGAGGAAGAAGGCTCCCTTTTATAGAAAAACATGTAACAAGCTTGTTGAACAAGCTTTAGGCTCCAAGCAATCCCTCCATACACGTGTATAGATGATGCCTTCTGTGCCCAACTGCTGGCATAGCTGACAAGAAAATATCTGCAAAAAACTGCAGGAAAGCTGCCGACTAGTTGAAGTGGTCGGCCAGCTACTTGCACTGGTCAACCGACCAGCACAAGTGGTCTGTAAGGAGACCAAGTGGTCGGCAAAGGGGGAGAGGTGGTCTGTACCAAGAAAGCAAGGTGGTGGCATGGCTGCCGACCACCAAGACCAGTTGGCCGACCAGAAAATTGGCTGGCAGGTAGGAAAAGTGGTTTTCAGGGAGAGAAACTGGTCCACAACCCTTATTCCAACCTCCAAGCAAGGAAAACAAGGTTTGTGCCAAAAACAAACCAAAAAGGATACAAGACAAGAGTCCGCGGGTCAAGGCATGCAGCCGAAAACCTCGAAAACTAGTCTACGGGCACCAAAAGTGGTCTACGGGAGGGAAAAGTGGTCTACGGCCACAAAAAGTGGTCTACAAGACCTCAGTGTCCCTCTAGACCAAGGCAACAAAGCATGGTCCGAAAACCAAGCCAAGAGGAGAATGATAAGAGGTCCCAAGATAAGGCACGCGACCGAAGGCTCCGGAAACCGGCAACTAGTCTACAAGAGGGAAAAGTGGTCTACAGACCTCTCTCTCCCTCCAAGGAAAGGAAACAAGGCATGGTCCACAAACCAAGCCAACACATAGAGGTCAGAGGCCCAGAGGCAAGGCACTCAACCGAAAACTCCAGAAACTTGAAACGAGCACAAACATGCGCAATCACCGAGCGCTCAATTGATAACGTCTGAGTCTTAAGGTCGGTTAAAAATGGGGTGCCTACAAAACATTATAAAAAAAAATACATAAATGCGTAACTTCATTTATAATCTATAAATTGTTACAATTCTACCCAAAAAAAAAATGCGTAATATTTATTATAAAAATACATCACAAATATATATGATACACATCATTTGAGAAATTTATACCATAGCATAAGATAAAGGTCAAACGAAGCCAAGTGCTCATGTGATTTGTGAAACATTAAGGTTGTGTTTAGTTTAAGGAAAATTAGGCGTTAATCCCTCTCACCTTTTGTATAGAAACTTAAAGATTATGAGAAGAATTGTATTAGGTAATGTAACACCCCAAAAATGCAAATTATAATTATTTGAATTATCCATGTGTTAATTGCGGATTATATGATTTAATTTGTGTATATCTGTCCAAATTGGGAAATTATTTGTTGAGAATGCAACTTTGGAATTGAAATTGACGACCTTACTGAGTTCAGAAATTGAAATTGAGTACATGGATGGGCTTATGGGAATTTTTAGAGCCATTTGGGATGTTTAATTGAAAACTGATTTCGTCTGATTCGCTAATTTTAACAAGTTAGAATTAAATAATTGAATAGGAATTAGAGCCTAATTCATATTAGCAAAATTAAAATTAGGTTGAATTAAGTCATAAATGATGGAGATTAATTTAATTGGAGTGAAGTTGATTTAATTAATTTATTAACCTAATTAATATAGGTCTAATGTATGTATAAGAAAAGAGTTAGTGTACCATCATCAATTGAATGTAGGAGAGTAGTGTAGTGGGTTTTCTTGCACCTTGTTAGTCATACACGTAGAGAGAGAGAGAGAGAGAGGGAGAGAGATTTGGAGAATTCAACAAAGAGAAGGGATAAAAGAAAAGAAAGGGAGAGGAAGAACATTGAAGAAAACAACTAGCTCTTCACAATTCATCAATTTAAGGTAAGAGTTTCATTCAAATTTCTTGAAATTGAACTTTCCACACTCATCATCTTCTAAGACAAAGGGTTAATTAGAATGAATTCTTGGTTAATTGGGAGCTTTAATGTTTAGAATTGACAAATTAGACCATGCAAGCTAAGTTAGAAAGGAATTGAAGGAATTTGGCCTTAAATTCAACATGCATGGCATGAAATTATGACATTGTTGTTTACACCTACATTTTCTTGCATAATCTTCATGAATTCTACAAGTTTTAAAGAGCTTTCATCATAAAGTTTAGAATTTGAACATTTGAAACACATAGTTCATGTTTTATAAATTCTTGGAGTCTTTGATCAACTAATTGGAAGAATTAATTCAAGTTTTTGGGCATGTATGATTTTATTTGGTTCATACTCATCACTTCTTGTATGGATTTTCAACTTGAAGGGAAATTCCATGGTATTTGAAGCTTTATAGCACAAGAATACAATTAGTGTAAGACTTTTTATGTTCACTTAAAGAACTTGAGCATTGCATGGTAATGAAGCCTTGTTTTGATCTTGTGATTTTTGGTTGAAGTAAGAAATCATGAATTCAAAGTTTGTTTGTAGAGTTTTTGGCCTTGGCATGCTTGGAAATGAAGTTGGTTTTACAAATTGTAAGCTCCAAAACTGGGCAGAATTTCGGATAGTAATTCAATGCAGACCACTCGAGCGGCTAACCTTCATGAGCTTAGGGGTGTAATCTACTTGACCACCGCTCGTGCGGCCAAGGCCCCCGCATGAGCGGCCAGCAGGGCAGTCCCGATTTTGTGTTTCGTTCCACTTTTCCATTTTTCGAGCCTCCGTCTGCATGATTTTAAAGTGTTTTTCATGTGCATTCGCATCTCATGAATATAAATGAAATGAAAGAACAAAAAGTTGGAACTGAATTAATGAACAACGAATAGAAATAATTGAACGACTGAGTAATGGATAACTGAGTAAAGTTAAGAATCAACTAAACGACTCGATGTTGATGTGCATTGAGAAATTGTGCTATGAATATTTGTGTTTGTAGGTCAAGACTCGAAGACCGAACAACGGGTATTAGAAAGCCACTGTGAGTAACATTTCTGTAAAGATACGTTGATAAGCACTGTACTTGAAATGTAATACGAAATGCTATATGATATGATATGTTTCTGAAATGTGATTTTGATTCTGTGAACGAATATCTAGTTTGCAAATCTAGTGTGGTATCCAAGGATAGCCCCAAGTCATGAGGGACGACACATTAGTGCGGGTCCATGACATACATGTGATTACGAGATCTCGTTAGCCACGTCATTGTGGTGTTATGTGTTTAATCGGTATCCGGAACCGATTACTCTAGTCGGAAGACGATATGTGATATGTTCCTTTAGATGAACCATTATTATGTTCTATTATGAGACTGATATGATAGATATGTATGATCGGTTTCCTATATATGATATGACTTGGAATTCATTCACTAACCTCTTTACGTTAATGTTATTCACTGGGCTTTATCTCGCTGTTTTTATATATATGTATAGGTGAACATTCTAGATGGCAAGCCTAGAAGAGGTCTATAGCTGAGTCACCGTTTTGAAGCCTACCAAGCTTTTTTGAGTGCCTCCGAGTTGGGGCTAGGCCTGGAAGGCCGTTGTCAAGTCTTTGATCATGAAGTAAACTTTCGTTATGTGCATACGTTGTGTATAAAATGTTAAGTTACAAGTTATGCATTGAATGTGGGTAAATTAACGTTTTTGCATGATTAATGTTTGTTCATATAGATACACAGCTCATTGGACTATTGGTGTATTTTTGTATATTGCTTCCACAAGCCCCAATTATTTTTATTGTACAGGAAGGCCTTTGGTAATCCAAGGATTACTGGCCGGTTACGATGCCAAACCTTTAGGAGCGGGTTTGTGTCGTGATAGGTAAGGTCCCTTAATGTTTTGAAAGTAGTTGTTTAAGTCCTTTTTGCTGGTCCTTTTTTTTCATTTCTTTTTTGCCCTTCATTCAAAATTGCTCAAAGAAATTTTAGAATTGCTCTAAAAAATTTCAAAATTGCTTATTTTCTCTTAGAGAAATTTTTGAATTGCTTGGAGAAATTTCAAAATTGCTTAGAGAAATTTAAGAGTTGCTCTGAGAAATTTTTGAATTGTTTCCTTTGGTCTTCTTCTTTGAGGTAGGAATTTCTTTGACTCTTTTTATGAGTTTTAGCTTTAATTATTTGTCTTTTCAAAAGGTTTATGTGTTTGGGAGATTTTGGTAAAACCTAGGGTTTGGTTTGAAATCAAAAGAGGAGTTTTCCAAATTGATTCTTGAAAATGGTTGTGGGAATATGGTTGTGAATGAGTTGTGTGAAAATGGTGGAAAACTTTTCTCAAAATTGATTTTTGAAAAGAAAATAAGGTTTTTGCCCTAATTTTAGATATTGGAAATTGTGAAAAGGAAAATGGAAAGTGATGTTGAATATTGTGAAATTAGAATGATGATTATGTTGATAATGATGGTGGAGTTAGATATGTATTATCACTCCCATTGGAATTGATGAAAATGTATTTTGATTGAAATTTATCTATTGAATAGAAATAATTGTTTTGGATTATCGGTGGAGGATAGTCTTGATTGTTGTAGACATTACATGAGGATTCGGTTGAATTGAAACTAATTTCTCATCCATTGTGCATTGAGCATCATTATACATTGAATATTGTAAATGTAAGAAAAATGAGTGAACACCATGGTGAATCTGGTTAGGGGGTGTAGTTGTGGCATGTGTGTCCTTTGTGAAAGTCTAGAAACCCATGCAATTAGGTGCCAATTCTTCCAGTTAGTACCGGTAAAATGACTTTGGTAGTACTTGTATAGCCTACTTGCAGACATGTACCTAGAGATTCCTAGTGTGTTGTATCCACTACCCTGTTTTCTGTATAAAAGGATTGTTTCATGAATTGATATATGATCTGGCATTGCATTGTTTTGAGATGGAAATAAAGAATGTTTAGAAAATGGCTTGCATAGTGTATTCACCTTATAATTTTGCTAAGATTTATATATTGTGTTAGAGTATCTCTATTGGGTTTTGGCTCACTTCATGTGGGAAACAACTTTCAGGTGCTGATGATATGCCTCCGTCAATGATATAGCTTGTGAGGACTCGGAGCTTAAGGCTTCTCTTTTTGGTTTTGTTTTGATGTAATTATTCGTTTAAGCCTCGGGTTTTATTTGTATTGAGTTTAAACTCATTTTGTTATAACTAAGTATCGTCTTGGAAAGTTGTAAGCCATTAGGGCATTTATTATTTGATTTCAATTTCCTTTTTACTATATATCCATGTCATATGCTATAGATTCAGAATTTAAGATTTATGAATGTATATTGCATATGTTACCTTTTGTAATGATCCAAGCTTTAATGAATAGAAAATATGAAATTATTGATTTTTAGAAACACTGTTATGTAATGGGTTAATGTTATTTATTTCGGGGCATTACACGGAGCCAAGAAATTAAATCAGATGGAACATTTATTAATTATAATATTATTTGACATAAATTTTTAACATTGACTTTAAGAAAGATTAAAAAAAAATATTATTTGCAACTACTGTATCATGGACAATATAAAAAACATAAAAACAAAAAAAAACCGTGGATATAAGTTTTAAAATAAATTATATACTAATTTTTTATACAAAATATGAGTAAAAATTCAATATAATAGTAATACCATATTATCATTGACATGTGATATCACAAACTAATAGTAAAAATACAGATGAATTCCACATATCAAATGTAACTAACAATCTTATAAATTTCATATATTTATTGAGATTAATTATATTTGTATGTCAATAATAATAGACATTACTATTATATTGAAATTTTCATAAATAATATGATTTATCGTAATCTCTTTATTTTCAATCAAAATAACCATTATTATTCTTATAATTTTAAAAATATCATTAATATTTCACTCTAAATAATATTTTTATAAATTTTTTTATTTAAAATATTTTCTTGATATTTGTATAAATAAATAAATAATAAAAAATTTCAAATCTCAAGGAACACGTGACCCCATAGACCCTCTTTACTTCTGCCCGCCTCTCCCAACACAATACACATTAGTTGAACAATGTACATGAAGTTAAATCTTCATTCATGACTATTGTGTGAACTAAAGAGGCTTACTAGACTTTTCCATGATAATCATCACAATGAAATTTGATTTGTAATGAGACTTCCCGATTTTCAAAAATTAATTAGGAGAAAAATAATTAATCTACGCGTGAGGTTTTTGAAAGAAATTCTATTCTCATTCAATTAATTATCAAAAATTCTTTATCATTATTCTTTATTCTTCACAAGTCAATACAATAATTACCATTAATAAAAATCATTAAACCCACTCTTCATGTATTACATTGAATATAATATATTCTTTTACAAATAAAATTCTCCAAAGGTTTACAATAAATAAGAGGGTGTTGTCCTTTACAAAGTATAGTACTGAGCCAAAAAAACAAATAAAATGTATTACGGCTCATCACCACTTTATAACTATGTCAAGGTAAACCTGCTGTTTGATCCTCAAGCTCACCAAACAATCTCATATTATAATATTAAAAGATACTAGCATATCACCCGTGCTATGCACGGATTGTGTTTACAATTATCTATATATGTGAATTGCGATTTTTAAATGTTTTTTTTTTTTTAAATGTCTTCTTTTTTTCCTTTTTTATATTATATTAAAGTTTAATATTTTGATACTCATACATATACATATACATATACATATACATATACATACATATACATGAAATCAAGGTATAAAGATACTCATACATATACATGAAATCATATCCTGTCAAAACCTTATCATTTTATTATATAATCTCTTAAATCTAGTGTATTTAATTAACCCCAACTAATTAACTTAAATAAATAAACGTGCTCCAAATATCAACAAAATATCATTTTCAACTCATTTAGTTAACCCATCCCTGCTAACTTAAATAGTTGAATAATTCATAATGATATCCAACAAAGCATCAAATATATTTTATTTTAATGACTCATACTAGTTAATTTAAATGAACCCACCAATTACAATGACTATTAGCAAGGCCTCAATCCCAATTTGTTTATTTAATTAACTCATGTCAATTAACTTAAATAAATCCACAATTAACATGCTATCAACAAGTATACTCTTCTCTCATTAACTTAATAGATCCACAATTATCAAGCTTAGCGATTGCCAATAGGAAAATATGTCTAAATTATTTAATTCACAAACACCGGATAACTTAAATAATTAAACAACTTCACATACTCACTTTAATCATCTACCATAACACCATCACCTACTATCACATAACATAATGCGATCCCGTTTCGTCAAGCCACAGCCACCACAACACGCTTTATCGGGTGCGAGCTAGAAGAGAGCAGAACCTCAACACACTTTACCGAACGCAAACTGGAAATGAGCGGAACCTTTATCAATGCACTACACTTTACCGGATGCTAACCGGAAGGAAATAGATTCTATTTATAGCACTCACATCAACCAATCACAATATGCATACCATAACCATTTCATATCCAATATAAAAACAACTACATTATATGTAGGGTTTTTGTTCAACTTAAATCCATATCATTTCATCATCAACTCTTCGCCGGTTACCAAGGACAAAACTTCTAAACAATAAGTTCATCAATATCAATAACATACAACACAAAAACGGATTCATGATTTCATCAATTTAATTATTTCTAACTCACATATTTTATCAATGTAATGTAATTACATTCTTTCCAAAACTCATCACCATCCCAAACATTCAATAGAATTAAATGTCCATTTTTCTCATGCAAGTAAAGTCTCGGAATCTTCAAGTTAAATCATAATTCTTAATAAGCATAAGTAAATTTTTCCAACACCGAATCCATTATATCAAAATCTTCTTTTGGATATAATTATAAAATATAACACAAGTCACTACAAGAAAATACATTTTTGCCGACCACTTTTAGCTACCAAAACTAATTTAGTCGCCAAAAGTGTGGGAATTGGCTACCAAAAAGAATTTTAGTCGGCAAAAGTCAACTTTTTAGCTACTAATTTTTTTTAGTAGGGGAATGTTGATTATTGGCTATTAAAAAAAATTTAGTAGCTAAAGATATTACAATTGGCGACTAAAAAATTATTTAGTAGCTAAACATATCACAATTGGCGACTAAAAAAAACTTTAGTAGCTATAGACCCACTTTCGGCTACTAAATGTTTGGTAGCCGAATGTAAATAAAAAAAATTAATTTTTAATCTTTCCCGACCAAAGTTTTGGTCGCCAAATGTCACCTTTCGGCGACCAAAGTTTTTTTAGTCGCTATAGACCCACTTTCGGCTACTAAATGTTTGGTAGCCGAATGTAAATAAAAAAAATTAATTTTTAATCTTTCCCGACCAAAGTTTTGGTCGCCAAATGTCACCTTTCGGCGACCAAAGTTTTTTTAGTCGCTATAGACCCACTTTCGGCTACTAAATTTTTGGTAGCCGAATGTAAATAAAAAAAATTAATTTTTAATCTTTCCCGACCAAAGTTTTGGTCGCCAAATGTCACCTTTCGGCGACCAAAGTTTTTTAGTCGCTATAGACCCACTTTCGGCTACTAAATGTTTGGTAGCCGAATGTAAATAAAAAAAATTAATTTTTAATCTTTCCCGACCAAAGTTTTGGTCGCCAAATGTCACCTTTCGGCGACCAAAGTTTTTTTAGTCGCTATAGACCCACTTTCGGCTACTAAATTTTTGGTAGCCGAATGTAAATAAAAAAAATTAATTTTTAATCTTTCCCGACCAAAGTTTTGGTCGCCAAATGTCACCTTTCGGCGACCAAAGTTTTTTTAGTCGCTATAGACCCACTTTCGGCTACTAAATTTTTGGTAGCCGAATGTAAATAAAAAAAAATTAATTATTTACATTTTTATTTTTATTTTTATTTTTATTTTTATTTTTATTTTTATGAAGATAAATAATTAATTTACAAAAGGTAATTTTGATAAATTAATATTTTCAAAATGTAATAATTGTATTATAAAAAGAAATTAAATTCTGAAAATAGACTATTATTTTGAGATGAAAAATACAATTAAACTATTTATACTTTTTACATCATCATATTTCAATAACACTAATAAATTAAGAATAAATCAAAATTCACAAATAAAAGACAAAATATCCCAATTATTTATCATTTCAATAAATTTTTCAATATTATTACCAGTACTAATAAAAGACAAAATATCCCAATTATTTGTAAGACTTATTGATATTATTTCAAATTTTAAATTTTTCCTTAATTTTTTAATAATTAATTTTTTCAACTTTTTAAAAATATTTTTACGTTATACACGGTTAACAATAATCAAACACTATTGTTAATTTAAATTTGGAGGGAAACATTTCTAATTTAAATTTGAGGGATTTATAAAAGTAATTGGCGACGAAAAAAGCATGGGTTGAGCTTGCTCAAATTTTTTTTTAAATTTTTTTTTCCTTCTTTTATTTTTAATTTTCTTTCTTTCTTTTCTTTCTTATTATATATATATATATATATATAAATAATATAAGAATATAAGAATATAAAATTTTTAAATATATTATTATATTGTTCAGTAAAAAAATATTATCTGCTTCTCATATCAAGGGGGAGATCCAATGGTGGACAGGGTGTTTGATGAAATGCCTCACAGAAGAATTCATCTTAATTGCAAATCAACTTTACATAGTGTTAGTATGATTTGATATCAAACCTTTCAGGCTAGAGTCAGTCCATTAGATCATGTCAAATATTTGGGACACTAAACAAGCTTAGTTATAGATTAATTGAGAGAGAGAGAGAGCATGTCTGTTTCTCTGTCTCATTTTCTCTCTGTCTCTCGCATATCTTTCTTCTCTCTATCTCTCTCATCTGTCTTCTCTCTCTGTCTCTCTCGCTCATCTTTCTCTCTCTATCTCTCTCATTTATTTTTTTTTCTCTCTCTCTCTCTCTTATTTCTATCTCTCTCTATCTCTCTCGTCCATCTCTCTTTTTCTGTGTCTCTCTCTCTCTCATCTCTTTTCGCTCCATTTCTCTCTCTTTTTGTCTCTGTCTCTCTCTGTTTGTCACTCATCTATCTGTTCGTCGATCTGTCTATCTGTTTGTCTATCTGTCTGTTTATCTGTCTCTCTCCCTGTGTCTCTCACACATCTATCTGTCTATCTGTCTGTCTGTCTGTCTCATCCATCTCTCTCTTTGTCTATCTGTTACTCATATCTTGATTCTCTCTGTCTCTGTCTCTATCTCTTTCTCTTTTCTACTATGTCTCTGTCTTTATCTCTATCTCTCTATTTCTAAATTTTGTAATTTTTTTTTCATAAACTGAGTCATAAAACTCCAATAAAGTAAAAAGTATATACAATAAATAAAATAAAAAAATATTAATTTAATTCTCCTGATCTATTTTTCACATCTCATTCTCTCTCTGTCTCTCTGTCTGTCTCTCTCTCTATATCTCTTTCTCTCTTTATCTCTCTCTCACTTATCACTCTTCTCTCTTTCTCGTTCATCTCTCTTCTCTTTATGTCTCTCTTGCTCATCTCTCTTCTCGCTATCTCTCTCTGTCTCTTTCGCTCATTTCTCTTCTCTCTTCTCTCTATCTTTCTCTATGTCTTTTTCGTTCATCTCTCTTCTCTTTATGTCTCTCTTGCTCATCTCTCTTCTCGCTATCTCTCTCTGTCTCTCTCGCTCATTTCTCTTTATCTCTCTTCTCTCTATGTTTCTTTTTTGTCTATCACTCTCTCTCACCACCCATCTCCTCTACCACCTTCACCACTACTGCAAACACCATTCCACCACCACTATTACTTCTACTGTCGCTACTTCAACTCTACGACTACCATTACTACTACTATCGCTACCACTCTACTATCACCACTACTACTACTGCTACTACTACTACCATTATCTCTCTTTCACCACCTTCACTCTTCTTTATCTGTCTGTTTGTCTATTTGTCTGTTTGTCTGTGTGTCTTTCGTTCATCTTTCTTCTCTCTATCACTTTTCTCTCTATCTGTCACCATTGTGTTCACATTGCTCACTCTCTCTCTCTCATCTCTTCTCTATTTACTGAGCTCTCCACTACAAGAAAATGCACTTTTAGCGACCACTTTGTCTCTCTCTCGCTCATCACTCTGTCTCTGTCTCTGTCTCTTTCTCTCATCTATTTGTCTCTCATTCATCTCTCTCTCTCACCACCCATCTTTTTTACCACCTTTACCACTACAGCAAACGCCATTCCACTACCACCATTACTATCACTGTTGCCACTTCACCTCTACGACTACTACCATTGCCACCACTCCACTACCACTACTGCCATTACTATTACCATTACCTCTCCTTCACCCCTGCCACTCCATCTATTCTGCCACTACCACTACCACAACTTCACCACTAATCTCCTTCGCCGCCACCACCACCACCACCACCACCACCACCACCATCATCTCTTATCCACCACCTTCACCACTACTGCTGCTCCCTCTCCTCTACCACAAAAAATTAGTTCATGATTTTTAATAACAAAAATAAAATGTGCCGCAGAAAAATATCAATCCACTACAAGAAAATGCACTTTTAGCGACCACTTTGTCTCTCTCTCGCTCATCACTCTGTCTCTCTCTCTCTCTCAATCCACTACAAGAAAAATATCTGTCTCTCACTCATTTCTCTCTCTCACCACCCATCTCCTCTAATAATAATATTTTTTTTCATTAAAATAAAAATGAAAAAAAATAAATTTTCAATCTTAGTAACTATAAAAAAAAAATTTTAAAAAAATTCATTAACTACAAAAAAAATATATATATTTTAACAAAAAATAAATTTATTTAATTATTTTTTTTATTTTTATTTTTATTTTTATTTTTCATTCCCCGCCCCTTTATTTTTTTCCCTTCCCGCTCCCCCCCTTTTTTTTTTCCCATTCCCGCCTCCACACAAAAAACCCCTAATCTCAAACCCAAACTCTCACCCTTCTCTTAGAACCACAATCCCTAATTTCTACCAAATATGTCTCTCTCTCTCTCACTCTCTCGACGACGGCTAGCAGCGAGGGAGCAGCAAGTGACGACGGTCATCAACGACCTTATGATATTCTGGTTAGTTTTGGTTCCTTCCATTCCATCCTCTCTCTCTCTCTCTCTCTCTTTCTCTCTCTCTGTTGTCGGTCGTTGTAGTTTGAATCTGAATCTTTGAAATTGTTGGTGAAAGACAACATTCGTAGTTGCAGGTGGAAGCAAAGATGCCGAAACAAGGTGGAAATCGAAATCCTCTTCGTTCTCTTCTTCCTTGTAGCTTTTATCATCTTCAAGGATCTGGTCAGTTCATTTCTCTTTCTCTCTTTCTTTGCTATGAAATGTTAATGGCAATGGATTGTGGAACTCTTATGAACTCTTTCTTTGCAAACTTTAATCAATGGAAAAAAAAAGGTTTTGAATTAGTTATATTTATGCCTCTTGGGAAGAAAAGAAAACCCTTTTTAAGACTCTTGAAATGTGGTGAAGGCTAGGCTATGTTAGGTTCAGTTAATAATGTATAAAATAACGAGTAATGTTGAATATTGGGTAACATGGATCAGGTATTTTTTATTGGATAAAATCACATAGTAATAAACTATTCGAACTTCAATGCATGATTATCATCAATGGTTCAATTTAAATTTCACCTCCATTATGGACTGCAATACGGATTTGAACTATGAGTGTACATTGAACTCTCAGACCTGTATTATGTTTCTCAAACTTAAAACTTATCCTGATAAATTAGCATGATAGTACATATTGCATTAGCTAAGACAAATTTTTGTATATAGGATTGAGACCGAGAACTGGTGTAGCTGAGAGACTTGCTACTCTGTGTATCTTACCACTTCTATTGGCGGGGGTGTTAGGATCTCCAAGCAAACAAGAACAATTGACAGAGTACTTGAGAAATCTGTTAGTTCAAAGTGAATCCATTTTGTGAATCCATCCAAAATATATATATCATTTGTTCCTACAGGTTTGCTAATGCATTTTGTGAATCCATCCGTGCTCTAGATGCTACAGGTTTGCTCCTTTCAAACCTAGATTCTAACCCATCCGTGCTCTAGATGCTAATGCATTTTGTAATGATCTCATGTATGTGCAGAAAAGGGAATGTTTTACACTATTATGTTTCTTACTGTGTAGTTGTGACAGAATATTTGAACAATGTAGTTTAGAATATTTGAACAATGTACTTGAGGATATGCTTACTATATCTCTTGGTGTGACAACCCAAAAATGAGAATAGTGATTTCCCTATAAGCCATGCTAGTCAGCTTTCAAATCCGTTCCTTGGTTTGCCGCTTGAATCTGGAAAATGTGAATCATGTGGTGCTGCGGAACCCCGGACATGCGAACGTATTTTTCATGTTTTAATCCTTTTTATTTTCTGATTACACTGAGAAGTTTGAATGGTCATGACCGCTGGACACATTGAAGTATTGCTAAAGTTTTGTTCATTTTTTACCTTTCAGGTCACATTGAAGTATTCAATGACCGCTGGACACATTGAATGGTCATTTTTTAAAAAAATTTTCTTTCTCCGCACTTGTCTCTGATGACGTACCACATCAGCATATCTTATTCTATTGGACTAAGAAGAGAACACCTGAACAAAGGAATTCTTTGGATTTAAATTTATGTTCATAGAGGTGTGACTTTTAGTTTATGTTCATAGAGGAATGCCCTTGCTAATCATTGTTCATTTAGTAACAAGAAGAGAACACCTGAACAAAAGAATTCTTTGGATTTAAATTTATGTTCATAGAGGTGTGACTTTTAGTTTTAGGTTGGCTGTCAACTTACTGCAATCCTCTTCCTTGACACTGGCTTGGAACTAGTTGTGTAAAAGATGAAACATTAAGCATGACAAAGGCGGAATTGGGCAAAAAATCTGGAATGGATTTATAGGCAGGGTGATATAAACTTGAATGAATTTATGGGGAGGGTAATCTATCCCCTGAATGATCTTTGCTTTGGGTCTTCTCTTATCCTGTAAATCTTTATTTCTCCAGTGTGGGTTGAGTTCCCTCTTTTTAATTGTTTTCTCATCTTTCCACCTTGTGTCAGCTTGTTTGTCTATGGTTCTTGAAAAACACTCAAAAAAGGGGAAAAAAGAAGAAGAAAAGATCTTGTTGTATTTGAGTTTGTTATTAGGAATATTTTCTGTTTTGTTAGTACTGCTAAATTTATTGAGATGAGAATGTGTTTGTATGGCAACATTCAGACATTGGTTTGCAGAGCTTTGTGACGATTATAACCTAATTGCTGCTGTCGATTTTAGGGTCATTTGCTGAAGAAGATATTGGAAGACAAGGCATAAGTGCACCATCAATTGCAGGAAATGCAACTGCAAGCAGAGGACTGGAGGTTGCGGTTGCTAATCTTCAGGAATACTGCAATGGTATGTCACCTTTTTTTAATTTTTTTTTTTTTTATTGTGTGTGTGAAGATGCATGAAAATGTATAATTGCCTAGTTAAATCATAGACTGTCCTGTTATAAGAAGCTGTAATTTTTCCAGGCAGAAAAGAATCATTAAAATAAATAATTACATCGAATGAGATCAAGAGAAATTGAAAGAACATCCATAATAATTACTATCAATCATTTATGGTTTAAAATGTAGTAATTGTATCAGGGATAAGATGCCCAAAATAAGTCACACCATACATAAATCCACTCCTTCATCCTACTAAATTCAGACTGCATCTCCTCTTTTGAGTTGAACGTAATTACTACCAATTTTCCTCCACCTTCACCAAAAACAAGATCTTTCACTCTTCGTTTCTCACATTCCTGTTTGAACTCTGGCAATATGCAATACAGTTTCAACTTAACAATTAGACTCTCGTATAGCCAACCGTTGCTAGCTTTCTCTATTCTTACAATAATTTTGATATTGTAAATTAACAACTACATATATTGAGTAGTTGAGATTCTTCGCTGTTTGTTTATACATTTCAGCATTACTTTAGGCTTCAATATTAATGGCATCACCCTTGTTTATACGTCTTCAAGTTTGGCTGCTGCTATTAATAATTGCCTCCAGACCATGACATTTTTCCTCGCTGTTTTGCTCAGGTCAGCTTCCACTCTCTCTCTCTCTCTCTATATATATATATATAGTTATTACTATTACTTTTTTCCCTATTTGTTTTGCTTAATTTCTTAGTCAATTTTGCAATTAGGCATTATCCTAGAAAAGGAAAGAAAGTAAAACTCTGTTTAGACACCACTACTTATCAGGTTCACCAAACACAAATTGAAAATTTTAATTTTGTCTCAATACACACACACACATATATATATATATATATAGAGAGAGAGAGAGAGAGAGAGAGAGGGTTTTAAGCAGTGGGAAAGAAGAAGAAGAAGAAGAAGAAGAAGAGGAGGAGGATGATTGTGGGAGGCAATACGGGGGTTGGAGCCAAAGATGCAACATTGGGTGGTGTGTTGCAGTGGTGGCTGGTGGTGGGGTGCACTAAGAAATTAATTTAATTTTGATAAAAAGAGTAATTGTTTTGAGGGAAAAAATTATAATAATAATAAAAAAAAAAAATTTAAAAGATGGAAGGTACTGAGAAAATTAGCGGTGTAATATGATATTTTCTTAATGCCTTAAGAGTGATCAACTTCCCTGTTCATGAATTTTTTTGTTATTAATTTTTAAAATTGTGATTCAAAGGGGAGATGATTCACTCTAGTTGTGTACCCATTAAATTTATGTTCTATTCTGATTTCAACCATTTATCCATTTGGTATTTTTTTTTCATGAAACTAGTTCATATGTATTTGAGTTAATGGTGGGGGAATGGAATTGCAGGATGGAAAAGTTAAAATTGAGGACAATAGGTGGAGTTGCAAAGGTTGCAGGTATCATGTTGTGCATGGGAGGTGTGGCAACCCTTGCTTTCTATAAGGGCCCCTATTTGAAACCATTTCTCCATAGTTATCACCCCTTTGATAGCAATAATAACAGCAGCCAACAAGGGCATGATAACTCTCCTGGTGAAAATTGGATAAAGGGTTGTTTCCTCATGTTTCTTTCCAATCTTTGTTGGGCTCTCTGGATTGTTTATCAGGTTCATTGTTTTTTTCTATTATTGATATAGATGCATACATATATATATATATATATAATCTCCTGTACAGTATAGAAGCATTCCTTAGATTGAGCTTTTACCCAAAAAGCAATTCTAACCTTGCTCAACTCACAAATCTCCTCCAGCTGAGGCTGTTTCCCATTAAAGACCACATCATACTTATATATATATATAAATACATATTTATCTCTACTTATCTTCGTCCATTATTTTTCTATCCATTTAACCTCAAATCTCTTAATTTGAAATCCTTACCAATCCAAATGGACCCTTAGATTTGTATAAGAAAAAATAATTAAGAGAATTACAATTAGGTGAGAACAATTGAAAATAATTACACTTTATAGAGGTGGAAGTTCAAACAAGTGATATTTGTTTCCCATGCCATATCTTCCACTTACACCAAACACTGGCTCACTTACACCTCTATGAAAGTTTAATTATTTAAATTTAATATATCATTTTGGTGTTTGTTTTTGTCAAATTAATTTTCTATTTAAAAAAAAAATTCAAAAAACTTATTCCAAAAATGAATTCAAACATACTGAAATGGTATTCATTATATTACTTACCAGTAGAACTTATCTTACATACCATATAATGTGACCCTACTTGCCACTGAAACTAATATTATTTACCACGCAATATGACTATCTTCTTACTGTTGGAATTGATTTTACTTACCACTAGAATTGACTCCACCTACCACATAATGTGACGATACTTACTATCTATATTTTTTTCTATGGTACCCAAAACCAGCATTTTTGTATCATAGTTGAACCCCTTTTTACTCATACCGAATAGATGAACTGTACTTTTTTCTCTCTCTTATAATGTTTTTTTCTACATCGTGTGCTCTTAATATAAATTATTATATATATAATGTGTTAATATAAATTTATTTAATTCTTTTTGACAATGTTTATTGCTGAATAGACAATGTTGTTGGACCTTTTAATTTGTAAAATATCATGTCTGAGCCCCTAGTTCATTGCACAATTGCTTGCTATGTTTGTTATATCATAACTTCCTGGTTATGTTGGTTGGGTATTATGCAGAGTTGATTCATATAACTACATTGCTTGATTGATGATTTAGCAAATCACTAAAATCTGTTCTATGTGTAGGAGTCAAGCCTCCCAGACATATTTACAGCAAATAGTTGGGTTTCTCCTAATGCTATGACAAGAAGTCGTAGTAATGGGAAAGCTTCTCCAGATGGGATGGTCATGAGCACAATTCTCAAAATGAGCACAATTCTTTCTTTTGGTTTTGTAGTTAATTGTTAACAAACCTGGTCTGCAGTTCTCTGGAGCCAATGACTTGATCTCTGGATGCTAAGCTGATATGTTGGTCTGCCATGGAGTGGTTGGGTAGAGGAGCAAGCATTGGGTTATGTTGCTGGATCCTGGTCTGCAGTTCTGGTGCTCTGTTTGCTAAGGTGTATGCTGCTGTTATGTGGATGGCTGAAGTGTTCTGCAGATGGTGGAGTTGTTTGGCCTATAAGGTGTATGCTTTTGCTGTTGGCTTGCTGATGGTGAGGATGGGTTACTGATAAAAGATGCTACTGATCATCAATAAATTTTATCTTTTGCTGATAAAAAAAAAAAACAAATGTGTGCTAGTAATGGCTGTGTAGCATGCCTTGTATTACTTGGACACGCTGCTATTTAAGTGGATGGTCCAATTTTTGTCACTTTAATGTACATGTATTTTCTAAATGGTCCCTTTGGCCATTATATTGGGTTTTACTTTAATTTTTGAGTTATAACTTAGAAATTGTGCTTAATGTGCAATTTTTTTTCTTCTTGCAAATGTGAGATTTGAGCTCCCAATTTGCATGGCTATATCTATCTGAGATTGAATGAAACTTGTAGATTTGAATGTTCAAGGAACTTGTTACATCTCTCACATTGTACGTTAGACAAACAAATAATATAAATGAATACAGGTTGTATACAATTTTTTTTTTTTTTTTTAAAAAAACATAAAATTATTTGGCCACCAAATGTTTTGGTAGCCAAATGGGTAATCAAAAGTTTTGGCTACTAATAATTTAGTAGCAAAAACATTTGGCGACCAAAACATTTGGTAGCAAAAAGTAATGAACAGTAGGTTAAAATTTTCATGTAGAACTTTTAGTGACTAAAAAATTAGTAGCCGAAATGTCACTATTGCCGACTAAGTATGGATTGGTAGCCAAATGGTTACTTTCAGTGACTAATTCTTTTGTAGCAAAAAGTAACACATTCGCCGACCAAACTAAGATTAGTAGCCAAAAGTCACATTTGGCGACTAATACTTTAGTCGCTGAAACCTACCTTTTGCCCACTAAACTAAGATTAGTAGCCAAAAGTCACATTTGCCGACTAATACTTTAGTCGCTGAAACCTACCTTTTGCCCACTAAACTAAGATTAGTAGCCAAATGTGTACACTTTCGGCGACTAAGCAAATTTTGGTCGCCAATACTATCGCCGACAGGGTTTCCGCGACGAGCTTAGCGACAAAAAATTTTGGTCGCTAAATGGTTTCGGCGACCAAATTTTATACTTTTGGCGACCAATATTTTGGTAGCCAAAAGTGACATTTCTTGTAGTGAGTGTTCACTTTTGAATTATTAGCATTTACTTCATCAAGTTAATAAAAATAAATAAATTTAATAACTCAATTTATGTTTTAATTCAAAACATCCATTTGTTCCAAACAAGCCAAAATCACTTTATTTCTTTTCTTGTCAAAAACTGCCAAAACAATTCAAATATCTCATATCTAAATTTGAGGTGTGAAATTATTATAATAATAACACAATTCAACTAGTAAAACTAGTGACCAAATCACATCAACTTAACTAATAATCATAGTTCAACTTTATTTCACACCAAACAACTTAATCTCACTTATTTTCTCCAAATCTTATACTTGGTCAACTTTATCATTTTTAATCTCATAACATTAAAAGTTAGGAAATAAACCCGATAACACACTTTTAATTACGAAAGATATAAAATATTAACCAAACTAATTTAATCCATCAAATTAGTAAGTTCATTATATTAAAAAATTTTCAAATTAATAATACCAAACATAATTTCACATGTCTCATTTTTCAAATATAACCATATTTCATGCCAAACTATTTAAATAGTTAATTTTTCCTAAATTCTCTACCAATAACAATTTCACAACTTTTTTTTTAATTAATTAATAAACATGATATTTACATAGAAACAATTATGAAATATGCCAAAGAGTAACTTTTTTAAGGTTGGGAGTTCAAAAGTTCACATTTTATATTTTCACCTTCACAAAAATGAACAAAATTTAATCATTAATGTATCACCATTCATAAAATATCATGAATACAATACTTTTAGAGTTTTTTTAATCCCAAAACAACTTTATAATTCCAACTTAACAATCTACACAATATTCATCAACATCAATTTATTTTTCTCAAAAATAAATTCCAAAATCAAGAATGAGATAATATTTCAACATTATTTTTCTCAAAATAAATTATCTAATCATAATATGATGTAAATAGCATACAACACTAAGTAAATTTGTTTTCGGATTTTTAACAAGAATTATCAACATAAGATGATTTTATCAAATCAATTTCAAAATACAAATATTTTTAACATTCAACATAATTTTCTTCCAAAAATTATCCAAACAAAAATCTGAGAATAATATATATAATATCTCCTATAATGATGTATTTTCTCAAAATATTCCTAATATAGATTTAAAGCAATAACATGAAAAAAATTCCTGCCTCATATAATAAAGAGGAACAAATTTGAAAGGCAAACCTTACCTCTAACCAAGAATCTGAAACTACCATTACGAAAGGTATAGCAAACTCTCTGACTTTCATTTATAAAAATTTTACAAAATCTCACTTCAAAACTTTCACTCAAAACTCAAAGGTTCAACAATAATGGGAGAGAGAGAGAGAGAGAGAGAGAGAGAGAGAGAGAGAGAGAGAGAGAGTGTGTGTGTGTGTGTGTGTGTGTGTGTGTGTGGGGAGGGGAAACCCTCTGCCTCTGCCAAAGCAATCAAAAAGAAAGGAAAAACAAGGAAAAGATGGGACAAGGGAAAAGGGCGAATGCCTTCTTCACGTGGTTGCCCTCTCAAGAATTCTCACTCAATTCAATATCATAAATTAATGGAGTTTTTTTTTTTAAGGTCCCTCGTATGAAGATTTTATAGCATAAAGGACATCTAATATTTTCATAATGTCTAAGGTCCCTCAAGTTAATTCAGAGAAAATTGGTCCAGAGAAAATTGATTCAGAGAAAATTAGTTCAGAGAAAATTGGTCCAGAGAAAATTAATCCAGAGAAAATTGAAAAATTTCTCTGACTTTACCGGCCTTCCCACAAAATTATCTCTCCAGAGAAATTTTAAATTTCTCTGGCCTCCCTGGCCTTTCATGCACTCTCCAGAAAAATTTCAAATTTCTCTGCCTTTCATAATATATACCTCTGAGTCTAACAACCAAACAATGCATAAAGCTAAGAATTTAATTACCAGAGCTAAAGCTAGATGAAACGAGAGTGAGCCAAGCAAGAAGAAAACGAAGCAGCATTAGAGTTCGCATCTTCTCTCTTCTTCACAACAAAATTCAAACACACCATCATCAGAAACAAAGACCGCCAAGCTTGAATGCCTCGCCGGAGTCTCAGCGAGTGTTTCTAGGGTTCCGATGTAGCTTCTGTTGGCAGCAGCGGCGGAGTTGATAATCAACTCCTTTGCTCGAAGCAAGCAATTGCATGGCTTCGAAAGAGCGAGAATGGCGAACGAAGCATGTGGCTTCGTAAACCCTAAACGAAAGACAACAATGCAGGTGTGTGGGTTTATAGATCCATGAAATCAGGTTGAGAGATCTAGAAAGTACAGAGAAAAAAAAAAAAAAGGAAGAGAAAGAGATTGGGAGGTTCTGCTAGAGAGAGAATAATGGGGCAATGAGGTTTTGAGGAAGAAGATCAAACCCAGTCAAATTTCTCTGATATATGTTTAGGGACCTTAGACATCAAAAAATAATTTTGTGAATCTCTTCCATTACGAAAAGTGGGAGAGGGACCCTAGATTAATTTTCCCTAAATTAATATAAAATATATTATAAAATATTTTAAAATTTTATAAGATAAATCATAAAATAATATAATTTTTTTCACTACAAAATATAATATTTTTGTACATTATAAAATATAATTTTTTACTCACTATAAAAATATATCTCTTTTTATTCACTATAAAAATATAATTTTGTTCACTGTATAGTACACATCATAAATTCACTTTTTAAATATTTATTATAATCCTATATAACAAATAATAGTAATTTTCAAGGTGGTTACTACTAATCACATAATTAAAAATGATTAAACAATTAAACATGAGTGATAAACAAACTCAAATTAAATTGAACCTAAGTCATAGATTTTGAACTAAATTCCACCCATAAGCCAAACATGGCTCAATTATATACCAAAATAGACCCAACAAACTCTATCTTAAGTCATGTCTAAACACCCAAAACTCATTATCAAATTATGCTATAAACTAAATTTAACACCAATCAGTGCATAAATTTTCATAAAATAAACCCTCATCATTTAATTCTGATTTTTTTTAAAAAAAAATTAAAAAATTTAATTTTTAAATTCTGGGTCATTACATGTTTACTTGATGTGCATCTTTTGTAAACAGGTTGGCCTTGAGGTGAGGCCACCAAGATAGTTGGTTTGGGCCTAAAATTATAAAAATAAATAAATAAAAAATTGGGCCTCTCATTTAAGAGTGTGTCGTGTTATTTTAATTTTTGTTATAATAACCTCAATACTACTCAATTCATCTATTTTTTTATATTGTCACATTTTTTACTTGTATTCGATAATATTTCATATAAAAAAATTTACAAGTTAAATTTTATGAAATTAATTTTTATTAAATAAAACCTAGTAATGCTTAGTTAGTAATTTTATATTTAAAAATATAATAAGAGTACTATTTAATTAAAGAAAATTTAATGGTAAATTCCTTCACATACTTGTATGATACATGCCATCAAAAGGTGCTTTCATATGTAGTTTATTGCATATGTTTTATGGTATATATTATGTATTTTTGTAACAAAATATTATGTAATTTCTCAAAGAGTTATGATAATTTGTGGTTTAGACATGAAGTTTTGAATTTTTGTGATGATGTTATACATTTTGTAATTAGAAAATGTTTAAATAAAAAGAATTGAAACATTATAAATAAATAAAAAAATACATAAATGCGTAACTTCATTTATAATCTATAAATTGTTACAATTCTACCCCCCCCCCCCCACCCAAAATGCATAATATTTATTACAAAAATTACATAACATAAATATATATGATACACACCATTTAAAAAAATTATACCATAGCATAAGATAAAGGTCAAACGGGGCCAAGTGCTTGTGTGATTTGTGAAACACTAAGGTTGTGTTTAGTTTAGGAAAAATTAGGCGTCAATCCCTCTCACCTTTTACATAGAAACTTAAAGACTATGAGAAGAATTGTATTAGGTAAGGTCCTTCAACGTTTTGAAAGTAGTTGTTTAAGTCTTTTTTTGCTGGTGTTTTGAAGGTAGTTGTTTAAGTCCTTCAAATGCTTAATATATATATATATTTTTTTGCCCCTCATTTAGAATTGCTCAGAGAAATTCTGAATTGCTTCTTTTCTCTTAGAGAAAATTTTGAATTGCTTATTTCTCTTAGATAAATTTCAAAATTGTTTATTTTCTCTTAGAGAAATTTTAGAAATTTCATTGACTAGAGGTAGCTAACTCAATGAAATTTCGTTAATTTTTTTCCCTGAAATTTCATATTCATCATAGATCTTATTTAATAGATTTTGACCAGAGCATTCTAAAAATATAAATTTATTCAAAATGATTATGTAAATCAAAAGTTATTAAATTTGTAAGTTTTAAAATTTTCCAAAAAGTAAAAGATGGCTGTGTGCGCTAAAATCTGAAAATTGCTTTTGTGTTTCCCAAAGACCTTGGCTACTACTACAATATTTATTGTCCTTTGGATTTTAAAATCTTAATATGGGGAATCTTAAAATAAAAATTCATCTAGTTTATGGAATTAATGAGAGACTTAGAAAGACAAAGAAAAAATGTGTATAAAACGTAGGTGAAATGTAGTTATATTTAATTCACATTGTACTTACATTTTTTCTTTACTTTCTCAAATTTTCTCCTAAAATTCATGAACCAAATACAGCCTAAAAATGGGTGCTTGGGAATTAACTTTTTTTTTTAGTGATTTTTATTCTTTTACAACAAAAAGTACAAAAAATAGAGAGAACAATTCGATAAATTGTAAAGACTTTTTAACTTTTTAATTAAAAATTAAGACCTCATTTGATAATGTTTTTAGTTTACAAAAACCAAAAAATATGTTTTCGTTTGTTTTATAAAAAGCAAAAATAGAAAACTTGTTTAATGCATCAAAATATTTTGAAAATAAATAAAAATAAAAATAGATAAATATATTTGATGAGTTGCCGAATTTTGTGGATGGAGATTAAGAGCTTGTTTGGAAGAACATTTAGATTAAAATAGTCATATAAGACATAATAGGTTATTTTAGCCAAATATGACAAAATGTCACATCTAACCCATAATCATTTCGGGCTCGTTTGGTTTGATTTTGGGAAAAAATTTTGGGAAATTTTCTCTACAAATAAGTTTTCAAAAGTAATCAAACCAAACAAATTTTCTCAAAAAATTTTTCCAAAACTTGTAAATCAAACAAGTTTTCCAAACAAATCTCTCTCTCACACATATCAAATCAATCACTTTTTCCAAAACTCTATCTCAAAATAATTTTCCAAAACATCTTTTGAAAAAAACCAAGCCAAACATGTTTTCGTACTTTTTATCTCTAAAACACATCTCTCAAACACAAACCAAACATACCCTTCATTTTTTATTTTACAAAAGTCAAAAAAATCAAAAAAAATTATTAGCCTCGTTTGGCAACTTTCAGTTTTAGTCATAAAGTCAAAAAGTCACTATAAATTATTACACTACTTTATCTATTTTTTGCAGATCTTTTCGTAAAAATTCAAAAGATTATTAAAATAACATGTTTTTAAATCCCAAGCTAAATAACCAAAAAATTAAAATGCCAAAAAACTAACTCATATTCCAAACAAGCTCTAATGGCAGACGAACGTGGTCATCGATACTACTAAGGGGGTGTTTGGGATGATCTAAATAAGTGCATTTTTTGACTTTTTATGAAAAAAACATGAAATATGCGTTGGGTTTGAAGTGGTGTGGTAGAGTGATGATGTAGTTTAAATAAGATGATGTGACTTAAATAGAATAGCGACTTTTTGACTTTTTTAGATTATGCTAAACTAGGCCTAACTGTGTCTACGAAAGTTAGTGTTAATATGTTGGAAGGGTGCTAAAAGTGATAAACAATTTTTTTTATGTTTTTAAAAATTTTGAAAACTTTAAAATCAATTAAGGAATTATTTGGATGATCTATATAAGTGCACATTTTGACTTTTTGGCTAAAAAAAGTAGAGATAAAAAAGATGTATATTTGAATAATTTTTTAACTTTTTACGAGAAAATAAGTAATAAAATATTGTATCAAATATCAAAATTACTATTGTACCCTTCCTGACACATACTATGTCATTCAGTGCATTCAATTTTGTTGACTTTGGGAATTCGTGGCTTACAATTAGTCACGTCAGTGCATTTGGTAGAATGTGTAAAGATGGGTGCACTAACATGCACTTTTTCTTATTGAATACAAAAGGGCAAATTTGTAATTGTATCATCTGTTTATTTAGTATTTTTTTTAGTCCAAACATGGGAAGAGTGTTAACTTTTTTATTTTTTTAATAATTTTTTGACTTTTTAAAAGGATGCCAAACATCTACTATTTTGAAAACTTTAAAACATATACCAAATAGATTTTTATTTTCAGTTAAATAAAAAAATCCAAAAATAATAAATAAAAACGTTAGCAAATAGATTCTAAATAAGACTATTTAAGAGCTCATTTAGGAATTAATTATTTTAAATTTTTATAAAATAACATGGGAAGAAATAAAAAGAAGAATAATGTTAGAGATTCTAAAAGTTTTATAAAAATTTCTATTAAATGTCTTACATGATTGTGAGAGTCAGTCCCATAAAAATCCTACAGCCATGTGACGCATCTAATTAAAATTTTAATATAACTTCTAAAATTTATAACATTTTTGTAAAATGAATGATGTGATAAAAAAAAGGAGTAGCTTACTTTCAATTCTTAATCGAATTAAATGATATTATTCGATCTATGAGGGTCCATCATAGGTTCCGCTTTGATAATCCGAACCGTTCAATATGTAGAACTCATCGAGTACTATGTCCTTGTAAAAAATTACGTTGATTGAATATCGATAACTATGTGATCAAATTAGTTTTGTATAAAAAAAGTGACGGTGAACAAATTAACGATTGACAAAAAACTGATAAAATGAGATAGCTATCGATATCCAATCAACATGATTGTTTACAGATATATAATACTTAACAAGTTTTATATATTGAACGGTTCAAATTATTAAAACAGAATCTGTGATGGCCCTTCATAGATCGAATAGCACCATCCACTCCGATTAAGTACAGAAGGAAAGCTGCTCCTAAAAAAACACTCGTGGCCCCTCACGTCACACCAACTTTATTTCCCGCTACTTTTTTTCACTTCTGTTCTGTTTTTCCCGCGATGGCACTTTTGGCAAAAGGCAAAACACACAGAAGACTCTCTCTCTCTCTCTCTCTCTGTCTCTGTCTCTCTCTCTCTTTCCAAATGAATTGGAGAGAGGTAGGTTTGATCTCATCGGCGAGTTTCTTCGGCGCCGTAGCTTCAGCAATCGCCATCCGTTTCTTCTTCAGCCCTCGAAAGCACTTCTCCACCGTCGCAGTCGGGAAGAAAATTGAGTCTCCTTGCCCCTTCAATCCCACCAAACGCCAATGGTCTGTTTATTTATCCCCTCATTAACCCACTCTGTTTTGTTTTTCTTTTTTCAATTTTCGTGTTTTCTTTTTTTTTTTTTTTTTTTTTTTTAATTTCTTTGAATAAAACAAATGTAAAATATTTGTGAAAAATTTAATAAGTACAAAAATAATAAAAAATATACTATTTTTTTTAGTAAAAAAAATTATAAGGCAAATTACGCTGCTAGTGATTTTATTTTGATTTTTGTGTTATTTTAGTCTCTATAATTTTGATTGTACGAATTTATAATTTTATCTCATTCTACCGAATAACTTGTAGTTGTTAGATTTTGTTTTATAAAAGTTAATTTTAATCAATTCAGTGATCATTTTTCATAAAAATACTATCGATTGGATTAAATTGATATAATATTTTTAAATTTTGGATTAAAATTGAGCTAAATAAAAGTGTAGGGATTAAAATGATATAAGAGTTACAATATAGAGATTACTGATGTAATTTGTCTATTTTTATATTTACAAATTTTGAAAAAATAAAAATAAATTCAAAAATATTTTATTTTAGTGTATCAGGTTGGATTATATTAGATGCATTTTAAAAGTAATTTATCATTTCGTTTCATTTGATGGTCCGTTTGCTTACCGAGAAAATGAGGAAGAAATTTAGAAGTTATCTTTTTCCATCTGTTAGTTAGCACATATGAAAGTTTCAACATTAAGCAAATAGTTTTGTTGTTTGTATGTATTTTGAGGTATTCTTTCAATTCCCTTTAATTTCATAGCAGCCAAGTAATAATTATCTACTGTTAAAAAAAAAAGAAAGTACTAATTATCTACAAATTTTTATGAAAGCAGGTATTTGTCATGGGATGACTATTTTATGGCAGTTGCATTTCTATCTGCTGAGCGGTCTAAGGATCCACACAGGCAGGTCATACATATATCTTTGTCCCAATGTATTTGTTTTCATATTCACTCTTGTTTCATTGTAAATTGAAGATGTACTTAATTTATGCTCTGTAGCACCAACAAAGGTTAAATCGTGATATTTGATAATTTTATTGTCAAGTGATGACTTGAGCATATTTTCAATGTGATTTTTGTATTGTTGATACAGTACTGATTTCCTTTTGCATTGGTAAACTAACGCTTTTCTGGGAAGCACTTTTTGGTTTAGGGAAGACAATGGTCAATCTCACTTTGTGCGAAAGATGTATACATTTGGAGTCAGTTTAGATAGATGTAGATCAAATCAAGGAATTTGACCTTACTCATTCAAGCACAATAACTAATTCAGATACGGTAGTTTACTTACGAATATCAAGATTGAGTTAAATAGCATAATCTTGGTGGATTTGAAATAACCATATAAAATTAGTTATTTGAAATCATGCCATTGATTCTCTTTCTAACTATAAGGATCTTACTAAAGTATATATAACTTCTATGTCAACTCATCTTCTTTCATTTTTTTTTTTGGTAATTAATTAATTTATTTTTTATGTATTGAACCTCGAATCCCTTGATTTGAAATACACAATTATCCAAACAGACCCTTGATGATTTACAGTGCATCTTGTTGCCACAAGGACAAATGGGTAGTGCTTAGTTGCATCTAGTATTTTAGTATTTGTCAAATTTTATGTAATTTATATAGCGTGATTGTAAGACAAAACGTAAAACAAAAAAGTAGATTATTTGTTTGGGTTAGTGCAAGTAATAGGACTCCACATGTCCTTCCTCTTGGGCAAGTACTTAGGTGTATAAGTGGCAATTTCAGTGGTTAACATCTAATAAAAAGCATGTTAAAAACACAAGGGGAAAGGATTGCCAAATTAATTAGAGAATTAAACTAACAAACACGAAGGAAAAAATGAATGACATTGACATGCTTATTTATAAAGGCTAATGATGAAGTAGTGGTGTGGATGTAACTGTAATGTGATTATAAAATTTGAGGAAGGTTGGTGTAATCATGTTAAAAATGTGGGGTTTATTGTATTTCTTCAAACCTCAGGGGAGGTCAATGTAATTTACCCTAATTAAAATGTTTAACTTCATTATGATGCTAATTCTACTTTGTGATTTCTGCCGCTGCAATTATTTGTAATTCTTTGGGAGCCTGAATTTTTTTACTCTTGCCTCTTTTTCTTCTTCCTGTTACAAAATTTACATGTTTTGAATTTAATGTAGTTTCTTTCCATTAAGGTTTGTTTTCTTGGCTCAAACTGAAGTTCTTTTTTTCTTTCCTTTTCATGTGTTGCAGGTTGGTGCATGCCTAGTGAGCCAAAATGGTATAATACTTGGTAAGATCAACCGGGTGAACTTTCACTTCCAAGTATTTGGTTATAGTAATGAAAAACATTTTATATAATTTTATAGTTCTTATCTTTTGAAGAGGAGGCAGAGAAAATACAGCTGATCGACTTAGGTGGTCAAGTCTTTGCTTCTACAACTCAAAGAACTTAATCATGTGTGAAATTTAACATTATTTATTATTTATAATTTGTTAGAAGATGATCCTTTAGAGATGCAGTACCTCTATTTTACGATGATTTGAATCTATTTGGTGAGAGTGGTTTGTCAATTAAAAGGTTTAGGAAGTTCCCTCTTTCTACGAAAGGATCATTGTTGTATGGTTTTCTTTTCTGGATAGTGTCTCAATAAGGTAAAGTAGTAGCTGATTGCTGTATCATGTGCCTATTTTCTATTGCTCTACTGCCCTTCTCATTATTTGCTGTATTTTCACTCAGAAGGCTTGCTCTTTTGCATGTGCTAGGAAATAATGATTTTAAAATCTAGATTCTAGTACTCTTTATTTGCCAATTTGGTTTGTAAAATGATGATTCTAGTACTCTTTATTTGGAAATAATGAATTTATCATGTGCCTATTTTTGATTGTAAAATCATAACTCTAATACTCTTATTTGAGATTGTTAGTTCCACAGATAATAAAAGAAACTACAGACATAATGATTGTAAAAAATCCAGATTGCAGATTGCAGCTCTCAACATTGATAGTGGACAATGAAGTGTTAGTCATATCTTCTACTCCATTGTATTTTGCTATTGCTTGTTTCTCTTTGAAACAGCATAAATTGTATTTGGAACTTGATCGCAGCTTTATGTTGTCCACTTTTGTTTTCTCAATATTAAGCAATGCAGTGATAGATGTGGACCATTTGGCACAATCATTTTTCACCTTTGAAGGAGCTTATTGAATATTAGTTGGGCTATGCTTAAATTCCTTATCACACTTCTTGTGGCCAAATTAAGATCTAAACTACTTGAATCTCCCTGACTAAAATACTTCATGACTTGCACCTTTCAAGTAACTCATGGAATATTATTTTTGTTGTGTATAAATTTCTGATCTTGATGTTCATGGTCATTGAGTTTTGAATTTCGTTTCAAGTTCACAATCAAATTCAAGTCCTATATGACGTAATTTTTTTTTGGCGATATTTAAGTTTATTTATCTCTAGTCAGGCATCGGCTACAATGGATTCCCCCGTGGTTGTTCAGATGACCAGCTTCCTTGGTCAAAGGTGGGCAGTTTGAAATTTGAAAATATTGATTGCTTACATCGCTTTAGTGATTAACTAACAGCACATTCATCCCTTACATTTCAGGAATCCCGGACTGGTAATCCCTTGGAGACTAAGTATCCGTAAGTGACACCATTTTTCATGAACCGCAATCTTGATTTGCAATTCATTTTTTGATCTAATAATGATGGTTTCTGCTGCTATTCATTGTTTTGATCAAAGCAATGCTCCCCCTATGCTGAAGCCTCATTAAAACCTTTACCTGAACTCTTTCATTCTTAAATTATATGATTTTTGTTCAATCTGGGCTGATGTTTTCCATTTGAATTTTCTTATAGTTATGTTTGTCATGCGGAAGTCAATGCTATCCTGAATACGAACCATGCATCGGCTTCAGGGCAGGTTAACTTCAATCTTGTTGTGTACTCTCTCTCTCTCTCTCTCTGTCTCTCTGCATGTATTTGCTTGTCTGCGAATATGTTCAATTTTTTTAATGGAACACTAACAAAAAAGCCAAGAATGTTTGTTAAAATTTTTTGCCTTTCTTTTTAGTTCAACATGGCTCATGTATCCTTAATTTGACATGTTATTAAATAGTATGTTTTGTCTCTACAACAATGCAGAGGCTTTATGTCACAATGTTTCCGTGCAACGAATGTGCCAAGATAATCATTCAGGTGAAGTATCCACACTTCCTTGTGAGCTGTAGCACATTTTACAGTGCAGTAATCATGCAAAAATAACCTTGTTACATTCTGCACACCTGTGTGTGCAATACACACACAACTACGGGAAGGATACTATGCTTTTAGTTTTGTTATTGTGAGAAAATTTCACAATTGCTCTCTCTCTCTCTCTCTCTCTATATATATATATATATTGATCTTCACTTGAAAACCTTGAATGATAATGCCACCTGTATAGGCAAGGAGTTTATAAACATAACGCATCTCATTCCCACTTGCATCAGAGAGGGGGCAGTGAGAATTGATGCAACTCATTCCCACTTGCATTAGAGATGTACATATGGAGATTTGATGACATAGTAAGGTTTATGTCTGCAATATTTCAGCAGCCTTGAGGTTGTAGAGATGCTATGACCTAGGAAGAGATCTCAAAGGTTGTGTTTAGATCATGAATTTAAGTAGGGATTTGGAAAGGGAAATGGTGAATGAAATATAGCTATATTGTTGGCTCCAATCCCATGCATGCAAGCAGAGAGTCAAGGAGGATGGCGTACGAGGACTTCCACCGCAAGTGAAAGTCTGAGTTGGGCATCTGCAAGACTCCCTTCTCTTCACGTTCTTGCCACTGTTGACTCTCACCATTAAGAAGGTAGAAATTTTCTTGGGTTTGCCTCCCTCTCCCTCACTCTTTGTGTATAAATAGAGACGGGAGGGAGAGGGTGAATTGTATTAGAAATTTGAGAGACAGAGAACTGTGAGTTGAGTGAGAGTTGTTCTTCTCCTCTGATTTGTATTTGCTCTGTTTTAGTGAAATTCTTGTTTCTGTCTGTAGACGTAGGCATTGGGCCGAACCACGTAAATATTGGTGTCTCAGTTGTTTGTGATTGCTTCTTGTTTAACTTTCTGAGTGTCCATGATCCTAACAAAGTGGTATCAGAGTTGGTTGAGTGTTTTTTGGGAAAATAGAGTGTTTTTCAAAAATTACCGAGAATTCAAAGTGGTCAAAATCCACTTTTGATCACACCAGCTTGAAGGTCTCGACCAGACGAGCATAGAGGTGAAAACTGTGTTGAAAAAAGATGTCGGAGCAGGCTGCACACGCTCTACGCGCCATTGATGTCGTTCTCACACACTGGCGACTAACTGCACGCGCTTTACGCGCGAACCCAGTGAAGAAGGCGATTTGACGTTAGCATTGACGTCATCGATCCAACCCGCTTCGACTCGTGCTCTGACCCGTTGACCAAGCCGCCGTTGATTGATACTGCTGACCAAGCCGAGTCGTTGTTGACCAAGCCGCTGACCGAACCGCGCCATTAGCCGCCAAGTTGCTGACGTCATCCTGACACCAGCTGAACTGGAGAAATTATCTGGTGCTTCTCAGCTGCACTAGATTTCACCAATCTAAATCGTTCTACTTATTTTGGCTTGATTTGAGCCATTATGAGTCCGTTTTTGATGATCTAAATAGTACTTTTTAACTATTTGGCATATTCCAAACACATCCGTATGGTTAGATTTTGCAAATTAGATTTCCAAAATTTGCAGTTTTTATTTTGGCAATCTGAAGTGCTTTTTTGGCTAATTTGACCAGTCCGGACTCAACAACGAAGCCTGATTTTCACACAGAGATCATTTTGTGTAGAGACAAGTGTTGATGGAGGAATCAATGTCGACTTCGGGATCTATGATCAAGCTGACCGCTTCCAACTATGCAATCTGGAAGCCTAGAATGGAGGATGTTTTGTACTGTCGAGATTTATTTGACCCTATTGAGCTTAATGGAGTTAAACCAGCAACGGAAAATGACGAAGACTAGAAGCGGAAGAATCAAAAAATCATTGGCCAGATCAGACAATGGATCGATCACAGTGTCTTCTACAATGTCGCCCAGGAGACTGATGCCTATGCTCTCTAGACGAAGTTAGAAGGGATGTACCAGTTGAAGACTACTTGGAACAAAGCCCTCCTAATGAGAAGACTTGTAAATTTGAAGCTGAAAGGCGCTATCTCTGTTGCTAAACACACCAATGAGTTTTAAAATTTGGTGAACCAATTGGCAACTGTCAAAATGGAGTTAGATGATGAGATGCAGGCCCTATTGCTGCTTAGTTCTTTGCCGACAATTGGGAGGCATTGGTGGTGTCTCTCAGCAACTCTGTACCAAAAGGAAAACTGACCATGAGCATGGTTACAGATGCTCTATTCGGTGAAGAGACAAGAAAGACATGGGTAGAGGTCAGTCCCATGCCCTCGTCACAGAAAATAAAGATAGAGGCAAAGGCAGAAGTAGAGGAAGAAGATCTCAAGACAGAGAAGTCCAGAGATTGTAAAAGCTGGTCGAAGTTCAAGTGTTACCACTGTGGCCAGGAGGGTTACATAAAGAAATATTGCTATGCTTTGAAGGGAGAACAAAAACAAGGCACTAGACAGCCAAAGACTGAAGATGGGAACACTGCAGTTACTGTTTCAGAGGATATTGCATTATTCTCTGTTGGAGAAGAAGAATGCCTCCATATGTTAGACAATGACACCGAATGGGTGGTAGAGACAACAGTTTCCTACTACGCTACATTCCGAAAAGAGTTTTTCAGTACGTACCAAGCTCGAGATTTTGGTATAGTGATGATAGATAACTCTAGTTTTTCAAAGATTGTGGGAATCGGTGATGTTTGCATCCAAACCAAAGTTGGGTGCACAATGGTGTTGAAAGATGTCAGGCATGTTTTCGATTTACGCTTGAATCTTATCTCAAGGATAGCCTTAGATCAACAAGGCTATGAGAACTACTTCGGCAAAGGCATATGGAAGTTGAAAAAGGGATCTCTGGTGGTAGCCAGAGGACAGGCAAGTGGCACGTTATACAAGACTCATGTAGAGGTGAATTCAGATTGTCTCAACACAGCAGAAAATAAGGCATCACCAAATTTGTGGCATAAAAGGTTGGGTTACATGAGTGAAAGGGTTGCAGATTCTGGCAAAGAAGTCTCTTATTCCCTTTGCCAAAGATGCAAAATTGAATCCTTGTGACAATTGCTTATTTGGGAAGCATCATAGAGTTGTTTTTCACTCATCATCCAGAAGACAATTAGAGTTGTTGAGCAGATTATACTCTGATGTATGCGGTCCCATAGAAGTGGAATCTTTGGGTGGTAGAAAATACTTCTTGACATTTATTGATAACGCATCACGGAAGGTATGGGTTTAAAGTTGAGATGTTCCAGCATTTTCAAACATTCCATGCTATGGTGGAAAGGGAGACTGGAAAGAAGTTGAAATGTCTCCAAACAGACAATGGAGGCGAGTATACGTCAAAGGAGTTTGAAGCCTACTGTGCTACTTGCGGCATTTGGCATGAGAAGACTGTTCTTGGAACCCCACAATACAATGGTGTGGCCGAAAGAATAAAACGGACCATTGTGGAGAAGGTTAGATGTATGCTCAAATGGCAAAGCTGCCAAAGCCATTTTGGAGAGAAGCTGTTCGTGTTGCTTGCTATTTGATCAACAGATCGCCATCTGTTCCACTGAATTTTCAGATTTCAAAAGAAGTATGGTCTGGAAGAGAGATTTCTTACTTTCACTTGAGAGTATTCAGGTGCAAAGCATTTGCACATGTATCTAAGGAGCACAGGCAGAAGCTGGACGATAAAGCCATTCCATGCTTCTTTATTAGCTATGGAGATGAAGAATTTGGATACAGTTTATGGGATACGAAAAACAAGGTCATTCGAAGTCGAGATGTGATATTTCAAGAAGGCCAGACTTTAGAAGACTTTGGGCAACCAATCAAACCCAAAGTTGATGTTTCAAAAATTATTCCCAATCCTGCACCATCATAACATGCCACTGGTGAAGAAGAGCTACTGTAGCATGCAGCCAATGATGTAGAGTTCTAGGATGAATTTCCAGAAGAAGAAGATCTAGAAAAAGAGGGTGTTGAGCAAGGGGAACCATAACCTCCTCCTCCAGAGACTATTGTCCACAGTTACAAAAATCAACAAGAGAGCCTAAGCCATCAAAATACCCTACTTCGGAGTATATTTTGCTTACCGATGAGAGGGAGTCAGAAAGTTTTCAAGAAGCTCAGAATCATAAGGAGAAGAATAGCTGGTAGCAAGATATGCAAGAAGAGATGCAGCCATTGCAGAAAAATCAAACTTATGATTTGGTAAAACTTCCCCAGGGTCGAAAAGCACTGAAGAACAAATGGGTGTTCAAGTTGAAGAAAGATGGCAGGGAAAAGCTAGTCAAGTATAAGGCTTGATTGGTTGTCAAAGGTTTTGGGCAGAAGAAAGGTATTAATTTTGATGAAATCTTTTTGCCAGTTGTGAAAGTGACATCCATTTGAGTAGTTTTGGGACTAGCGACCAGTTTGAATTTGGAACTTGAACAAATGGATGTGAAGACGGCATTTCTCCATGGTGATTTGAAGGAAGAAATTTACATGGAGCAGTCAGAAGGTTTTGAAGTAAAAGGGAAAGCAAATTTAGTCTGCAGATTGAAGAAGAGTCTGCAGACCAGAGAACCGTTGCAGACCAGTGTATATATGTCAGGAAATTTCTCGGTGGAAACTTCATCATACTCTTGCTCTATGTTGATGACATGCTGATTGTTGGACAGGATACCACAGCCATCAGATCACTGAAGAATGAATTATCACAGTCCTTTGACATGAAAGACCTAGGCCATGCACAACAAGTTTTGGGCATGAAAATTATGCGTGATAGGGAAGCCAAGAAGTTGTGGTTGTCACAGGAGAAGTACGTTGAACGGGTGATTGAGAAGTTTAACATGAAAGATGCCAAGCCAATTAGTATTCCGCTGGCTAATCATTTCAAATTGAGCAAGAGTTCTTGTCCCTCTACTAAAGAAAGAGAAGAGATGGAGGCAATTCCCTACTCATTTGCTATAAGGAGTTTAATGTATGCAATGGTGTCCAATTGACCAGATATTGCTTATGCTGTTGGAGTTGTAAGTAGATTTCTTTCCAATCCAGGGAAAGAGCATTGGGAAGCAGTCAAGTGGATTTTGAGGTGCCTCAAGGGTACATCTAAAATGTGTTTGTGCTTTAGAGATGCTAAACCAGTCTTGGAAGGCTATTAGGATTCAGATATGGCAGGAGATCTTAATGGTAAAATATCTACATCAGGATTTCTATTCACTTTTGTAGGGGGAGCTGCGTCTTGCTAGTCCAAGCTGCAGAAGTGTGTTGCTTTATCCACAACCAAAGCAGAGTATACTGTTGCAGTGGAAGCTGGGAAAGAGATGTAGTGGTTGAAGCGGTTTCTCTAAGAACTTGGACTAAAGCAAGAAAAATTCACAGTACATTGTGATAGCCAGAGTGCCATAGACTTGAACAAGAATTCTATGTACCATTATCGCACGAAGCACATTGATGTTCGGTATCATTGGATACGTGAAGTGATGGAAAAGTAGTTATTGGAACTGATTAAGATCCATATAAATAAGAATCCAGTTGACATGCTTACAAAGTTGGTCTCGAGAGATAAACTTGAAATTTGCAGAGACATTGCAGGGATGGACTTCAAGTGAGAAGTTAGTTATGCATGTGGGTATGGAGGGGGAGAATTGTTGGCTCCAACCCCATGCATGCAAGTAGAGAGTCAAGGAGGATGGCATACAAGGACTTCCACTGCAAGTGAAAATCTGAGCTGGGCATCTGCAAGACTCTCTCCTCTTTACGTTCTTGCCATTGTTGACTCCCACCATCAAGAAGGTAGAAATTTTAGTGGGTTTGCCTTCCTCTCCCTCACTCTCTTTGTGTATAAATATAGACGAGAGGGAGAGGGTGAATTGTATTAGAAATTTGAGAGACAGAGAGCTGTGAGTTGAGCGAGAGTAGTTTTCCTCCTCTGATTTGTATTTGCTCTGTTTTAGTGAAATTCTCGTTTCTGTCTATAGACGTAGGCATTGGGCTGAAACATGTAACTATTGGTGTCTCAGTTGTGTGTGATTGCTTCTTGTTTAACTTTTCGGGTGTCCATGATCTTAACACATATTTCATTCACATTTCACCAATTCTTTTCCTTCCCAAATTTCCACCCAAATCCATTATCTAAACACAGCCTAAGAGAACAGAACAAAGACGTTGAGAAAAAGCAATCTTATAAAAAAAGTGGCATTTCCTACATAGATGTCCGGAAGTAATTCTAGAACTTCTAAATTAGAAAATGACCTAGCAAATTGAGATTTCTTGAACAAATATTTCTGTTTAATTTTGATTTGTCGAGGGACATGCCAGTACTTTTCCCCATATTCAACCCTCTGTGGCATGTCTCTATTGGTCTTCTCAATGAAATCTGTGTAGTTTTAATTTTGTACCCAACTCTCGACTCCTTTGCCCTTTTGTCTCCTTTTATCCATTTTGTGATTGATTGCCATGTCAAGTTCTGAATTTCTTTTTTTATTGCAGTCTGGGGTTTCTGAAGTTATCTATTTTGTGGAGAAGAGGTTAAACAATTCAGACACTGCCTATGTTGCTTCTCACAAACTTCTATCAATGGCAGGTGTAAAAGTAAGTTTTGCTTATGGGTGAAATTTTTCTCTCGATCACCAAATCTTTCATTGATTTATGATAAGCTATCTCATGCGCTTTTGAATTTTCTCAAGCTGGCTTAAAAATGCATCGAGTGTTCAATGTTGCCTAAAATTTAGTTTTAGTTGGTGCCGGGTTCTTAGGCAATTCTGACTAGTAAATTAAAGATTTTGTTGAGTAGATTTCTAGGAAGTACAGATACGGGGGATACAGCGATATGGGGATACAGATACAACAATACACCAAAATTTGAAAAAGTAGGATACAGGTACGGTGCGGCGGTGATATGTTTGTAAAAAAAAATTAATTAATTAATTTTTTTATAATTTTAATAATATAATATGCATGAAAATAAAACCTAAAGGAAATTAATAAATAAAGAGAGGAATTCCTATTAAGTTGAGTCTTCATTCATAAACCATCCAAAACTAAAAGCAAAAGCAAATTAAACATCATCTTTATATGTTAACACCAAAAAAAGAACGAGAGCAGAGAAAAGATACGTGAGAGAGTGAGAGAGCGAGAGAGGAGTGAGAGATACAATAAGGATATATCAATTTGACAAATTCTATTACTTTAACTCACTATATTCCTCTTATCAAAGAACTAAACAAAATATTATAAGTAATATATGATTTCGAGTATCTGATACTTCAAAATTAAGTATTCGATACATATTTACGAGTATTCAAGAAATATCGGTATCCGATATGGATATGTGTCTCCCTTTTTTAAAGTATCTGTATTTCATAGGTAGATTTCATCTTGTTTCCTATCATAGTCCAGACAACATCCTTTGATGCAGTGTGGCACACGAAAAGCAGGAAATGTGCTTATCTATTTGTTTTTTTGTTGTTGGCCCGGGGTTTGAGGATCCTCCAACTTATTAGGTCAATTTGAGTGTGTCCACTCCAAATGCTTAAAATATCATTGGATTTGACATTTTTAGTTCAGTGTTTGAGTTGATTTTGTAATTTTTGCTTCAGGTCAGAAAGCATCAACCACAGATGGACAGGATTTTGATTGAATTTGAGCCCCAGAAGTTTTCTCACAACACAACCCTAAAAAGTTGCAAGGTATGCTTAATCTTATTAATTGATCAATGAAATCCATAAGAGCCCTTGGAACCGATCAGAAGTGGATCTTGCTAATAAATTTTATCAATTCATATGTATTTTGAATTTAATTATGTGTTTGTAGCAGAATGTTTTCTCCCAACTTGTGTCCGCATGAAGTGAGATTAATTCTACAGTGGCGTTTTTGACAGGCACTAGAAGGGACAAAGCAAAGACATTAAACTTGTTGATCATCATCAGTGCTAACCTTGAAGCGTACAATGGTGTTTGGCAGCACGGAAAATTTATACTCAGGCACTCTATGTATTCAGTTTTGTCAAAGTTGGATTTGAAGATATGTTCATTTGACCCCTCAGCTTGTGATATGACTGCATGATAGCCTATTTGTTATTACTTATGAGTTACGATTAAGTTTTTAAATTATTATTAGTTTAAAAGACTTTAAAATAAGGTATTTCTAGTTTGGAAGACTTGTTAAAAGATTTTACAATATGGGGTGTATTTTACTCATTTAAAGATTTTATATTTAAAATACAAAATATTTTTCACACCATTATCATCTATAGGGTTTAGGATTTAAACATATAAATACTGTATTTTTTCATCATTTTCACCATTAACACTACATTTATAATATCATTCATTATTAATTAGTTCACTTTATTCTCTTCTCTATTATATTTATTTTCTAAATTCAAAATATTGTTGTTTGGTTAGAGTTTTTCAAAAACACTTTTTAGAAAATTTTACTTTCTTATTTTTTGTATTTTTTTGTTTTTAATGAATTTTTAAAATATTTTAAGCAATTTTTTTAATTTTTAGACATACTTAACATAAATATATTTAAAAAGTAAAATTTGTGAAAAAAAACTTTTTAAAAATTCACTAAACACCAAAAATATATATATAAGAATTCAGTACATTTTTTGTATTTTTATGTATTTATTAATTTTTTAAAATATTTTTTCACAAATTTTTTATTTTTTAGATATAAATAAGATGCATCTAAAAAAACTAAAAAAATGTTCAAAATTTTAAAAATATTCATTAAAAACAAAAAAAAAAAAACATGAAAACCAAAAAATTTAGTTTTTAAAAAACTCAATTCAAAAAATTTAAACCAAACACATGAAATTAATTAATTTTGAAGATTTGCACACTATAAATGACACTAAAATGGTTGGTTTTGATATAAATATTGAAAATGTTGATTCAAATATTGAAAATGTTAGTTTATGATTTAATTAGTATTGTGTAAATAGAATTACTCTTTGTTAAATAAGTTGTTATATACGTTTTTGACGAAATTATAATTTTTTTTATACAATAATTGACTTATTAATTAAATAAATTTTATATTTTATCAATTTAAATTATTTATTTATTTTCATTAAATAAAATTGATAGAAAGAATCCGGCGCTTAGGGCTATATTGTCTTTGGACTCTTTGTAAGCCGGTTGGCATTTTCTTGTTCAAAAAAAAAAAAAAAAAATCGTTAACCTCAATGTATTATAAAATGTTTAGAATATATTTTTTGGTTAAATTTAATGATAATTTTTTTTTATCAATTTTATTTAACATAAATAGATAGATAATTTATATTAAAAATAAATTAAAATATTACAATTTAAATTTAAAAAAATTAAAAATCCAAATCTTATTTTGTTACAAAAGTTGAAAAGATTTATTTATTTTTTTTGTAATTTCTCCTTGATTTTTTATTGTGCAAAAATTCACAATATTCTCAAAAGTAATAGTTAAAATGAGAACATATTTTATTCATACCTATCTAAAAGTTTAAAAAAAATATAAAATACAGATTATAAAATTTCTTAACATCTTTTTATACTGTTTGGCGGATGGTGTGTCCTATCACAACGCCAACGTCAAAAATTTCATTTTTATTAGTCAAATTAAATACAGATTTTCTTTAATGAATAAAATAAGTAAATTGATTTATAAGACTAAACAATGCGATGTGTTGCAATATACTACAATATCAGAATTTCAGTCTGAAAAAACAGTATTAAAAACAGAAAAGAAAAGGAGATGATCTGGTGATATTGCAAATAAGATAAAATAAATCGATAATTCATCTATATGAACTGATATTTCAACGTCTTTAACCAAAAAAAAAAAGAAAAAAGAAGACAGCCAAATAATGTTAGTACAACATAGGGTTAGATGTTACTGATCATGATTAAACAAGAAGGCATTTTTAACTTGCTCATGATATTCTTTGTAAACTAGGAAAAATAAAAACAAAACTCCAAAGAAAAACAATCTGTAACTTGCAGTGGCTTGCATTTCAACAAGTGTAGGTTAGGGTTAGTCAGCATTAAGGGCATCCAACTGTTTTCGTAGATCTTCCAGGTCATCCATGGAGTTAGTCGTGTCTTGATGAGCAGATGCTTTCTGAAACTCATCTGCACTTGGGAGCTCACGAACGAGACCTTCAGGAAGTGCATCTGAAACAAAAACACAAATGCTCCATTAGTTGTGAAGAAGAAGAGAAAAAGAAAATGACAAATGACATTTTGCAAACATTTGGGGTTTAAATGGTTTTAAACTTCCATTATTATTGTAAATATCATAAAACAATGACTTCTGTAAAAATACAAAAAGTAATAGATGATAAAACATGCTAAACTAAAACAGCTTCTTTTTTTTTTTTTAATAGATAGAACTAAAACAGAGTTAATGATGGATACTTTTTCTAAAAAATTCAAGAGTAAATTACACCACTGGCCCTTCTAGTTTGAGCGAAATTTCACTTTAGTCATTGTAGTTTCAATTTGAACATTTTGGTCTCAATTTTGTTGCAATGTGATCTCTCCGTCATGTGTTGTAAACATTTTGAATAGAAAAAAATCACATGCAAAACTAAAGAGACTAAAGTAGAATTCAAAACAAAATATATGTCACCCAAAATACAAATTCATCCTTCTCCTTTGCTTCCTACTGTTCTCAATAAGCAAAATGTTGATATTTTATAATATTTATCTGCATTTTTATTCAGTTTTTTGTTCGTAGTTTTCTCAACTTCTTCATTTAAAGAAGATGTGTGTTAAAACATAAATGAGAAAGATCACCTGAGCTTTTGACATCTGTAGTAAGCACCTCACTATCATCAAGAACACTGAAAACACAACCAAAAAGAGAAGGTAATATACTCGCCAGTTTAAGCTTTTACAAAGAAAAAAAGTAATTATTGAATCATGAGGCAGGCAACGAAGAATTCTAATCTTTTGGGAGTGCACTTTATTGGTTAGGCTTATTTTCAGTGAACTTTTAAAAATTATGTCAAATTTATTTACTTTCAGATCCGTCTCAATTAGATGATCCTAATTTTTTTTTTAATTTTTTTAAATTTTTTTTTGAAATATAGAAAAGACAAAAAATAAGTCAATTTTTGTATTTATTAAAAATAAATTTGACTTAATTTTGTCTTTTAGTGAACTTTTTCAAAATTTACTCAAAATTTTTTAATTTTTAGAATCATCTAGTTGAGACGGAAATAAGAAGACAAAATGAAAAGTGTCTAAAATCCAATGGAGACTTCCTCTCTAATTGATTCTTATATAAAAAGCTCTCTCTCTCTCTCTCTCTCTCTCTCTTATATTTTCCCAAATCTCAAGGTTAAGTTACTAAAATAAAAATCAAACATTCTTCTCCAAGAAAGTCACCTTATGTTCCATTCATTATCATCATGAATTGGGCACTCTGGTTCTGATGCTTCTTCCTTCTTTGCTTTAGCTGCAGCATCCCGAGCTGGCTTTGCAAGAATATATTCGTTCTACAAAGTACATAAGGGTCCGACAATTAGACAACAAAATAACCACAAAAAAGGTGTATGATCAAATCATGTTACCTGTCGTTCTAGACAAGCTGCATTGGAACATTGAGGGTTTGGCTTCATTTCCATAGTTGGAAAGTAGTCTTTAAGAGCATTATATCCCTGGGATCAAGCAATAAAGCCAAAACTTATCTAAGATTAAATCATGATAATTGGCACGCAACTATTGATTTCTTACATATAAATGTCAAATTAGAACACACACCGGTTGTTCCAATTTATAAATTAAGCCAGAGGCCCAAATAAATGCAAGTATTTAGCAAAACTCCTTTTTAACAGCAAAACAGAATGAATTGATGAAGAAGATTCAATAAATTGAATGTTTTGTTACAGATATGTTAAACAGTTCAATTTTCCAAATAATGTGTTACAATTTAATGGTAGAGAGAGAGAGAGAGAGAGAGAGAGAGAGAGAGTGAGTTGGCACAGTATTTACCAAGTATGGGGATACATATCCAAACTTCAGCAAATACTTGAGTGTGTTCTGAACTAAAAGCCCAGCAACAACCCCCTACAAACCAATTCAAGTCACCAGGTGTCAAAATGGCAGCAGAGGAAATGGATAAATGACAAATTTACATGGTCCATTGGCAGCACAATCAACTATTTAAAAATCAAATTTACTGTCTCAACGTGTATAAAGAAAGTAGCATAAAATTGGAAAGGTAACAAATTGCTCGAGTACTAAAGGCATCAAAGAATAAATTATGGATGACAAAAGCAATGTTGCAGAATAAGCATGTCAAATTTCCATTGCAAATCTGCATCTACAATCCATGAGAACATTTGTACCGAGGAACAAAAATCTTTGCCATATTTAAAAGTCAACCCCCATACTGAGAAAGAGGTAGATAGAAGTCAAAAGAGCTTGGAAGATGGAGCAAAATCATTACCATGGTAGTAGGTAAAGATGCAGCACAGACCCCTTCACGCTTGAGCGTTCGTTCATCTACTCCAGATGCTACAACCTAGAGAAAAAGATAAATCCAACGTTCACTTTTGATTTGCCAATTCATCAATGTGTAAATTGTTACAAAAGAAATGCAATAATTTAGCCTAGTGACCCAAAAACAATTTTCTACTGCATATGTACCATTTTTGTACCAATTAAACATAATCACACTGGCTTAGTTTAACCGTATGTAAGTTCAAAACTGCACAACTACATTAAGGTTCCCAATGTAGGGTTATAACTCCAAAATTATCCAAAATCGGAAAAATGATTGAACCTACCAAAGGTGGTGCACATGCAAAACATGCTGTTTCTCCAGGAATTAGCAATTGTATGTGACCTGAAACAGCATCCTCAGACACACCTGTCCAGGGTACCCCTTGTATCAATATCTTGTCAATGTTTCACAGGTGAAGTACAAAAATTCTTGCATGTGATTATCTCAAAGAAGTACATCATACGCTACAATGAAAAAAATAAGGCCTGAAAAACTTGTCCACCGTTTGTGTTGGAAATTCCCACATACTGCAGGTGCTAATGCATTCAGGTACAGCCCAAAAAAATAAATAATCTGGCATGCAATTACGAGAAAAAAGAGTGCCATTTACCTGTCGTCAAAACCCACGAGTCATGAGCCCAATGCTTTAGGGTTTAAGACCAGTGCTTTAATCATGCTATGGTGCAATTGAAACAATAAATAGTGTCTTTGGTGTGTTCTAAACTTTTCATAAGCATCTTATCATAAGCCGTTGAAGAAACCTTTATTTCTTTATTTCCTTCCCCCTATTTTGATCAATTGAAAGTAAAAAAAAGAATTTTCCTCCTTTTGTTTTCTAAGGAATAAGCTTGGACTCAACCAAAGTTCTATTTCGCCTTCGTGCTATACTTGTAGCACCTTTCAATTCGACTAAATTACTCCCAAATAAATGAAAACATATAGATCACATAGAACAAGGTAAGATATATATAACAATTAAATCAGATTGTTGGGCTGATATTTTGTAAAAATAGATTTTAACCACAATACCCTCCCCCCCCCCCCCCCCCCCCCCACTTGTACAAGGTTTTGGTTGAATTGGGTTCACAGTTCATTTCAATACATCAATAAAATTCTCAGGTTAAATACCAATTTTCTCCTGTTATGTAATTCCGCATGTTTTGGTTGAATTGGGTTCACAGTTCATTTCAATACATCAATAAAATTCTCAGGTTAAATACCAATTTTCTCCTCTTATGTAATTCCGCATCAACATGCTACACCACTATCTTTGTCAAACCACAATATAGTATCTCACCTGAGCTGATAGCCAATGAAATATAGAAAACAAATTTTCAATCATTAATTCACTGTACTAATTTGTCTAACCTAATATAGACTGCAAGACGCCTGTCAGAATACAACTACACTGGATGATATTCCAAGGAACAAAAAGATATAGTCCCAATCCATCTGAGTAACAAATACAATTCTAAACTTTTCACTACATGCCAGCATATTCAACTGATTTTTGCACAACAAGATCAAACAAGTTCCCTCACGGATTTTTTTAAAAAAATGTTTCTTACCAGACTCCATCCATGTCTGATTCAATTCGTTGCAGGCCTGTAAAATAACAACTAAATTAGCTAACTATTTTATTCTTAAATTTCAAACAACATAGCAAGATTACTCCCTCATTAATATAATAAACTATTAACCAAATGGCTAAATCACAGCTATCAAAAAAAATTAATAAAGACGGCAAAAATCCTGCCCGTTATAGCATTACCTGATTTACAACCATCCTTGCTTCATAGTTATCCACACAGCTTAATACAAGATCCACTCCAATTCCTTGTTTGCTTGGGCAAAATGTTTTGTTTTTAAGACTTGACATAAAAGTTTCAAAACCTTGCAATGTTGTGATGTTCAGTGTATAGCTCTAGGCAAAAAAACAAATTGATCAGTGTGGGACAATGACTAACAAAACATGACCAATAAAAATATCACTATATTTTGAATGTAGACAACACATTATACATCACATGATCTTTCCACACACACAAAACAAAGAAAAAGGAAAAAGGATCAAGTGAGCAACCATAAACTACCAAAAACAAAACACACACACACACACACACCCCAAAAAAAAAAAAAAAAAAAAAAAAAAAGCACTCAAAGATACAAAGCTAAATGAGAAGGAAATTTCTACATTTCCCTTAACTATACTACATTTAGTTTTATTAGAGGTCATTATGTCAGATTCTACACATCCATGTTGACCACCAGCACATATGCATGTGTCCCTTGTTACATCCATGTTGGCCACAAGCACCTATGATGACATGGAGATGATCTCCCATTGTTGGTTTGTTTTTTTCTTTCAAAATGACATCCAGAAAGCCAGGTGGATCTATTGTTGTCGTTGTTATAATTATTAAATGAAGCTACATACCAGGTATACAATAACCCAAAATTAGGTAGTGTAGTGGTTAAGCTATAAAATGCCTATATAATATATATATATATATATATATAGAGAGAGAGAGAGAGAGAGAGAGAGAGAGTGTTGTAGGAACATTAGATTTTGAAATTAAGATAGTAGGGTTGTATATTAGTGTTCTAGTGGTGCTTGTTCATGGACCTATCTGAAGAGAAACATACACCTAATTTTCACAGAGCTTGGAACCCCATGGGGTCTATGTGGTTTTATTTTAAAGGCAAACATTGTTCTTCCTACCACACGACATATGTAAGCTGTACCCTACTCCTCTACTCCATGAGAAGAATCTTGAAAAACTGAAGTTAAATTTGTTTACATTTGGTGTAAAATTGTAAAGAAAAAAAGAAGACCAAAAAAAAAACTCTATATATTGTGATTTATGACTTGAAACTTAAATAGATTTGCATCTCTAGGTTACTTTTGCTGATAGTACATTTCCTAAAGGTCCTAGACATGAATCTTTTACCTGAAGTAAATCCTCTAAGTAAACATTAAATTTTTTTTTGATTCATAAGTAAACATTAATGACAGCATCATAACGAAGGGCTGAAACATTTTGCAGTACTTCTCATGATCTCTAAGGAACAAATTGCCCTTGTAAAAATAAATGGAAAAAGATAATCATATTTCCTGTCTTCAAATCTAGAGCTCATTTAAAGACATTGTGCTAGCACTAACATCACAATCTCATTTACAAATCACTTAAAAATGAGAGCAAATTTAAGATAAATGATAATTTAGCATATTTTATGACCCCAATGGCCATAAGGGTAAAAGAAAAAACATTAAATACTAACCTCAAGTACAACATCCGGATTAATATCTGAAAGGGTCTGAACAGCAGCATCAGTCTTTGTCATACCAACCTGAAAATGCAAATCACATTGCTCTAAGTTACTAGGGATGCATAATTATCAATTTGTCTTACAAATTTTTCACAAAAATATCATGTAAAGATCCTGAATTCTTATATTAGGAGGCTCTGGTCCACACGAAGGGTAGAGTTGTAATAGGCTACTTAGAGGGTTCTTGGTCTTAGTCACAACCAAAGAGCACTGCCACTAAAATATCATGTAAAGATCCTGAATTCTTATATTAAGAGGCTCTGGTCCACACAAAGGGTAGAGTTGTAATAGGTTAATAGGCAATTTCAAAATGTTTTCTGCCCAAACAAACAAAGTGTAAAGCATATCAAATCCAAAAATATGAGAGAGAGAGAGAGAGAGAGAGAGAGAGAGAGAGAGAGAACCTGCTCTGGGCGAAAGAATAACCTATTCATGTTTGCCAACTCCACTTTGTCATAATCATACAACAAAAGACGGCCTATGCCACATCTTGTTAGCATTTCAGCTGCTACACTACCTACGCCTCCTATTCCCTGTAGAATAATTAATAAAAGAACATTACACCACGTGGAATATTAGTGTTCTAGCTGAACTTATATATAACAACTCAATCAATGCACATGCTTGCAAAAACTGAAGTCTTTAACCTAAAACTGCTCCAAACAAAGCCATGTGAGATCCAAAGTGGGTAATTCTTGCTAATATTTTTGCCCCTAGTCTAAGAGCATAAACAAAGAAATCTTATCATAATAAAAATGAAATACTCAGTCATGTTATACACCTTATCTTCTTAATGCTCCACAAGGGGTTTGCATAGAGAAAGTGTATGATGTAGAGAAGGAACTAGCAATCCTGAATTCTAAATAACTAAATTATTTTATACTATATGTGTCAGTGTCTATATGTAGATGCATATGTATAATTGAACACAATTATCACAAGCACCAATTCTAATTCGAGTATCTATGAAAGTAACAAATCGTAAAAAAAATATATATAGTGAGACGGAAGGTAGAAAATGGTAACCTAACCATAATATTTCTGGAAGTTAAAATCTTCTAACAATATTTGTACCCAACATACATAAACATGCACAACCATATGCATAAAAATGAAGATAATATACTTTGGGCTCTAAAGCAACAAAAGGATTATAGAAAGGGACTAATACAGACAACAATGGCAACTGAGAATTCCCGTATTCTTTCATAATTCTCCACAATACCCATCCTCTGAAGTGCCATAAGCCTACTGTAAGGATTGCTATCTACCACCTCAGCACTCATATCCTGCCACCAACATAGTTATACAACCATCAGCAATATAATCATTACTAATGAATGAAAGTTAAAACAAAGCAATCAAGAAAAACGAAATATGGAGACATAGACCTTGACTTTCAAACGCCGACCAGGTGCAGACTTTGCAAGATTGGTGAGATGCTCTACCCGCAATTGCATCTAAACACAAAATACAACCAAGGTCATCAAAATCATGCAGATAACAATGTTATATTTCTCAATAGTTACAAAGCTTACTCAAGCACGCAATGATTGCCTTAAACCTCGGGTAGGCAGTAGAGAAAGTAAAACATGCATATAATATTTTTTGGGAGTCCTCATTCCTAAAGATGAAAAATTCCATCCAATAAAGACGGATAATTGTACTATGTTCATCAAGAAAAATTAGACTTCTAACATTTGATTCCATTGTTTTTCCTATATTTTCTCAACAACCAAACATGGCCTAAAGAAATACCCAAGTTCATCTATTCTTCATTGGTTGGTCAAGTTGAAACGTCTCATGGCACAAGTAGCATGACACATGGAACTACTCTTTTTTTTTTCTCCAAATAGAATTACTAATTTACAAATAGGCACAACCAAATTTATCATACTTCCCACATAAAGAATACCCAATTCAAAACAATCACTAACTAGAAGACTTTGTACAAAACTACGACAAACCAACCTAATTTATCCCCACATTCTGTCTATTCACTATCTTTGCTCAAAATCAACATGCAAATCTTCATTAGTTGGTCAAGTTTGAGATGTCTCGTCCCCCCCTCTCATATTCCAAATAGAACTAGTAATATACAAATAGGCACAACAAAATTTATTAAACTTCCCATGGAAAGAATATCCAAATCAAAACAATCACTACCTGGAAGACTGTACAGTCCATAGCTCTGTAAATCAACCAAAACTAGACAAACCAACCTAATCAATCCCCACATTCTGTGTATTTGCAGTCTTTTCTTGAACTTAACACACTAATCTTCATTGGTTGGTCAAGTTGAGACGTCTCATAGCACAGGTTGCACGACAAACAGAATTGCTAATATACAAATAGTTACAAATGAATTTATCAAATTTCCCATACACAAAATATCCAATTCAAACAATCACTACCTAGACAACTCCACATAGTCCATAGCTCTGTAAATCAACCAAAACTATGACAAATCAACCTAATCCATCCCCACATTCTGTGTAATCGATATCTTTGCTCAAAATCAACATGCAAATCTTCATTGGTTGATCAACTGTCAAGTTGAGATGTCTCATATAGCACAAGTTGCATGACAAATAGAATTACCAATTTTTTTCTTCTTCTCATAATCCAAATAGAATTACAAATATACAATTAAACCCAACCGAATTTATGAAATTTCCCACACAAAGAATACCCAATTCAAAACAATCACTACCTAGACAACTCTGTACAGTCCATAGGTCTATAAATTAACCAAAACTAAGACAAATCAACCTAATTCATCCCTAACTATCTTCGCTCAAAATCAACATGCAAAAACGAATGATGGCGATTAGAGAGATAGAAGAAAGAGAGAATAAAACAAACCTTATCGATGCAAGAATGAAGAGAGGGATTATCAGGTAGGGATCGTTTGAGAGTATCGAGATCAGTAAGCATCTCTTTCAGCTCCGCCTCCATTGCCGCTGCTACTTTTTTCACAACACCACTGATTAGCTTTCTCAAGGTGGGTTTTATCGGGGGACTACGGCTTCGTGGGTTACCGTTTTGGACTACTTTAGTGGGTTAAAAAAGTTTAGTTTGGGGAGGATTTTTTGGTTTTTTTTAATTTATTTTTTGATTTTTTTTTTTTTGTGAGAGAAGGGTGTAATAGTTATGAGTTGAATGTGATATTTTATTTTTTATAATTAAAATAATTTATTTTATTTTTTGTGATTAAAATAGTCAAAAAAAAAAAAAATTCTAAATAGCTTTTTCCAAACGGGCCTACATATGGTTTGGATTTTGGAAATCTCGCCTTCGTTTGGGGTTGAGAGTTGATTTTTAAATTTTTTAAATTCATTTGGAGGTGTGGGTTAGTTTTTTAAATTTTTTTGATTATTTTAATTTAGGGTTAAAAAATTTTATGTAGAATAAATTTTTTGATTTTTTAAAATTTTGTGAGGAAAAAAATAAAATGATTATGATTTAGATGTGATGTTTTGTCTTATTAAATTAAAAAATTTATTTTGTCTTTTTATGATTAAAATAACTAAAAAGTCAAAAAAGTTAGCAGGTTAAATAAAGGCTTAGTCTAAGATTTAAGAAAAATGACTTGTAGCTCAAATTTCGTCCGGCTCGAATGGCCCGAACTACCCAAAATGACGTCGTTTTGGGCAGTGTTTTTTTTTTTTTCTTTCTTTCTTTTTTTCCTTTTCATTCTTTGGAACACAGACAGAGAGGGAAGAGGAGAGGAGAGAGAGAGAGAGAGAGAAAAGAGAGGAGAGAAGAGAAGCGGCGATCGACGGTGATGGTCGGTGATGGTGGCGGCGATCGACGACCCGATCTCCTCTTTCAAACTTTTTTTTTTTTCTAAGTAGATCTGGATCTGAAAAAAAAAAAATTATTGATGATGATAATGTTGATCCGGAACTACAGACCCAGGGAATTTTTTTTTTTGTTGTTGATAAAGATGATGAAGATGATGATGATGTTGTTGCAATTTGTTGATGTTGATGTTGATGAAGATGATGAACAAGATCTTCAGTTCTCCCTTCTTCTTCTTCATCTTCAGAAAAACAATGAAAAAAAAAAAAAAAACACTAAAACGACGTTGTTTTGGTGTCGGGCCATTCGAGCCACACCTTTTTCGAGCTACCAATCGGAGTTGAAGATTTAAAGTCTTCATTTGGGATTGGGAGTTGATTTTTTAATTATTTTAGTCTAAGATTTAAAAGTCTTGTTTGTGATGGATTTTTTTGTTTTTTTTTTTTAATTTTTATGAAAGAAAAAAATAAAATGATTATAATTTGGATGTAACATTTTGTCTTATTGATTTTGTAATTTATTTTATTTTTTTGTGACTAAAATAGTCAACAAAGTCCATGCCAAATATAGCCTAAATAATATCATTGTATAATAAATAAATTAGATTATATCCTATCTTTTTTTTCTTTTTCTTTTTTAAAAAAAGGATTATATATATGTACATATTTAATTAAGGAAAAATTACAATACAGTACGTCTTTTCTCAAAAAAATTACAAATTAATGATAAATCTTACAAATTTTAATAATTAAAATTATTAACTTTTTCACTATTTTATAAATACTCTTTGAAAAATCACTAGTGGGCTGATGGGGAAATTACCATTCAGGTGGGCTTTATAAAAATTATTATAAATTAGTGAAAAAAAATTATAATTATAATTATAATTATTAATATTTATAATGTTTATAACTTTTTTGTAAATGTTTTCTACTGACAATCATTAATGTGTAATTTTTCCTTAGTTAAAAGGTAAATTACACTACTATTGGCACGATAAATAAATAAATAATAATAATTATTATTATTATTGATAAATTGTAAGACACGTGATACTCTCCTACTCATTTGGAGGTTATGAAAAGTTATGAATCATTAAACACACGTGAAAAGATGATGGAGAATGTGGAGGATCATGGAGCGTGAATTGGAGGTTAAAGGAAGTTATGAAGACATAAAGATAAAGTGGAAGATCGCGGAGTGTGAAGTGTGAAAAATGAAAGAATGTAGTAGTTATTAGTGCTAAAATTAAGGATATGATTTGGTCAATATTTGATCTAGTCAATATCCTCAATTATGTAATCTAATCAATTCCTTAGTTATAGGATATTTTTGTAATCTTTTATTCTTTCCTTGTTAATGTTTATACTATATATATTGTACAACTATGATGAATGGAAATACTCAGAAAATTATTCCACAATTATGTTTGTTGATATGGTATCAGAGCCTCATTCAACATCCTTTTCTTAACCCTAGGAATTGAAGTAGGTCTTGTATTCATAATTGTTCTTGTTTCTATTCATATCATTCTGTTGAAAAATTTTCTTTTAGTGTCATCATGACTGAAGTAGGTGGTGCTAAATCACCAACGAAGACCGAGTCTAGCCTCCATTTGCTGGAAACTTCCTCTCTCATCACTCCAGAACGGCTTGACGATATCAATCATGTGGAGTGGTCTTTGAATGCCCGAAATAAAATCTGTGGGAGAAAACGTTGGGGTTATATTTCGGGTACCAAGGCTGTTCCATTAAATAAAAAGTCGGAAGAGTATGAAGAATAAGAGGATGAAAACTGCTTGGTCAAATCTTGGCTTCTTGATGCGATGACAAAGGATATTCGGTCTATCTTTCTTCGATTGTCAACGGCAAAGGAGCTATAGGAGGCGGTTAAAAATACGTATTCGGTTGATCAGGATGCATCAAAAGCGTATCAATTTCATTGTGAGGTATTTTTTGTCTACTAGAATGGAGGTTCTGTTATTTCTTATTTTGGAAAATTACAGAAAATATGACAGGAGCTTGATGATATTGATGCCTGTAATATGGAGTGTACCAATGATATTGCTATATACACCACGAAGGTTAATTCCGAACGCATGTATAAGTTTTTGGCTGGTCTTGATCCTCACTTAGATGGGGTTCGAGGTCGTGTACTGTCTACAAAACCACTTCCTGATATACAAGCAACTTACGCTATGGTTTGTTCAGAAACTAATCGCCAAGATGCTATGCTTAGAGGAAATATTGGAGAAGGGGTTGTAATGGCTTCTCGGAAGACGACTATCTCAAAGAAGGATAAAAAATGTACTCATTGTCATGGTACTGGTCATACGATGGACACGTGTTTCCAACTTCATGGGTATCCAGAATGGTATCCAAAGGGTAAGAAGGCATCTCATAAGGAAGCAGACTTTAATCCAAAAGCAAATCTAGCCACAACTCTTGCATTCACTGTTAAGTCCGTTATGTCTTTTTATAGAAATAGTGATTGGATAATTGACTCTGGCGCAACATACCATATGACTTGTGATCGTTATAGGTTTAGTCATTTATTTTCTAAATGTTCCAAAGTCACTATTACCACTACTAATGGTGTATCATCTCCGATTATTGGAGTTGGTACAGTTCCGTTATCTTCCACGTTAGAAATTGAGGATGTCTTATTTGTGCCATTGTTAAATTATAATATTCTTTCTGTGAATCAATTAGCAAAATCTCATAATTGTGTTGCTCTATTTTTCCCTACTCACTGTGTCTTTCTGAACATCCATACTTGGGAGAAGATTGGCAGTAGTAGACAAATAGGAGGGTTGTACTATGTTGGAGACAAATTCCACCATTCCGATAAAAAGGGGCAAGCTCTTATGGTAAATGGAGATTCGGTGAATTAGAAAAATGAGGAAATTGACTATGGCATAGGAGATTGGGACACCCTTCCTTTGGCTATCTTAGGAGATTATTTCCATCATTGTTTCATGGCTGTAATCTTTCAGACTTTGTTTGCGAAACTTGTGTGAAAGCAAAGAGTCATCATACTACCTTTTGTTTGAGTGATCATAAAACAGATTTACCTTTTTCATTAGTTCATTCAGATGCCCAATTTCTACTCTTAATGGGATGAAGTGATTCATAACTTTTGTTGATGATTGCACTCGCATGACTTGGGTTTATCAAATGAAACACAAGAGTGATGTTTGTTCAATTTTTCGCCTATTCCATCAAATGATAACTACTCAGTTTGGTGTTACAATAAAAGTCTTTCATTTTGATAATGGTGGTGAGAACGAAAAGAAAGAATTGGTGGAATTTATGCACTCTAAAAGGATTATTCACCAAACATCTTGCATCGATTCTCCTAAACAAAATGGTATTGCCGAGTGAAAAAACAAACATTTATTGGTAGTTCCTCGATCTCTTTTAATTGGGGGTCATGTTCCCATTTACTTGTGGGGTGAAGCTTTGAATTTGTCGGTCTATTTAATAAACCGTACGCCATCTAGTGTTCTTAATTTTGGAAGGCCATTGGATGCCCTTTTTGATCATTGCACTTTTCCACCAGTGGTGTTTTTGGCTGCACAAATTTTTGGGTGTGTAGTTTATGTACATTTGCATCCCCGCTAATGGACTAAGCTTGAGTCTCGTGCTTTGAAATGTGTTTTTGTGGGCTATGGGAACACTACAAAAGGCTACAAGTGTTATGATCCCACCACTTGGAGGCTTTATGTTTCCATGGATATAACCTTCCACGAGAACAAACTTTTTTACCGAGCGCTAACTCCTAATGTACCATTCAGGGGGAGAATTCAGAAGGAGTGATAAATTATGAAGAACTGGAAGCATTTTTTACCAACAATTCGGACAATATTTCTTCGTCTGGAGCTTTTTCAGGACATGGTGAATTTTCAAATGAAAAAGAAGAGTTATCGATTGTTGAACCAGAGACTTCTCATACTGAAGATCATGCTTTTCATGACAGTACAATGCCTCCCAACAATTCAACATAACCACTGAGCTTGTCTTCTTTTGAGATTCCTCTAGAGGTATCCATTAATCCTAATTCCACTTGTAGTGATGATCTTTTTTTTGAATCTCACGTGTCTCAATATTGTTTTCCATCTTGTTCTAATCGTGGTATACCACCTGTTAAATATGAGCCTGATTCTAAATCCAAAGTTAGATATCCCATTAGTAATCATGTGTCTTGTTACAAACTATCCAAGTCATATGCTTCTTATGTACTACAGTTATCATTTGTTCCTATTCTTAGTAAAATGCAAGAAGCTGTAACAGACGATAGATGGACTCCAGCCATGGCAAAAGAAATGGCAGCGCTTGAGAAAAATGATACTTGGGAGCTTGTGACTCTACCGAAAGGAAAAAAAACTGTGGGATGTAGATGGATCTTTGCCGTCAAGCATAAAGCAGATGGGACAATTGAGAGGTATAAAGCTCGATTGGTTGCAAAAGGATACACAATCTTATGGGATAGACTACCAAGACACTTTTGCACATGTTGCCAAACTTAATATAGTTCGAGTGCTCCTGTCTTTGGCGGTGAATTGAGATTGGCCACTTTTTCAGTTTGATGTAAAAAATGCTTTTTTACATGGAGATCTTACAGAGGAAGTGTATATGGACCTCCCTCTAGGTGTGGAAAAATACGTAGATGTTACAATGGTGTGCAAACTCAAAAAGGTGTTGTATGGGTTAAAATAGTCTCCAAGAGCTTGGTTCGATAGATTTACCAAGTCTATGAAGAGCTTCGGATATAAACAAAGCAACTCTGACCTTACTTTGTTTTTAAAGCACCGAATGGGTAAGGTTACTGCTTTGATTATATACATTGATGATATGGTGGTGACAGGAGATGATTAAGAAGAAATTGAGAACTTACAACGACACTTGGCCTTAGAATTTGAAATGAAATAACTTGGAGATTTAAAATACTTTCTCGAAATTGAGGTAGCTTGCTCAAAGAATGGTATTTTCTTATCTCAATGAAAATACATTCTTGATTTGTTAATTGAAACAGGTATGGCTGTAAGCCTGTGAATACCCCTATTGAACAAAATCACAAGTTGTTTAATTGTTTGCATGCAATTTCTACTGATAAAGCCAGGTACCAGAGACTTGTGGGAAAGTTAATTTATTAGTCCCATAATAGGCCAGATATTGCTTATTCAGTATGAGTAGTGAGCCAATTTATGCATGATCCTTGTAAACCTCACATTGATACAGTGGAACGCATATTGTGATATTTAAAGTTTGCTCCAGGTAAAGGGTTGTTGTTCATCAAGAATAATCACTTGAATGTAAAAGGTTACACTGATGCAGATTGGGCTGGTTCATTTAACTACACAAAATCTACATCAAGATACTTTACTTTTGTAGGGGGCAACCTTGTGACTTGGAGAAGTAAAAAACAACCAGTGGTAGCCAGGTCCAGTACAGAAGCTGAATATAGGGGCATGACTTTTGGAGTATGTGAGTCACTATGGTTGAAGAGCTTGCTTAAGGATTTGGGTGTATTCACTCTCAGCAGACAATGAAGTTGTATTGTGATAACATTTCTGCTATAGAAACTGCTCATAATCCAGTCCAACACGATCAGACGACGCATATGGAAATTGATAGACACTTCATTAAGGAAAAACTTGAGGCCGGAATCATTGTTTTTCCGTTTGTGAAGTCTGAAAACCAACTAGCCGATGTCCTTACCAAAGCTGTTGCTAGCAGTGTTTTTGGTCACTCTTTAGACAAGTTAGGCATGTACGATATACATGTTCCTACTTGAGGGGGACTGCTAAAATTAAGGATATGATTTGGTCAATATTTGATTTAGTCAATATCCTTAATTATGTAATCTTATCAATTCCTTAGTTATAGGATATTTCTACAATCTTTTATTCTTTTCTTGTTAACGTTTGTACTATATATATTATACAACTATGATGAATGGAAATACTTAGAAAATTATTCCACAATTGTGTTTGTTGATAATTAGGTAGTTTTTTCCTACAAATGTTTGCTTATAAATAGCCATTCATGGCTACATTGCAAAGAGATCTCTAGAACTTAAATAAAAAATAATTGATTTCTATTTTTCGTGTTATTTATATTTCTTGCACTTAATTTCCTGCACTTTATTTTATGCACTTCATTTTCGAAGCATAGGAGTAGACGTAAATTTTATGCACTTTCTTTTCGAAGTATAGGAGTAGAGGTAAATTAATGGTTAGTTTGATTGTTTACTCAATCACCTCGATTGTTCACTCAATCATTTTTCTCTGTCTCCCTCATTTTTTTTTTATTTTTTTTTTTCTCTACACGTGGCAATTTGAAAGTCCTATTCATTGAGGCAAAAGAACTATCAACACAATCGCTTGATAATAGGCTTAAATTTAATCTGTAAGGATTTTTCAATCCTTGTTGGCACGCTCACATTTATAATATTTTCCTTCGTAGAAAAAATAAGCCAACAATTTTTGGCACGCCTAGTGGGATTGGAATGTAAAGAACTGAAAAGTAAATAACTGAAAACTAAAGAACTAGAAAAGATGTAAAGTAAAATAAGCTGGTTTCTAGATCTGGATCTAGTCCCACTGAGCGTGCCAAAAAATTGTTAGCCTATTTTTTCTATGAAGAAAAATACCATAAATGCGAGCGTACCAGCAAAGATTGAAAAATCTTTACAGATTAAATTAAAGCCAATTATCAAGCGATTATATTGACGGTTCTTTTGCCTCAATGAAGAGGACTTCAAAATTGTCAAGTGTAGAGAAATAAAAATTAAAAGAAGAATGAGGGAGACGGAGAAAGATGATTGAGTGAACAATCGGGGTGATTTTTTTGGCTTTCTAAGGTTAAAAATGTAATTAGAGGGTGCCAGTAAGGATTAATAAGTCCTTACGAAAATATTAAATGCCAACCAATTAACGGACAATTGCTTTGAAGTTCTTTTGGCCTCACTAAGGAGAATTTTTACTGGTAGTTTGTTTTAGGAGAACATTCAAAAGACTAATCACAAAATACAAGGAATAGGGAGAACTAGATCTAGAAACTAGTTTATTTTATTTTATATTTTCCTATCCTTTACACTTTTAGTCCTTTATTTTCCAGTCTTTTATTTTCCTATTCTACACTTCAAATTCCTATGACTAGTTCTAAGTTAGTTTGTCGTTGTAATGTTCTTCAAAGCTGTAAAAGTACGAAGGTACATTTGTAAACTTTCGTTTACTTAATGAAATTTGATTTCTGACACTATTTCTCCCTATTCCTTGTATTTTGTGATTAGTCTTTTGAATTTTCTCCTAAAACAAGCCATCAGTAAAAGTCTTCTTTATAGTTGACTTATTTTTTCTATGAAAGAAAATACCATAAATGCGAGCATGCCAGCAAAGATTGAAAAATTCTTACAGATTAAATTCAAGTCAATTATCAAGCAATTGTGTTGACAGTTCTTTTGCCTCAATGAAGAGGACTTCAAAATTGCTAAGTGTAGAGAAAAAAAATTAAAAGAAGAAGAAGGGAGACAAAGAAAGATGATTGAGTGAACAATCAAAGTAACAATTAATTACCTCTACTCCTATGTTTTGAAAAGGAAGTGCATAAAATTACCTCTACTCCTATACTTTGAAAAGGAAGTGTTGAAAATAAAGTGCAGGAAATATAAATGATAAGAAAAAATTGAAATTAATTGTCTTTGATTTGAGTTTGATCACCTCGATTGTTTACTCAATCATCTTTCTCTGTCTCCCTCTTTCTTTTTTTAATTTTTCTTTTCTCTACACCTGAAAATCTTGAAATCCTCTTCATTGAGGCAAAAGAATCGTCAAGACAATTGCTTGATAATTAGTTTGAATTTAATCTGTAAGGATTTTTCAATCATTGCTGGCACGCTCGCATTTATGGTATTTTCTTCGTAGAAAAAATAAACCAACAATTTTTTGGCACGCCTAGTGGGACGTCAAGTGTAAGAAATGAAAAATGAATTGGATTCATTCATTCCAAATAGCTTATAGATGAAATATTTTGGTGTAAACAAAAAAATTGGGATTTTCAATAAGAGATCCAGTTTCTTGATGAAATAAACTTTCATCCATTACAATATTATTTGGTGGAAGAAAAATACATGATTTAATTGGAGAAATTCATGAACTTGATATGAAAGTTCGCCAATGGAATGATGAGTTGTCAATTCTCACTACTAAGTCTTTAACTGAGGCTTTAATGGACGAAATTGATGAATTTTTTCAGAATTCTTTCAGTGTTGAAAATGACAAAAAGAAAGATTTGATTTCATCAATGGCTCGGGGGGTTAAAAAAATCTATTTTAAAGAGTCAACTTATGAAAATAACATGGCTAAAAAGCATGTTGTTGAGCCAAACACAGTTAAAAACGATGTTCCATATAAGGCTCGGGGGTTGAAAAACTCATTCTCAGAAAGTCAAAAGTCAAACCATGAAAATAGTGCGTCTATGAAGGATTTTCATGAGTCATTAATGGCTAAAATAGAACAACCAATTAAGCCAAGAAATGATGAAACTCACATGGAGGATTTTCATAAGTCGTTAATGGCTAAAATAAAAGACAACCCCATTTGTCAATGAATGATGAAAGTTATTTGGCCAAAGAACAAGTTCTTAGACCAAATGTGATTAAAGATGATGATCAACCCACTGTTTATGGATTTAAAATATTTGACATTGTTGAAAATAGAAAAGCATTTGAATTTCCAAGACCATATTATGCCATGACTTTCGGTGTTCAAAATCTATTTTGGATTTGTGGGCCGCATCAAAATTTAATTTTGATGAAATGGCTAATAAAACAATGATCTTTAAGCATTGTTCCATATATCATGATTTTATCAACAATCATCCTACCTACAAGATTTTATCATGTTCGCTTCAAAGGTATGTCAAAACATTATGAAGGGCCACAGATTTGGCTCGAAGGTGGGTCGAAGCTCCCCTAAAAGCACTTCACAGGTCTATATATTTGGTTTGAAGGTAATTCGAAACTCGAAAACACTTCAAAGTTTCATATATTTAGTTCGAAGGTGGCTTAAAGCTCCCTCAAAAGCACTTCGAAGGTCCATATATTTGGTTAAAAGGAAATTCAAAACTCTGCAAAACACTTTAAAGTAGTGTAATTTGAAGAGTGTGTTTGTTGTTTGTCACTTCGAAGCAATTCAAAGTACTGCAATCGGAAGTGAAAATACATTATTAAGGTCTGAAAAATCATGCTTTGAAGGTCTTGAAATTTCCGTAGTCTCATGATGTATCGAAGGTCTCGAAGTAAAGAATAAAAGGGCCAACTGTTACTCTTAGCTCAAAGAAAATAACATTGGTATACATTGTGACGAAATCAAATTGGTAATATTTTGCTAAGAATTCACCATTTCAAACACATGCAAAATAATCCAATTTTGAAACACACGTTAAAATTCGAAGCATGTGAAATTATTTTAATTATGTTTTGAAGCTTTATAAACTCTCCAAGCAGGTAGCTATTATGCATTCGAACCTTTTAAAGCTTCTAAAATATGTTGTGAGCACCTTGGGAGCAAGGTTTTGGTTATTTTTTAACAAGAAATGAATCATATTTTTGTATGATAAAAAAACCTTCGAATGCGTGTCTCCCTTCGAATACATTAATTAATTGTCAAATATGGTTTAAATTAATGTACAACTCTTCATGAATTCGAGATTTCTCATCCCGAAAGAGTTGCGAGAGGTAATGTTGGCACCATAAATAAATAAATAAATAAATAAATAATAATAATAATAATTATTATTATTATTATTGATAAATTGTAGGACACGTGGTACTGTCCTACTCATTTGGAAATTATAAGAAGTTATGAATCATTAAACATATGTGAAAAGATGATGGAGAACATGGAGGATCATGGAGCATGGATTTGAGGTCAAAGGAAGTTATGGAGATATAAAGATGAAGTGGAAGATCATGGAGGGTGAAGTGTGCGAAATAGAAGAATATGGTAGCTATTAGGTAGTTTTTTCCTACAAATGTTTGCCTATAAATAGTCATTCATGGCTACATTGTAAAGGGATCTCCAGAACTCAAATCAAAGACAATTGATTTCTATTTTTCTTATCATTTATATTTCCTGCACTTTATTTTATGCACTTCATTTTCGAAGCATAGGTGTAAAGGTAAATTTTATGCATTTTATTTTATGCACTTCCTTTTTGAAGCATAGGAGTAGAGATAAATTAATGGTTAGTTTGATTGTTCACTCAATCACCTTGATTGTTCACTCAATCATCTTTTTCCGTCTCCCTCATTCTTCTTTTAATTTTTCTTTTCTTTACACTTGGCTGTTAAATTTTCAGAACATAAAACCTTATGCTTTGGATCATCTATCATGTGTATCATCAAGAAATTAAGACAAAAATGCGTACCCGAATCCATTGTTATAGTTGAACGGAAGCGTGATTGTCAATAAATCCTTTGATATTGCCCTTGTTATTGCCTTCCAATCCTTTCCTTATTAGTGCCTTAAGTTTCTCCTTGAGGGGATATAGAAGAAATTGGCAGTTCTTCCTATCAGGCAGGATCAGGGACCATAACAACTTAAGGTTAAATAGGTTTTCAAAAAACAAAAACCGTGTGGCAGTTTCTTAAGAGAATGAAAACCAACCTAACCAATTTTGTTTTAATTTCTATTTCTGCCCCTCATAGAAATAGAAATTTCTCAACTAGTATCTACACATTAGGTCCATGACACATATACCCTTAAGCCTATTAACTAAATTGAATCACTTAAATTGTAGGCTTCTTATAAATGATAACACCACATTTAAATATGTGGTCCCATTGAGACATTATCTAACAATGGCAATTTGGAAGTCCTCTTTATTGAGGCAAAAGAACCGTCAACATAATCGCTTGATAATTTACTTGAATTTAATCTGCAAGGATTTTTCAATCCTTGCTGGCACGCTCACATTTATGATGTTTTCCTTCGTAGGAAAAATAAGCCAACAACTACCTACTTTGAGGTTGGGAGAAAATACATTAAGTGCCACAAGTTTGGCATAAGCTCTCTAAAGTTTTTAATTCATATAATACTTGACTCCATCTTTTATAAAAAATTTGTTATTCATAAAATGGAAAAAAAAAAAAAAATGATGTTATCATCACTTTTACATTGAAATGTATACTTTACTTTGTGTATCTTTGTTTTTTATTTATTTATTTATTTATTTATTTATATATATATTATCTCCATTAGTTTTGGTTTTATTTAACCATGCTACAAGAAATCAATGTAATTTATCTATCTATTGATACTGTGTAGTTTGTTGTATTTTCTTTAAATTTTAAGAGAAGTCAATGTAATCTATCTATCTATCGATACTATCCATATAAGCAAATGTAATGGTCTCTCAAAAAACTCCAAACCCTCGATCCTAACATCTCTTGAAACTCTTTCTTATGTGGCATATCCATTATTCTCTCATTATATTTTTCTATTTTTTATAATTTTATTTCACTTTTTAATTACGTAGGCCATGGATATTTATGATATCATATGGATAATAGATTTTCAAAATATTTAAAAGATAAAAAGATCAGCTTGACTCTAGTTCAAATTTCTTCATCAGATTTATATCTTATCCAAAGATATTTCAAAAAAAAAAAAGAAAAAAAGAAAAAAAGAATTAAACTTATAAATCTCAAAACCCAACTTCTATAACAATATCAAATTAGGTAAAAAGATTGGAGAACAGAAAGATCCATTAGAGGAATTAAACAAGTGATTTGACCAATCATACAAGATTTTTGACATCTTATATGAAAAGTAACAGATGTTTGAAATCTCATATTGTAACTTACATGACAATATCAAGTTAGGTAAAAAGATTGGAGAACAAAAGGAACCATGAGGAGGAATTAAACAGGTGATTTGATCAATTATGCAAAATTTTTGACATTTTATATGAAAAGCAACACGTGTTTGAAATCTCATGTTGTGTTTTTTGCTCTTTTTTCCCTTTTGTAGATTTTTTTTTTTTTGTTTATTTTAGTTTTAGCTTATTTGGTGTATTTATTTATTTATTTTTGCTTCATTGTCTAAGTTAGTTACTGAAATTATAATAATGCCATAGATGAACTTATGCCTCCAAAATCTATTATTCATTTTTTAAAAATTTTACACGTAAAACGTACATGAAAAAAATAACAGTGGCAGAGAAGGGTTAACAGACCAACACAAAGAGTGATGTTTTGCGATACAGTTGGAGTTCACATATTTTTTTTGAGAAAAATTTACCAACTAAGAAGAGTATTTGGAATATGTTTAGGAGTTTGAAAGAGATTTTTGTTCAATCCCATTTATTTTTCATTACATTTTTTTTTTCAATTATATTAATTTATGTGTTCAATTTTGTTATAATATATAACGAGGACACTCAATTTAAATCGAAATGTAACTAAACTTAATTATGTTTATACAATATTTTTGCTTACATTTTTATTTCTTTATTCGAGATCTTCATGATTTTAAATTTGCTTCTTTGCGTATATGTAGTGAATACACTAATTAAGTATGTTTAGGTTTTTAAATGATGTGTTTATCTTTTGCAGTAAAAAGTTCTCTGCACAAAGGAACATATGAGGTGGAAGATTGGTTTTCAAATTCCTTAATAAACATGCAAATAAACTACTTTGTTTTCTATTCATAATAATCTTTATATATATATATAACACAAAAACCAATTGTAAATAAGGTCCTTTGGACCCATTCAAAGAACAAAAACTCAAGATACATGGTTTTTACTTACTTTAATAGATAATTTCAGTTATGCTATTGAATGTCATATAATTCTTAAACAAATTGAATTCAATATGTGAATGCTTCAATGAAAGTTTGGTTAATTTCTTATAAACAAAATTATTATTCAAGTATGTTATATTTAATTTCTAAATACATTACATATTCATAATCAAAATTTTAAAACTTAATTTAAATAAATATATTTTATGTATTTAGACAAAAATCACAAGTAAGAAATTTTTTTTCAACGATTGTTGAATTTTATATTCACATGCATAACATGTGTCACTACCAGATAAACATTTAAGTTATGTGTGTTCTATACTTAAGACCTTATTATTTAAACTAAATGATTATATTATCATATAACACAAGAAAGAATAAAAGTAACTAAGATTTTAAAAAGAAGAATGATGCTATTTTTTATGTAGTAGTTTTAGAATACAAAAATTACTGAAATTTATAGGTTATAGACACAACAAAATTTAAAAACAAAAAGGTGATCCATTGAATTTTTTTAAAAAAATAAAATTAAGCAGCCTTAGTATACAAAAATTGTTAAAAATTATATGTAGTAGACACAAAATAGAGTTAAAATTTGTATAATAAGATATCATAAATATATTTTTTTTTAACTACACAAAATTTAAATTTTAAAAGTTTATAAGTAGAAATTTGCTCTTATCTAACTTTGAACCTACTATCTCAGTTCTTTTAACTTTTTAGTTTTTTTTACAAATTTAAAAAAATTATAAGTGGCATTTTACTCTTGTCCATTATTTACTATCTTTTGTTACTTGCCCTGCATAGCATGGGTTACCACTACTATATTCAAACTAGATAATTGAACGGATTGGCATTGTAGTGTTGTGATGCGTATTGTATCTTATTAGGTTAGGGTCAAATTAGAAAAGTGTTGAGAGTGAGTTGAGAATGGATTCATTTAGAGAATGAGGGGATCAAATAATGAGGATATTTTTTGCAGCTCTCACTATATACACATTCTTAATATTTTTAAAAAAAAATTATTTAACCATGTATATGTAAATTTATGTAATGAAAGTAACAGTGAAATTCATCCGTGACTGGTGTAGGTATTGCTTGGTCCAACCCAATATTTACAACTTAAAATAAAAGAAAACTTAATGTTGGAACAATCTTCTATATATAATAAAAAATAACTTGAAAAAAATCAAATAAATAAAATAAATTACTTACATAATTTATTTACCAAAACACTTTGGGCATGTTTGATTGGGTAGATTAGAGCATGGGATTGAGATTATTAATCCGTGGGCCCAATTATCCCATGTTTGTTTTAACATTTTGGTTTAGGATTATTAATCCAATGGATAATTAATCCAACAAATTTGTAGGATTATTAGTAATGGGGTAGGGGTGGGATTATTAATCCAATGGATATCAATCCAATTGGATAGTGAATACTACACTAATTTAATAGAATTATTAATACTTCACTATTAGTCTTTTGAATCAAACATGACCTTTAAGAACAGGAATGATCAAGTCAAATGTGTGACACTCTATCCTTAAGATAGATTTGCCCCGATCAGGTGTTTACAGAATAATGGCGTCTATCTGCCAAGATACAATGATCTTACACAGATTGTATTAGCACTAAAAACAATCTGTTTCGGCGAACTAGAACTTGTGTTCTACACTCTCAGAATTTTGTCTAAAACTAATATGTAGAATATATCTATGCAAGAGAGCAAAATGGAAGGCAAGCAAAGAATTTCGAATTGAGAAAATCTGTTGAAATGATTCTGTATATATAGGTATAGTTGGTCACTGCTGGGAAGATTCGAACAGATGCAAATTCAAACTGAACAGGTCTGATATTGAACTGAACATGTGCAACTTGGATTTGTTGAAAAACTAGTTTGAATCTATCCAAATCTGTTGGGCAGTTTCAAATCTGTTTAAAACAGTTTGAACCTGTTGGAAGAGACATTCGGATTGGTGTGAAAGTCACACTGGTTGGAGTTAGAAATTCAGATTTGAAATTGAAAAAATTAAAATTCTGGTCAGAAAATTTTTGCAAAACAAAATTTAAATAAATTTTGTCCAAAAAATGAATATTAGGACTGACTCGACCCACAACCTACACCCGCGCCCGGCATGGCTTGGTCGGCCGGCCAGATAACGGCGGCGCGTGCATGTGTGGTGGTTTGGGCCAAAGCCCACTTTGTCTACAACTTCTCCATTCACAAAACTTAGAGTGCCCCTTGGGGCCCAACCCAAGTATTGCCACTTAGAACTTATATACACACATAAGTTCTCTTAAGTTTTCAATGTGGGACAACCATTTTAAGGAAACCTACATTTGACTCTTCAATTTCCCATTCCACAAACTCGAAAACGACGTCAACTTCCCATTCACTCATAAATGGTTTTGACGAACCAATTGCACCGTGTGACTTTCTATGCGGCAAGGAAAATGTCACCTATTTGGACCCACCCTAAAAGACGTGTGGGCCCTACTCAAATTTGGACTCAAATTGGCCCAAAATAAGCCTATAAAAACCATAATTTCCAACAATCCCCCACATTAATGGAATTTGACGGAGAGAAAATGTAACAACATGATCTTATTACATAGACTACGGAAATCGGAAATATTCTGCAAAGGATAGATAGCTTTTGGCTTTGAACATTTCCTTGTAAGACACTATCGAATTTATTACCTAACTAATGAACATGATGTCTTGAACTGTTCAGCCATTTGTGTAAACCAAGATAATAGAACTCACACAGTATATTACCAGAAAAAGTTTAGTTCTCACTATTGTGTTCATTTTGGCCCTAAATAACCTGGTCTTTCATGAGTTCTTTAGAGAATTGTAGCCCTTCACAAATCTCATAGAATCGGCCCAGTTCACACTCATATAGGTGATTCTTACGAAGAGTATCCTGTCATACTCCACTAGGTATTCCTAGATATAAGAATCATTAAAAGTATTACTTAACCTAAAACATTGCAGCCATCATTATTTCATTATAGAAATGGATAGGAGTTTGACTCTCCAGTGATCCTTATCAGTCATACACAACTCGATTGTCCCTTTGAACCTAGATCTTGGGATCTCCAGTCAACCAGGTTGGGTTGCTGTTGTGGTAATTCTTTATTTAATAGGCTTAAGTCCTGTAAAACCCCCAAAATTATACAATAAATACAACCCATAAACGGAAAGATAATAGAAATAATGTGCTTTCATTCATCAGAGTTCGTATACAAAAGATAACACATGCAATATACATTCACAAATGTTCATTCTGAATCTACAACATTTGTTACAATGATATATACATTCACAAATGTTCATCCTGAATCTATAACATGTGTTACAATGATAGGAGAATTGAAAAACTAAACAGGTAATAATATGCCCTATAGGCTTACATCTTTCCAAGTCGTTGTTTGGTTACAACAAAATAAGCCTAGCTCAATACAATTAAAGGCCTTGGCTATACAAAATAATACAACAAAATAAAGAGCTCTTGCTCCCCAAAAGTCCCTCCAAGCTATTGCCTTGGCTGAGGCATATCATCAACACCTTAAAATGGTTTCCCCAAATAGGGTGAGCCAAAACCCAACAAGAATAATCTAACACCGTATATGAGATTTAACAAAGATATAAGTACAATGTGCATATACAATGCCTGTGACGAAACATTCTCATTTTTATATCATCATGAAGTACCAAGTTCATATTTTATTCAACTTTCCTTCAATTCATTTCAATTTATGAGCCAATTTTATTATCTTTCAATAACCCAACTGAGACTACAACTCAGTGGTTATCTAATCAACACAATTACCATACAAACACTTCAATCTGCCATTTTAGGAAAATTTCGTCCTCGGGATCGGCACCCATGTATACACAAGATTTCGGGACTTTTACCCTGGACACTTCGACCAACTTAATTTCAATGGAATCCATCCCCTATCTCCTCCCAAACAATGGAGTACATCCCCTTTCTCCTCCCAAACAATCATACATATACAATGTATATAAATCATAGTCATATTCAATGACAACCAACAATATATTAGTTTCAATTTACCTAATCCTTGTGCAATTTCTACAACAATCATAGCTATCCTCCACCGATAGCCCAATATAGATATTTCTAAACAGATATATTAATCAAATTTCCATGGGTGAGAGACAACACATGTCCAACTCCATCATTTACATTAACAATCAGCCAATTTCACATTACCATTATCAATTTTAGTTGTTTATACAAAATAACAATTTGACCCATTTAGGGCAAAACTCCCCTTTTTCCAAATATCAACCCAAATGGCCCAAATCAAGTATTTGGCGACAATATAACCTCACATTAAACCCCATAACCATTTATTTCACATTCACTTAGAAATCCCTCTTTTTATTTCATACCCAAACCCTAGGTTTGCTCAAACTACTCCCAAATTCCACCATTGTTACACAATAACAAATAACTAAGCTAAAAACCATATGAAAGTGTAAAAAATCCCTACCTCAAAGAGAGAAAACGAGCCAAGCAAGAGTGAAACTTCAAAGATGCCCAAATCCAACTCTATTCGGATCAAAATGGAGATTTTGAGATGGTCTACCTTTTTATCAAGGGGATTAGGGTGAAGAAATCACTAAAACTAAGTGAAAATGTATAGAGAGAGAATGTTTTAGAGAGAGAGAGTATCAACTTCAGGTTTTAGGGAGAAAATATGTGAAAAAGTGATGTAAAAAGTCATTTTCGCGATCTGATATACGCGCAGTCCGCTCGAGCGCAAGAAGTGTTGCTCGAGCATCAGATACAGAAAGTTGTTCCACTTGAGCGCAAGAAAGGCTGTTCAAGCGCTAAGACACAATGAACAAGACGCTCACCGCTCGAGGGCAAAAAGTTACGCTCGAGCGTAGAAAACACACATCTAGAAGTTTTGCAGACAATAGACCAACGCTCGAGCATAGGAAACGCCGCTCGAGTGTAGAAATCACTCTCCCAGTAGTTTTGCAGATCTGTAAAAGTACTGAGTGTTTGCAAAGCTCGCTCGAGCGTAGAAAGTGCCGCTCGATCGAAGGGCTAAAATTTTGGGCAACACAAGGTTTGAAAAACAAGCGACCAACCTGCCCAAATACAACCATAACAACCCCAAAGCCAATTTCAAAGAGATACGAGGGAATAAACAGGTAAACAACAATATGAAAGCATTAAACCTGAGTCTGGAGTACCACAAGAATCGGGTCAAAACCGGGATTGTTGTAAGTCCCATTTCCCTTGATGAATTCTCAATTAACTCTCTTGCTAACCCTTTGGTTAGTGGATCCGCTATGTTGTCTTTAGACTTCACATATTCAATGGAAATAATTCCATTGGAGAGTAGTTGTCTCACGGTGTTATGTCTTTAAGAAAGCTGTTTTCATATCCATTTGATGAATTTCTAGTTTGTTTAAAAGATGCAATAGCAATTAGCATTCTAACGGATGCTATTCTAGTAACTGGTATGTGTCAAAGTAATCAAGACCTTCTTTTTGTCTATATCCTTTAACCACAAGTCTTGCCTCATATTTGTCAATTGATCCATCCGCTTTTATTTTTTTCTTGAAAATCCACTTGTATCCAAGAGGTTTACAACCTGGTGGCACGTCCACTAATTCCCAAGTGTGATTTTGCAAAATGGATTCAACTTCACTATTTATAGCCTCTTTCCATAAAGGAGCCTCAGGACTGGACATAGCTTCTTGGAAAGTTAAAGGCTCATTTTATAACAAAAAATTTAGAAAATCTGGACCAAAATTTTTTGAGATTTTAGCACGTTTACTACGCCTAGGTTCCTCTTCCTCTTTTTTATCTAACTTTTGCTCTAGTTCTTGATTTTGTTCTTGATCATGACTAGTAATAGCATCATAAGATCTTTTATTAGTACTAGTACTTTGTCCAGTTTGATTAGGAAACACAAGTTCAAAGAATGATGCATTCCGAGATTCTATAATAGTATTTACATGCATTTCAGAATGTTCTGACTTATGAATCAAAAACCGATACGCACTACTATTCCTGGCAAAACCAATGAATATGCAATCAACAGTTTTAGGACCTATCTTAGTCTTTTTAGGACTAGGAATAACCACTTTAGCCAAACACCCCCACACTTTTAAGTATTTGTCGAATGGTACTCTCTTATGGCACATTTCATAAGGTGTTTGATTCACTTTCTTTCGGGGTACTTTATTAAGAATATAATTAGCAGAAAATATTACTTCCCCCCACAAGTTCTGAGGTAATCCAGAACTTATTAACATGGCATTCATCATTTTTTTAAAGTCCTATTTTTCCTTTTAGCAATTCCATTTTGCTGAGGTGAGTAAAGAGCGGTGGTTTGATGAATTATTCCATGTTCTTTACAAAACTCACCAAAAAGTGATTTATATTCACCACCTCTATCACTTTATAGTTTTTTAATCTTCTTACCAAGTTGATTTTTAACTTCATTCTTATATTGAATGAAAGTTTTCAAAACTTCATCCTTGGTTCGAATTAAATAAACATAACTATATCTAGTATAGTCATCTATGAAAGTGATAAAATATTTTTTCCCACATCTAGTTTGAATTGATTTAAAATCACAAATGTCACTATGAATTAATTCAAGTGGTACCGTACTTTTTCAATTGTATGAAAAAGAGTTTTGGTTAATTTTGCCTCAACACAAATTTCACATTTATGATTTGGATCAATTTCAAATTTAGGCAAACATTCAATATTAATTAATCTACGCAAAGATTCATAATTAACATGTCCTAGTCTATCATGCCGCAAATTTAAAGACTCAAGCAAGTAAGAAGAAGATGTATTTTTATGAATAACAGAAGGTACAACAGTCATTACATTTATTTTGAAAAGACCATCAGACATGTAACATTTCCCTACATACATCCTGTTTTTGGTAAGTACAAACTTATCACTTTCAAAAACTAGCCTAAACCCATTTTTACTCAACAAAGATCCAGAAACAAGATTCTTACGAATATCTAGTACCTGCAGCACATTGTTGAGAGTGAGTTCTTTTTCAGATGTCATCTTCAGAATAATCTTTTCTTGTTCTTCAACTTTAGAAGTCAAGGAGTTGCCCATGAAAAGTTGTTCGTCGTTGTCCACCACAGAATAAGATGTGAACATCTTTTTGTTGGCACATATATGGCGAGTAGCACCAGTGTCCACCCACCATTCTTTAGGATTTCCGACAAGGTTTGTCTTGAAAACAGCTACAGAAAGATTTATGTCATCTACCCCATTGGAATTTTTTTCTACTTCGGTCATATTGGCTTGAGCAGGCTTTTTGCTTGATCTTCCTTTGCCTTTGTGCTTGTTGCGGCAATCTTTGGCCCGATGTCCCTCTTTGTCACAAATGTATCATTTGCCATTGAATTTGTACTTCTTAGTTTCCCTTCTTTTAGAGCCTTGTGAGGAACTTTCTCCAGAATACTTCCGTTTCTTTGCTTTTGGTGCATGTTCCACCACATTTGCTTTAGACTCCATTGTATGCTTACTAGCTTGCTTCTCAGAATTGCGGTTGTCCTCCTCAATTTTCAAACGCACAATTAATTCTTCGAAAGTCATTTCTTTGCGCTTGTGTTTGAGGTAGTTCTTGAATTCTTTCCAGCCTTGTGGTAATTTTTCAATTAAGGCAGCAACTTGGAAGGATTCACCGAGAGACATGCCTTTTGCATGAATGTCACGCACAATAAGTTGGAGATCTTGAAGTTGGCTGATCACAGTTTTATAATCAACCATCACAAAAACCAAAAATTTTCCTACTATGAATTTCTTCAAGCTAGTATCTTCTGTTTTGTATTTTTTCTCCAAGGACTCCCAAAGTTCCTTTGCCACCTTGATAGGACTATAGATGTTGTACAATGTGTTATCAAGTCCGTTCAAGATGTAGCTCCGGCAAAGGAAGTCAGCATATTTCTAGGCATCGACCGTAGCAACCACTTGTCGTTCGGTTTCATCCTCTTTTAGAGTAAGAGTATTTTCAAGGAGAAAATGTGCCAGGTTGAGAGTAGTAAGATAAAACAGCATTTTCTGTTGCCATCTTTTGAAATTAGTTCCTAAGAATTTCTCTGGATTTTCACCGTAATTGACTAGCATAGTCACAACATGAGGAGGGGTTAGAGTAATTGCAATCACTATACCAGTACTGGTTTGAACATTAGTGGACTAGTTTCAGTAGCTATGAATTCTAAATTGTAAAACAAAATTATAATTAGAATTTGTATACTACATAGAAAATTAAACCATTAACACAAAATTTAATTCTGTAAAAATAAAAGAAACAAGAATTGTAACTTTTATTTTCAATTAATTTAAAAATAAATATTATTTAAGCCAATTAATTTCACACAAAAAAATATTTCTGTAATACTTCAAAAATTAAAATACTGAAAATAGAATTTCAATTAATGAAAACTCAAAAATTATTTCTGAAAGCCAAAATTAATTTCTGACCAACTTTACAAATGAATATTCTGAAATTGTTAATAGTAACTAGTATATTACTACTAGTTGTCAAAGAAAATAAACAGTATATTACTACTATTTGTCAAACAGTATATAACTACTATTTGTATTTTTCAACCAGAATATTACTTTGTATAAGCACATAAAATAATTTTTGTAAGAAGAAGAAAAGAAAAAAAGGAAACAAATGAAAAATTATGTATAAACAAAATAATTCAAATATATCTTAAGATTGTTAGAACAATCTTCTGTATATAATAAAAAATAACTTGAAAAAAAATCAAATAAATTAAATAAATTACTTACATAATTTATTTATCAAAACACTTTAAGAACATGAATGATCAAGTCGAGTATGTGACACTCTGTCCTTAAGACAGATTCGTCCCGCTCAGGTGCTTACGGAATAATGGCGTCTATCTCTCAAGATACAATGATCTTACATAGATTGTATTAGCACTAAAAATAATCAGTTTCGGCGAACTAGAGCCTGTGTTCTTTACTCTCAGAATTTTGTTTAAAACTAATATGTAGAATATATCTATGTAAGAAAGCAAAATGGAAGACAAGCAAAGAATTTCCGATTGAGAAAATCTACTGGAATGATTATGTATTTATAGGCATAGTTGGTGACTATTGGGAAGATCCGAACATATGCAAATTCAAACTGAACAAGTCTGATATTGAACTGAATGGGTACAACTTGGATCTGTTGAAAAACCAATTTGAATCTTTCTGAATTTGTTGGGCAGTTTTAAATCTGTTTAAAACAGTTTGAACCTATTAGAAGAGACATTCGGATTGGTGTGAAAGTCGCACTAGTTGAAGTTAGAAATTCAAATTTGAAATTGAAAAAGTGAAAATTCCGGTCAAAGAATTTTTGGAAAACAAAATTCAAATAAATTTTGTCCAAAAAATGAATATTAAGACCGACCTGACCCACAACCCACATCTGAGCCTGGCATGGCTTGGCTGGATGGACAGTTACAGCGGCGCGCGCGTGTTTGGTAGTTTGGGCCAAAGCCTATTTTGTCTATAACTCCTCCCTTCACAAAACTTGGGGTGCCCCTTGGGGCCCAACCCAAGTATTGCCACCTAGAACTTATATACACACATAAATTCTCTTAAGTTTTCAATGTGGGACAACCATTTTAAGGAAACCCACATTTAATTCTTCAATTTCCCATTCCATGAACCTGAAAACGACCTCAACCACCCATTCACTTATAAATGATTTCGACAAACCGTTTGCACCGTGTAACGTTCCATACAGCAAGGAACATGTTACCTCTTTGGACCCATCCCAAAAGACGTGTGGGCCCCACTCAAATTTGGCCCAAAATAAGCATATAAGAACAAGAATTTCCAATAATCCCTCACATGAATGGAATTTGAAAGAGAGAAAATGCAACAACATGATCTTATTTCAGAGAGTACAGAAATTAGGAATATTCTGCAAAGGATAGGTAGCTTTTGGCTTTGAACCTTCCCTTATGAGACACTATCAAATTTATTAGCTAACCAGTGAATATGATATCTTGAACTATTCAGCCATTTGTGTAAACCAAGACAATAGAACTCACACAATATATTACCAGACACAGTTTAATTCTCGTTATTGTGTTCATTTTGGCCCTGAACAACCTGGTCTTTCATGAGTGCTTTAGAGAATTGTAACCCTTCACAAATCTCATAGAACCAGCCCAATTCACACTCATATAGGTGATTCTTATGAAGAGTATCCTGCCATACTCCACTAGGTATTCCTAGATATAAGAATCATTAAAGGAATTACTTAACCTAAAACGCTACAGCTATCATTATTTCATCATAGAAATGGATAGAAGTTTGACTCCCCAGTGATCCTTATGAGTCATACACAACTCGATTGTCGTTTTGAACCTAGATCTTGGGATCTCTAGTCAACTAGGTTGGGTTGCCGTTGTGGTAACTCTTTATTTAATAGGCTTAAGTCCCATTCCCCTCGATGAATTCTCAACTAACTCTCTTGCTAATCCTTTGGTTAGTGGGTCCGCTATGTTGTCTTTAGACCTCACGTATTCAATGGAAATAATTCCATTAGAGAGTAGTTGTCTCACGGTGGTATATCGACGACGAATGTACCGTGACTTACTGTTATACATATTACTCTGTGCTCTACCCATTGCTGATTGACTATCACAATATATGCATATAACAGGTACCGTTTTGGCCACATTGGAATATCTTTAAGGAAGTGACGAAGCCATTCTACTTCTTCCCCAGCTTTATCTAAAGTTATAAATTTTGATTCTATAGTAGACCTAGCAATGCAAGTCTGTTTGGAATATTTCCAAGATACAGTTGCCGCACCAAGAGTAAAGGCATACCCACTGGTGGATTTTGAGTCTCCAGTATCCAATATTCAGTTTGCATCACGGTATCTTTCAAGTATTGCTGGATATCTAGTACAATTTAGCCCAATGTTACGAGTAAATCGGAGATATCTGAAAACTTTTATAATTGCTTTCCAGTGTTTTACTCCTGGATTACTCGTATATCTACTTAATTTACTTACTGCATAAGTTATATCTGGGTGAGTGCAGTTCATCAAGTACATGAAGCTTCCAATAATTTGGGCATACTCTAATTGAGAAATACTTTCCTGTACATTTTAAGAAAGAAACAAATTAACATCCACAGGTGTTCTAGCAAGATGATCATCATCTTTGTTGAATTTGTTAAGTATTTTCTCAATGTAATGTGATTGTGACAAATCATATCCTTCTGATGTTTTGGTAATTTTCATATCAAGAATTACATCAGCAATCTCTATGTCTTTCATGTCAAAATGTTTATTCAATATTTTCTTGGTAGCTTTAATCATGTCATTATTACTACCTATAATGAGCATATTATCCACATAAAAAGATACTATAACATAACATTTTTTTGTATTTTTAATAAAAACACATTTGTCACATTCATTAATTTTAAATCCATTTGACATCATGCCATGTCAAATTTCTCATGCCATTGTTTTGGCGCTTGTTTTAAACCATATAATGATTTAATCAATTTACACACTTTCTTTTCTTTTCCTAGAACAGAAAATCCTTCTGATTGTTTCATGTAAATTTCTTCATTTAATTCACCATTTAAGAAAGCTATTTTCACATCCATTTGATGAATTTCTAGTTTGTTCAAAGATGCAATGGCAATTAGCATTCTAATGGATGTTATTCTAGTAACTAGTATGTGTCAAAATAATCAAGACCTTTTTTTTGTCCTTATCCTTTAACCACAAGTCTTGCCTTGTATTTGTCAATTGATCTATCTATTTTCATTTTCTCTTGAAAATCCACTTGTACCCAAGAGGTTTATAACCTGGTGGCAAGTCCACCAATTCCAAAGTGTGATTTTGCAAAATAGATTCAACTTCGCTATTTACAGCCTCTTTCTATAAAGGAGCCTCAAGACTGGACATAGCTTCTTGGAAAGTTAAAGGCTCATTTTATAACAAAAAAGTTGGACAATTTGGACCAAAAGATTTTGAGGTTCTAGCACATTTACTATGCCTACGTTCTTGTAGACACCGCATTTTTGACCGTCCTCAAGACTTGGACGTCATCGCTTGTACACTCGATATTTGTGTTTGTCTGTGTTTGTTTTGAGCGTTTGAAGTCCTCGGCGGAACGCCTTGTCTTTGAGCCTCTAAACTTGGCCTTTTCTTTGCCTGGTTTTGGGCCCAATCTTGTTGTTTTTGTGTCTGGAACCTCTTGGTGACCTGTCGGCCACCACCATAGGCTGTCGGCCATGGATTGTGCTTGTCAGCCATTGGTGTGGCCGGTCGTCCACCAGTGGTGGCTAGTCGGCTAGCAGTGGTGGCCGATGGCCACCAGTGTGCTTTTCCAAATATTTATTGACAGTTGTGCCAGCTGTTAGCACATTGAGCTGCATCTCCCTACGCATGTATGGTGGGATGTTTCTAAGCTCAAGGCTTGTTTTTCTATATATAGGGGGTTCCTCCCCCATTTTGGAGGGTTAGAAAAATTGGATCAAAATTATCTCTCTCTCTCTCTCTAGATTTCTCTCTCTTTCTCTTACAATTTTGTGCTTTGTAGCTTGTTCTCTCTACACTATTACATACACTACCTTAACCAAAGTTGCTAGTCTTTGGGTTGAGGTAACTTGGGATCTTCTTTGAGCTTTAGAAGGTGGTTTTTGGCTTGGATTGCTGGCCAACTTGTGCTTTGCTTCAAAGGTATAACACTTGCCTTGTTTATACTTGTTTTTGTATACTTGTTTTGCCATCATTTTCAATTGTTTTGAGGCTGGTTTTGAACTAAAAAAAATTCTGTTTTTATGACTTAAAAGTGTTGGTTTGAGGCTATTTTTAGTTAAGGGGTAGTTCACCCTTCTTGCATCTTAGTTTTTAAAGCTTTTGTGCCTTTATTCATCACTTTCAAACCAACATTTTTGGGCCTTTTAACCACTGAATTTCAGAGGTTTTTCAGTGGTAAAAAACTCATTTTGAAGTCCAAAATTGGAGGGGTTAGCCTCCCCTCCTTGTGTCTTGTTTGTATGCCTAGTTAGCCCCATGTATTAGCTTAATGTTTTAGCTTTTTGTGGCTCAAGTCCAGCATGTCTTAAGCTCTATTTTGAACTGTTTTTCCACTGTTTTGGCTGTTTGGTCCCTTTTGAGTCTTGTTTTGCATAGGTGTAGTGTAAGTTCCATCATTAGCTTCCCGTTTTTGGATTGCTTGTTTTAGTGCTTTTTCTCACCTAATTTCAGCACTACAATTTCTGTAATCCCCCTCAATTTTTCACTCTTTTGTTTTGCTTTGAAAGTGGTTTCAAACCACTAGTTTACTTAAGTGTGAAATGGAGGTGCTACACCCTATAGTTTAATCTCTTAGGGGGTTCATTACCAACAGTGTAATGCCTCTTTCATGCCCAAAGCAACTTGTGGTTTGAGTCATCTTTCCATTAGAGGACACTCACCAATGGACTTAATGGATTAAGGAATGATTTGGTAATTAAAATGAGTAAACAAAATTGGCAAGTAAAAGAGGCAAGACAAGCATTCTTTGTGTTGCATTGCATGTGTTCGAATCGGGCGTTAATTTGAACACAAGGAAAATGGGATATTTCATACTCAAAAGTGATAAAATGCGCCATTTTCCTAGGTCTCCATTGCCCTTGATCATGCATGATTGAGTGATGATCATTTGAGTCTTGTTTTGCATTCATTAAACTTGTACAAGCTTGGTTCTTTGGCCATCATGCAATGAAATTGCTTAGTTGATAGTTTGAGAGCAAAGAGTGACACTACTTTGAACTTGTTTGATGATAAGGAGGATAACAGTACAAACAAACCTTCAAAAAGTACACTGTTTTGCTCTCTGTTGCAACAAGGAAGTTCAGGACAGCAGTGGCCGACTGGCCACCACCAGTAGCCGACCGACCCCCATTGGTAGCCGACCGGCCCCTTGTCGGCCATCAATGAAATTTGTACAGTGTATTGGTAAGATGGAGCAGAGGAGTTTTGGAAGTGGGCAGAATTTTCAGTGATCAAATGTGCAAACAAAGGCTTGCAGTAGCAAAAAAAGGGCTTTTCGGGTGGAAACCGATCACGTACATGAGCCTTCCTTGCATTTCAAGCTTATTTAATGCTTAAATATCTAGCTTAAATACGTGTTTTAATTAGTTAGTTATGGTTAATTAAGAATTGTAAATAATTAGTTAGTTTAACTAGTTATTCAATTTCGGTTTGTAATAATTAGTTAACTAGAATATTTAATTAGTTTCGGTTTGCAATAATTAATTAGCTTAATTAACGTAGCTAGTTAGTTAGCTTATTCATTCAGACCCTCATTCGCGAGGGCGTAATGTTGTAATAAGTGTGCGTGTGTGTGTATGTCTTCCAACCCCACGTCTTTCTCCTTTTTATTTACCCACTTTTGATGGTCAGATTAGGAGCATCATGTTTCAAATTAGCATACCTTATGCTTGCATTCATTCATTTGTATTGCATGCACCGAGGCTCGGTACATCATTTAAACTGCATTGTCATTTCAATATTTATTTGAAATATGTGTTTAACCGTATGTTATCAAATCGATCCATATGCCATATTAGTAGCCAAGCCTATTAATCGTATATTGCATGTGTTGCATTAGGCATTTTGTATAGTTAGGAATCATGCATATTTTCTAACCGTATCTTCTTAGCTTGGAATACTAGGTGAGTTTTTATGCTTTAGCATACTCGCATAAGTGTGAATGCTGCCATATTTAGCATGCTTGCCATGAGACTATGTGCTTAAATGCTAAATTGCTTGCATGCCTGTGGATGAAGGCTTGTTGTTTGAATTGGAACAATTCAACAAATGTATATTTTAAGCCCACTTTGTTGAGTTGCAAATCATGTTTTAAGCCCACTATGTTTGGTGGCAAATCTACAATCTTTAAGCCCACTTGAGGTGGCAAATTCAAACCATTTTCACAAACAAACATGAGTTGAATTGTTCCAAATTAAGCAAACTAGTCTATACTTCCTTGTACGCATCACATAGTAATGCTAGTTTAATAACCGGAATAAGATCACATAATATTTATAAAAAAATCATATCATGATTAGTAGAGGCCGATCTTTGATCGGGCGAGCGGGGGTGCTCAATTCATGACCTTTTCCCCTCGTACCCAAGTTCCTGAGTTGAGGCAACTTTGGTAATGGCGAACACGTGGCCTTCGGCACGAGTCAAGGTTTCCTAAATTTTCCCAAAACAAAAAATATTTAGGTGGCGACTTTGTATCTGGCAAAGCAGTCCAATTTTGGCATTATTTGATTTAAAATCGATTTTTCAAAAAGATTTGCTAGATTTTGACTCTTTGGTGTGTATCGGTTTCACATTGCACTTGTGAGATTAGATTCAGAACCGCGGGAGTCCGAACTGTGAGGCCTTTCTTTTCAAACCTTCTGAAAAGGGGTGTGAAAAAGGCGAGCCACAGTTTCTCTTCCTCCTTTTGATCTAACTTTTGCTCTAGTTCTTGATCTTGTTCTTGATCATGACTAGTAATAGCATCATAAGATCTTTTATTAGTATTAGTTCATTGTCCAATTTGATTAGGAAACATATGTTCAAAGAATGATGCATTTTGAGATTCTATAATAGTATTTACATATATTTCAGAATGTTCTGACTTATGAATCAAAAACCGATATGCACTACTATTCTCGGTGAAACCAATGAATATGCAATCAACAATTTTAGGACCTATCTTAGTCTTTTTAGGACTAGGAATAGTCACTTTAGCCAAACACCCCCACACTTTTAAGTATTTGTAGGATTGTACTCTCCTATGCCACATTTTATAAGGTGTTTGATTCACTTTCTTTCGGGGTGCTTTATTAAGAATATAATTAGCAGAAAGTATTGTTTCCATCCACAAGTTCTGAGGTGATCTAGAACTTATTAACATGACATTCATCATTTCTTTTAAAGTCTTATTTTTTCGTTCAGCAATTTTATTTTGCTGAGATGAGTAAGGAGCAATGGTTTGATGAATTATTCCATGTTCTTTACAAAACTCACCAAAAGGTGATTCATATTCACCCCCTCTATCACTTCATAGTTTTTTAATCTTCTTACCAAGTTGATTTTTAACTTCATTCTTATATTGAATGAAAGTTTCCAAAGCTTCATTCTTGGTTAGAATTAAATAAACATAACTATATCTAGTATAGTCATCTATGAAAGTGATAAAATATTTTTTCCCACATTTAGTTTGAATTGATTTAAAATCACAAATGTCACTATGAATTAATTCAAGTGGTTCTGTACTTCTTTTAATTTTATGAAAATGAGTTTTGGTTGATTTTGCCTCAACATAAATTTCACATTTATGATTTGGATCAATTTTAAATTTAGGCAAACATTCAATATTAATTAATCTACGCAAAGATTCATAATTAACATGTCCTAGTCTATTATGCCACAAATTTGAGTACTTAAGCAAATAAGAAGGAGATGTATTTTTATTAATAACAGCGGGTACAACAGTTATTACGTTTATTTTGAAAAAGCCATCAGACATGTAACCTTTCCCTACATACATCCCGTTTTTTGTAAGTATAAACTTATCACTTTCAAAAACTAGTTTAAACTCATTTTCACTCAATAGAGATCCGGAAACAAGATTCTTGTGAATGTCCAGTACATGTAGTACATTGTTGAGGGTAAGTTCCTTTCCAGATGTCATCTTCAAAATAATCTTTCATTGTCTTCAACTTTAGAAGTCAAGGAGTTGCTCATAAAAAGTTGTTCGCCGTTGTCCACTACAGAATAAGATGTGAACATCTTTTTGTCGGCACAGATATGACGAGTAGCACCAATGTCCACCCACCATTCTTTAAGATTTTTGACAAGGTTTGTCTTGGAAACAACTGCAGAAAGATTTATGTCATCTACCCCATTGGAGATTTTGTCTACTTCGGTCATATTGGCTTGAGCATGCTTCTTGTTTAATCTTCCTTTGCCTTTGCGCTTGCTACGACAATCTTTGGCCATATGTCTCCCTTGGTCACAGATGTAACATTTGCCATTGAACTTATACTTCTTAGTTTCCCCTCATTTAGAGCCTAGTGAGGAACTTTCTCCATAATATTTTCGTTTATTTACTTTTGGTATATGTTCCACCACATTTGCTTTAGACTCCATTGGATGCTTACCCGCCCGCTTCTTAGAATTGTGATTGTCCTTCTCAATCCTCAAACGCATAATCAATTCTTCCAAAGTCATTTCTTTGGGCTTGTGTTTGAGGTAGTTCTTGAATTCTTTCCAGCCTTGTGGTAATTTTTCAATCAAGGCAGTAACTTGGAAGGATTCACCGAGAGACATGCTTTTTGTATGAATGTCATCCAGAATAAGTTGGAGATCTTGAAGTTGGCTAATCATAGTCTTAGAATCAACCATCACAAAGTTCAGAAATTTGCCTACTACGAATTTCTTCGAGCCATCATCTTCTGTTTTGTATTTTTTCTCCAAAGACTCCCAAAGTTCCTTTGCCATCTTGATAGGACTATAGATGTTGTACAATGTGTTATTAAGTCCGTTCAAGATGTAGTTCTGACAAAAGAAATCAGCATGTTTCCAGGCATCGAACGTAACAACCACTTATTGGTCGGTTTCATCCAATTTTAGAGTATGAGCATTCTCACGGAGAAAACATGCCAGGTTTAGAGTAATAAGATAGAATATTATTTTCTGCTGCCATCTTTTAAAATCAGTTCCTAAGAACTTCTCTGGCTTTTCACCGTGATTGACTGGCACAATCACAACATGAGAAGGGGTTAGAGCAATTGCAGTCACCATTCCAGTACTGGTATAAACATTAGTTTGACTAGTTTCAATAGCCATGAATTCTAAATTATAAAACAAAATTATAATTAGAATTTGTATACTACACAGAAAATTAAACCATAAACACAGAATTTAATTTTGTAAAAATAGAAGAAACAAGAATTGTAAGTTTTATTTCCAATTAATTTGAAAATAAATATTATTTAAACAAATTAATTCCACACAGAAAAATATTTATGTAATACTTCAAAAATTAAAATACTAAAAACAGAATTTCAATTAATGAAAACTCAGAAATTATTTCTGAAAGCCAAAATTAATTTCTGACCAACTTTACAAATGAATATTATGAAATTGTTAATGAGAACCAGTATATTACTACTATTTGTCAAAGAAAATAAACAGTATATTACTATTTGTCAAACAGTATATTACTACTATTTATATTTTCTAACTAGAATATTACTTTGTATAAGCACAAAAAATAATTTCTGTAAGAAGAAGAAATGAAGAAAAGGAAACAAACGAAAAATTCTGTATAAACAAAATAATTCAAATATGTCTTAAGATTGTTGGAACAATCTTCTGTGTATAATAAAAAATGACTTGAAACAAATCAATTAAATAAAATAAATTACTTACATAATTTATTTACCAAAATACTTTAAGAACATGAATAATCAAGTTGAGTGTGTGACACTCTGTCCTTAAGGTAGATTCGCCCCGCTCAGGTGCTTACGGAATAATGACGTCTATTTCCTAAGATACAATGATCTTACACAGATTGTATTAGCATTAAAAACAATCTGTTTCTGCAAATTAGAACTTGTATTCTATACTCTCAGAATTTTGTCTAAAACTAATATGTAGAATATATCTATGCAAGAGGGCAAAATGGAAGGCAAGCAAAGAATTTTGGATTGAGAAAATCTGTTAGAATAATTATGTATTTATAGGCATAGTTGGTGACTGTTGGGAAGATCCGAACAGATGCAAATTGAAATTGAATAGGTTTGATATTGAATTGAACAGGTGCAACTTGGATCTGTTGAAAACCCAGTTTGAAATTTGTTTAAAACATTTTGAACCTATTGGAAGAGACATTCGGATTGGTATGAAAGTCACACTGGTTGGAGTTAGAAATTCATATTTGAAATTGAAAAATGAAAATTCCAGTCAGAAAATTTTTGGAAAACAAAATGAAATAAATTAATATTAGGACCGACCCAACTCACAACCTACACCCACACTCGGCTGGACGGACGGCAGCGGTACGCGCGTGTGTGTGGTGGTTTGGGCCAAAGCCAGATCCACAACCCACACCCACGCTCGGCACGGCTCGGTTGGCCAGACGATGGCTTTGTTGGCCGGACGATGGCTCTCGTGTTTGTGGTGATTTGGGTCACAGCCCACTTTGTCCATAACTCTTCCCTTCACAAAACTTTGGGTGGCACTTATTGCCACCTAGAACTTATATACACACATAAGTTCTCTTAAGTTTTCAATGTGGAACAACTATTTTAAAGAAAACCTACATTTGACTCTTTAATTTCCCATTCTACGAAACCGAAAACGATGTCAACTTCCCATTCACTCATAAGTTGTTTCGACGAACCATTTGCACCGTATGACTTGCCAAGCGGCAAGGAACACGTCACCTCTTTGGACCTACCCCAAAAGACGCATGGGCCTCCCTCAAATTTAGACTTAAAGTTGGCCCAAAATAAGTCTATAAAAACCATAATTTCCAACACTTAAATGCTAGCCCTATGGAAAGGACTTAATACCAAATAAGAAGAATTCTATTTGCATTGAAAAAAATAATTACGTATGTTCAATTTTTCAGTACATTTTATTAAATTATTTAGAATTATAATTTTATACTCAATACATCTTATATTTTTTTTTTCTCTAAATTATAGCATTTATTTGGTAGAAAATTTGGAGCTTATAGCATTTTTTATATCTATATAATAATAATATCGATGATAATGATGAGTTTTAATGAGGTGGATTAGAATTTTGAAGCGAGAAATAAGATGATCAGAAAATATTTAAAACTTGGAAAAAAGATGAAAAATGTTAAATATGAAGAATACGTATAAGTTGTTTGGGTGTACATGAGAAATTTTTTTTTTAGAATTTAACGTGTATTATTTTTATTAATAAATTTACATTAAAGTATAATAACAACTAAAATTTTTAGAATTTTAATTGAACGTATTAAATTATTATTTAGATGCAAATAGAATCAATCCCCAACAAGTCATGTTCTAAATTAATAAGCCCATATTTATGATTTTACTCTCACAATCTGGCCTCGTAACCTACCATTCTCAACTCACATTGATTCTCACAATAAACTCATTGCTTTGCCAACAATTCTCAACAACAAAAGGTACAATTTTCAGACTATAGACCTTGCTGGAGACCCCCAGCTGGGGCAGACCCCCAGCATCCCCACCTTCACATGGGGGGCTGTGAGCCTGTGAGAGGAAGGCTTAAAAATATATATATATATATATTTTTTGCACCAATCAAAAAATAATAGGGGTGGTGGGGGTCACCCCCACTGGGATCCAAGCCATTTTCCATCTATAAAAGCCTCCGTCAAAACTTATTGGATAATAACTCTACCCAGTAGGATCTAACTAATAGGATCAACTGGTACTTTTGCCTAAAAGGGGCATATTTTGAGTCATAAAATTGGGCTGAGTTAAATTTGTCAGTTCTTTTATTTTTGGGCTGAGGGGCCAAGCCCATTATATTTTTGGGTTGGGTTGACTTCAATCATCCAGTCTTATAGCCAAGAAAATATAAGCACTCAAAAAGTTTACAAACTTACACTGACCGTTTTAGTTGTGAAATTACAATTAATATTTACAACTATGATACAGACCACTAAACAAAGATCACTAAAAACAGCTCCAGTGAGGTGGCATGTCTAAAAAAAAAATTAAAATAAAAAAGAGAGGAAAAAGATAAAACACAAAGAGAAAAAAGACAATTTAATGCTCCTTTAGTGCTCCTCTTTTAATGCTCTAAATCATTTTTCTAATATTTATTGATATCTATACCACCATAGCAAACTTATATGCAATCAAAAAATGTACAAACTTACAAACTTATATTTAGTTGTGAAATTAAAATTAATATGTTATATTAGTTGTAAGATTAGTAGTGGTAGTGCTAATGTAGTGGTGTAGGTGGCAATGTTGTTAATATGGTGACCTTAATACTTTCACCAACTACGAAATTCATTTTCATGTCAAAAAATGTAATTTTTTGTAAAATTAAAAAAAAAATTATTATTAAATAATGTAAATGTCTTACACATCTCTCTCTCTCTCTAGGTTATCTAGTACATCTCTAATTAGTGTTAAAATGGCAATATAATATAATTTTCTAACTAGTGTAAATGCCATTTATTTTATTTCTTTCATAAGAAATCAAATACAAATATTATTTTATAAATCTCATCATAAACATATACTGTATATAAAAAAGAAATCTTGTCAAATTATAGCATTTTGTCCAATTTGGTGTCAAATTTGACACAAATTCTGATATTACTATAATTTGACTGAAATATAACACGCTACTAAAAGTATAATAAGATTTCAGAAACATAACCAATCACATTCTGATTATACATATCATATGACGGAGTCTATCATAAAAGATAGATTTGTACTCATATTGCTTTTATGTTATTGTTTAGACTTATTATTAAAAATAAATTTGAAAGATATATTTCTAAATTTGAACTTTGGTATGAGAAATAAACACATCATATTAAAATTGCATGGGACCACTTGCAAAGCTGATGGATGAGCAAAGCAAACACAAACTAGTTCAGAGAATGGCCCATGCCCAATGTTGTTGTTGTTGTTGATATCTATGCCACCATACCAAACCCCATCCAATTTTCATGTTGATGACAAGAAATGGATCTCTTTCTTTTTTTTGAGCGATCTCTCAACTTCCAATCTTATCTTCAAATCTGCAAAACCTACATCACTATTTTTTTATTTATTTAGTGGTAAGAAATTGTTTATAAATATCAATTATGTAGAAAAGTTCAACAACACTAATCCTAGGCAACTATTCTTTTTTCCTTGTCCTTTTATTGATATATTTTTGATGTGCTTTCTCTCTTTCATTATGTCAATAAATTTATTTTTGCAAACTTGACACCAATATTGACTACAATCTATAAAAAAAACAAAAACAAAAACAAAAACAAAAACAAAAACAAAACAAAACAAAAAACACCAATAATCACAATATCAATACTAGAAAGAGTCTATATTGAAAAAGAATAAAATAACTTAAGAATGACATGTTAATGAGGAAGAAATGATCACTGATAAAATGCTATTCTTTTCCCCCAAAAAAATTACATAATCATCCACCAGAATGACATGAAAATAGCTCTTTTTAACTAAATCACCAAAATATATTTTTTATTTTAAAGTGAGAGTCCCACAATTCAACATATCATTCTTTATAAATTTTATTTATATATATATATATATCATTACCCTAATCAATTTGATTCCTTGAATTTTATATTGGAGTTGAGTTACCTGTTTAGGAGAACATTAAAATGATATAAATCATTTAGCATGTATAATACACCAAACAAATCATTAATGCAAAAAATTAGATTAATTAGACATCAACAACCACATGATTGAATCACAGATAAATGTAATTTTGAGAATACACTTTCTAATTATTTTAAAACAACTATAATGCGATCATAAGTGACTACTATTGTTCGATCAATTTAATTTTTTTTTTTTTTACATAAATGACTTGTTTGACAAGTTTTGCAAATTGGGGGGTGTTTTGGAAGAAGGTAAAAAAGCTAACTTATTGACTTTTTAGCTTTTTTTACACAAAAAAAGTTACAAAAAAGCCACAAAAAAAAAATAGTCAATTTTTACCAACTTCCTAAAACACCACTGGATAATTCAAGTCCTCTCAATAAAACCTCAAATAGAACCCTTCCCAAGGAGACAAAAGAAGCCTGTAGTAACTAAGGAGTATTTTGAAAAGTTGGTTAAAAGTTGGATTTTTGGCTTTTTTTTGACTATTTTATCTTTTTATGAGTAAAAAATGTGAAAGATGACATAACTCAAAATGAGTTAAAAATTAAAAATTAACTTTTAACTAGATTGCCAAAACAACCCTAAGACACAACGGCGCCCCAATTCCTTTAAAATTGAGAGAGTATAGAAGCAACAAATTAAATTAGCAGAGTCAATTCATCACCATTCCCTTTCACATAGGAAAAGTATTTCACATGTACTGGAAAAGTATTTCACTAGAGCCTCACAACTATATATTAAAAAAAAATGTAGATATTATAGATATCCACTTCGAAAATTCTCTAAGTTCAAGTTGGCAAGTGGCATCCCATGCGTGCTAAAACATGCACCATAGAAAATGAGAAGTGTCACGGATATATACGCCACCCCACAATATATATTGATAAGCTTGCTAATGATTTGTCAACCCTTCTTACATGTCAAAAATTATTTATTTTATTTTCAAGTTAGTGCTTGTCTGATTCTTTAAAATTCAGTGTACTATATACTCAGCTTTTTAATATTCCTTAAATGGATATTTTAGATATTTTTCCTTTTTTTCTATGTGCCAGATCGAATCTAGTGAAGTGGGGTTTCTTTTCCCTGAGGAGTTGTTGACACTGACCTATATATCTATATATTCTATGGTTTATGGTTTGGTAATGTTTTGTTAGATTAAAATTTTATGTTTATTATGGGAGATAAACTACTTTAGCAATCTTTTTTAACCCAACTCCTCTCCAATTCATTAAACAATTTATGGAGCCCGCCATGGGGTTTCTCTTCAAGAACTTTGCTTCTCTCCAATTCACTAAGCCATTTAGTCTTGCCTATGGAGCCCACCATGGGATTTCGCTTCAAGAACTTTGCTTCTCTTTAATTCACTAAGACTTCGTTTAGGAGCTAGATATTTTAGTCAAAAAAAATCAAAAAGTCAATATAAGTTATTACATTACTCTTTCTATTTTTTTTGTATATTTTTTCGTAAAAAGTTAAAAAAATATTAAAAGAGAGCTGCCTTATACACCCAGTGGGGGTCTCACCCCAGTGAGGTGGCGAGCCCCCACTGGCCGAAACTTAGAAAAAAAAAAAAAAAAAAACTATTTTTTTGGACCAATCCCCCAGTGACACCTCACTGGGGGTCACCCCAGCTGGGGGTAGAAATCATTTTCGATATTAAAATAATATATTCTCAAATGAGACCTAAGCCATTCAGTCAGGCTTGTGGGCCTATAATGAGGTGTCATTTTGATGATTTATTTTGTTTAATTTTAATTTTTTTGTGTGTAAATTATATATGAACAATTCAACGTCTTTGTCTTAAAAAAAAATGAACAAATAGTCCATAAATATATTGCATATCCAATTTAATTAACAAAATTAGAGTGAAATTTGGTTCTTAAAAAGAACTCAACTGCTCTCCAATCCACTTATTGGATCATCCAGTCCGGCCTATGAAGCCCTCCAGGGCCCACTTTGAAAATCTATACAAAAAAAAAAAAAAGCATTTTGATTTAATAATCATAGTCATATTATTTTATCATCTTTCTTTTCTAAAAACAAAATGAGCGATCAATTTATGATTTTAATTTTTTTTTATTTTAAACTTCACATCACTTTTATCGTAACCAAATTCAAACCCATATTGTGGAGAGAAATGGGAAAAGGTGAAAGAGAGACCATGTTTTGAATATATCTAACGTATCAAACATACAATTTCATGCATCAAAACAAAATAAGAATTGTTCAAAGGGTTTCTAGAATTTTTATATAATTTTTTGTTTTTCTATAACCGAATGGTCAGATTTTGATGCGTATTTTGAGTAATCTTAAAATTATTCGAACTTAAAATTTATTTTTTTTTTTTTTTCAAATATTTGCCGCACAGCTTATGATTCGTGAATGATGAAACACATTGTGTACTCGGAAAACAGTATCGTGTGCCACCAAAGCCTACCGATCTTGCCCGCTCAAACCGTTCCAGCTATTTGTCAAAATTACATCACCCAACTATCCCAGTGACATGTATACATACATTCAGGGGCGGAGGGAAGGAACGACGAGGGGTCAGGTGCCCCCCTCAGTTTTGAGAATTTTTTTTTTTTTTTTATCTTGTTGTCATATATAAAATATATATATATTTTTTTGTTAATATGTTTTTTGGTTAAGAATTTATTGTATTGTTCACAACAAGTAGTTATTTGATACTTTGAGAGAACTATTTGGTATTATTTATATAATAGTTTAAACCAATAGTATAACGAAAAATCTTATAGATTGGATATAATGAACTCATTATTTTCAACCATTTGACAAACTGCTTAGTGTGATTTGTGATTTCTCGTGCTTTTGAGCATCACGTAGGCAATGTTATATGGTATTCTAAGACTGTTAAATAATTTTCATTCGAAACACATCATTTATAAGTAATATCATCTCTTTAATATTTTTTTATTAAATAAAAATTAAATAGATTTTATAATAATTTGTGCTATAAACAATGTGTTTTTATTTTCTAAAATTAAGTTTTTTGATCCATAATTTTGTATTAAAATTACAAACTTATATCACTGTCCCGCACCGAACTATTCTACGCTATTATAGAATTTTAATTTGTTCCTATTAATAATAAATATATAATTTTTTATACTTAAATTTACCTCATAAAATTATTATTATCTTAATATTCATCAAGATTTTTTTAAAATAAAAAATTATAATTAATAGTGCCCCCTCTAACTCAATTTCCTGGCTCCGCCACTGCATACATTATATGCATATACATATATAGGGACGGAACTAGGAGAATACTATGAGGGGCCATGGCTTTCTGTGAATATTATTGTTTGCTATAAAACTTTAAAAATATATATATATATATATGTGTGTGTGTGTGTGATTTTATATATAAAATGGCCCCCCAGTATAAAAAAATATATATATGTCATTCTTTTTGCATCTTGAATTCTTTTTTTACATTAAAAAAAAACTTATTCATCCTATTATAAATTACTTTTATGGTATTTAATTTTTTTTTTATGTATATATAATCTATATACATATATGTGTGCTTTGTGTATATGGTGAAAAAAGTTATTTTTCTTTTGGTCCCTCCGGTAATGAAATCCTAGTTCCGTCCCTGTACATATATATTATATACTTTGTCAAATTTTTCATGTCAATTTAAATACTATTATGAATAAATATTAAAGCAATAATAATATTTTACGTGTGTTATTGTGCCTGTTTGGTGCAGCTTAAAAGCTGCTTATTTTAGCTTTCAGCTTAATTTAAGTTATTTTGATGTGTTTGGTTTAACTTATAGCTTATAACTTATAGCTTTTTGGAAGTCAGAAATCAGTTTATTCTTTGAGTGGGGCAGGAGATGCTTAATTTATAAGTCAAAAATCAGCTTATATTCATAGTTATAAGTTATAAGCTGTTTATGCATAAACTATAAGTACTTTCCCACAGTTCTACCAAACAGGGCCATTATATCAATAGCCAATAAAACATTATATATAGGATTATGTGAATAAGTGTTGTCTTTACTAACATACTCAATAGTGAAATATTACATATTATTATTATTATTATTATTATTATTGTCACAGTTTAGATGAATAATCATGATCGCTTTTTTTTTTTTTTTTTTTTTTTTTTAAAGATAATTATTAAGAAATTTATGAAAGTAAATAATATCTTATTAAGTATCTTGATGATACAAAACGAAAAAAAGGAAAAAAAAAAAAAAGAAAAAAAAAGTGATATATAAAAGCAACAATGTTAGGTATCATGAAAAACCTTTCATGAAAATAATTATAAAAGTTTTGTAACCCTTGGATTACACTTAGAATAAAGTACCACACATTAATCAAAGTAATCCAAAGATCATAAATCTTTCATGATTATTTTTATGAAAAAAATTTCATGATCCCTAACTTTTCTCATATAAAAGTCCTCTATTCAATATTTACCTACAAGACAACACAAGCACAAGCATTAACATGTATCGATCACCACGCTAACCCAGCTATTCATGTTTGATTCATTGAAAATTCGTTTAATATTGACTTGTTATATAAATAAACTTAAATTAAATATATTTTAAAACATGTTAAATTTTCAAACTAAACTTGAATAATCTACTACTTTTTTGGATGAATAGAACAATATGCTACTTGGCCTGATAAATTTATATGCACTATAAATAAAAACTAAGTTACTAGGGTTCAACTTATTAAAAATCTGTTCGCGATCGTTTGTTATGTAAGCAAATTAACCTTGAACATATATATATATATATATTTAAATTCGTTAAACTTTAAAATCAAATTTAAAAAATTTACTACTTAGCTCAACTTTTTTATTTTATTTTATTTTTATATTTTATCAGCAAAAAATCTTTATTGATAACCACAAAGTAATATAAGGTGATACAAAGTGATACATCAATAAAGAGAGTGGTTAGTGCTGAAGCGTCAAACCCAATGTGTTAATCCCAACTAGGTTGACACTCACACACGAGCTTAATTATGTGCTAGCACAAAACCAAGGTTGATAAGGCACCAACAAAAACAGGGCCGCTAAACAAACTGAAAAATGCAGCTAGCACACAGCAACAGCAGCACACTGTTCCTGCACACTGCTACTACACATGACAACAAACATTAGCACACAGCAACAGGACTACACACAGCAACAGCAGTTCATGACAGCAAAAACTAGCACAGGGCTTCCCAGAACAAGGCCACAACAGTAGGACTACACACACAGCAGCAGGACTACACACACAACAACAATAGGACTACACACACAGCAGGAGGACTACACACACAACAGTAATAGGACATGACAGCAAAACCAGCACAGGACTTCCCAGAACAATGCCACTACAGTGCCACAACAATACGAAATTCATTCACCCTTCACCTTAAGCAATGTCTGACCTGTTGAAGATTATGAACAAAGTCATGCACTGTATAATGCACACCTGGTAAACTGCTCTTAGCCCAAAACGTTATCCTTGTCTTCATAATGTCCTCTAAATCATCAAAATTAGGATGGGCACCATTAAACAATATATCATTCCTCAACTTCCAAATCGAACAAAATAAGATTAGTGGCACAAGTTTCCACACATTCACCTTTTTTTCTTAATCGATGCCCCTACCCACCAATGTAACAAAGCCTCAACCGACCCAGGGATTACCCACCACATATCCCACCATCTTAAAATTCTAGACCAGACTCTTCAAATCAGTGGGCAATGTAATAGACCATGGTTTACACTTTCAATTTCATGTTTATAAAAAACACACTGTGTGGTAGCATTTATACCCAACACCCCAATTCTCTACAAGAAATCAGAAGTTTTCACCCTTCTCTTCCATGCTAACTAGCCAAAGAATTGAATTTTGAGAAGAGCTACAGTCTACCACAACTCATTCGTAATACGCAACTTTTGTCCCTTAGCTACTTGGAACCAATTCCACACAGATGCCAATGAAAATTGACCTGATAGATCTAGCTCCCACCTCAAATAGTTAGCCAGATTCCCCCTGATTATAGGTACTGCACTCAGCTACTCGCATAACCTGGTAACCTCCACTTCTTCCCATGCTCGTAGCCCTCTTCTAAATACCAAATTCCATTTCCCTGTCCTCGTCTAACTTAGATTGTAGTGCATCCAGGAGCCTTCCTTTTCCATAGAGAGACTAAACAATCTTGGAAACTCCTCACTGAGCCTACAACTATTCTACCACAGATTAGTCCAGAAGTGAATTCATTCTCCATTCCCAACCTTTATATTTGCATTTTCGAAATAAAAGGCCACCACCCACCACCCACCACCCACCACCATATCTCCTATATGTGCTGCAGATTACAGCCCTCCACAAGGCTTTGTCTTCAACACCATATCTTCACCACCATTTTAGTAATAAACAAACATTCATTTCACTTATACTTCTAACCCCTAACTGTGGACACCCTATTTTTGACTGCCCGCAAGGCTCGAGCGCTTTACTCGAAACACTCGATGATGAAAGTGGTATTGTACTTAATTCGAGGTCTTAACAAAGGAGTCTTGTTCGAGCTTCGAAACAACTCCAAACGTTCCATATTCCCATTGATCATACCTAAGAATCCCTTTTTACATCTTGTGCCACCCTGTGTTGAGGTTGAAATAGGGAAAATAGGGAAATTTATTGAGGGCCGGTCGTGCCTCATGAGGGTCGGCCGTGGCTATTGAGGGTCCGATCAGGCTTTAGTAGCAATAAACACTGTTCTAGGCGGGAGGCCGCTAGTTGTCCATTTTGAAGATATTTATCACCTATTGTGTTCAAATTCTATAAATACAACCATACACCACTGTTTGGGGTTGAACAATTGAGAGAAAAGCCTATACACATTAAGAGAGCTCCTCCTCCTTCCTTCTTCCATTGTAAGCTACCTTTGAGTTAACCTATCAACCTTGTATCATCCATATACACCATACAAAACCTTGACTCATCATCTTAGAGCCTTGGTTGACCCTTGAGAAGCATAATTCAAGTTGAGAGTGTATCAAGAGTGAGTTTGATCATCAACCAAAGCTTACTCCATTTCGAGAGATATAAGCTTGTAACTTTTGTTCTTGCTTTTTCTTACTTCATTTCTATCTATTTCTTCTATTCTTGGGCTGTTTTATATCTATTTTAAGTGCTAGAACTTGGGTTTGGACAAGCTACCAAAGGTGGTAAGGTTAACACCCTTACTTGCACTTATTTTTGTACTTAACCCTTGGTTCTTTTACACTCTTTTTCTTTGGTTTTTGAACTGATTTTCAGAGTTCACTAAGGCAAAAACATGATTTGAAGTCTTGAAATTGCAGGGGTTGGCCATCCCTCCTTGTTTTTTTTTGCTTACATAGCTTTAGTGTCTATGCTTTTGTTTAGCTTTTAAGCTCTTTTCTTATATTTTGAGCCACTGTTTTGGGCTTATTAGAGACTATTTTAGGGCTGTCCTACTCTATTTAATTGGTTCAAGCTTTGATTAGTTCATTTGTTGTAGCATTAGTCTTCGTGCATAGCTTGTATCATGTTATTCTTAGCCTTTTTTTGTTTAATTTCCATGGTAATAGCCTCATTTTAAGAATCAACTTGTCACTCATTTCTTTCATTTGAGAGTTGTTTCAATCGGTTGATGGTTATTCAACACATGAACCAGAGATTCACGCTTAATGGCTTAATCTCTACGAAGATTCATTGTCAACGGCGTAATCTCTCTTTTATGTTGAGAACTACTTCCTGTTTGACGCTTCTCTCCTTTTAGAGATCTTACTCATCACTTCGGACAAATGGACTAAAGAATGGAAATAACAAAAATAATTTGTTTAAAAGCAATCAACACAAATAAAGAAAATGAGTAATCTTGTTTAGGCTTGGCCGGACGTTATGCCAAGTTAATCGAGTCAAGATTGATCATGCGCTAATTCATAGCGTTTTGATGATTCTTGAAGCGTCTCTACCTCTTTCTTTGAGTTCATTCCATGATAAGATGGAGGGGTGGTCATATTCATTATATTTAATTGATTTTTGTCCAAAATTGTATCCAGAATCGTCAAGCAATCAATTTGCCTATTGATGGTTTTGGAAACAATTCTAACCTTTTCTTGAGGCTTTTCTATAATAGAGAAGGAAAGAAGGGACAAACAGAGCTTGAATAACTCTGTCTGCACTATTTTCACTTCAAAACACAAAACAGAGTTTTGCACAAAATTGAGGCACAACCAGCCTTCTTTAGGCCTGGCCGAGCTTCATTGAGGACCGGCCGGCCCTCAATGTTTGGTCAGTAGTGTATTTTTGCAGAAAATAGAGAACAGTGGCTGAGGTGAAACAAAGCAAGCCCGGGACAGACAGAGTTGTTCTTGAACACCATGCATATGCATGCATGCAATTCTTGTACATCCTCGCTTACATTATGATAATTATAATTAATTTAATTTAATATTGTTTGTTATAATTAGTCTCGTTAATTATTAAGTGTTGTAATTATTATTTTATTTATTTGTAATTGTTGTAGTTAATTAGCTTAGAAAGCTAGTTTATTTATCTTGGTTATCCTTATTGTAATAGCATAGTTAGTTAGTTCATTAGCCTCGCTTATTTATTCATGCAGTTTTGTAATAATTAGTTTGATTCGGACTTTTCAGACTTTGATTCGCACCTTCTTGCACGAGGGCAAATATTGTAATAATTTGTATGTGTTCCAACCTCACATCTTTCTCCTTTTTACTTACTTGCCTATGATGGTTAGTATAGGGCATCATGTTTCATTAGCATTCTTATGTTTCGCATCCATTTGTTTTGCATGCATATAAGGTTCGGCTCATCATGCTAACCCGATATCAATTTTTTAAATTCATTTACCTGAATACGTGCTTTTTCGCATGTCTTGAATAAAATCATATGCTATGCTCATAGCCGAGCCTATAAACTACATAATGTGTGCATTGCATTAGTCATATTACATAAATTAGGAACATGCATATTTTTCTAACTCTTTCACCTATTTTAGCTTGGAGTACTAGGTGAGCTTTTTATTGTTTTAGCATCTTGCATCAGATGTTTGTGTTGCCATGTCCAAAGCATAAATACTATGAGACTAATTGCTTAAATGATGTAATTGTCTGAATGCCTGTGGATGAAGGCTAGATGCTTGAACTAGGATGGTTTGATTAAATGTGCATTTTAGCCCACTTTTTCAAGTGGCAAACTCATAAAACAATTTCAAAACAAAGCATGAGATCAAATGTTCCAATTCTTACAAACTGGTCTATACCTTGTGTGCACATCACATAATAATGTAGTTAATAATCTGAACAAGGGCATATAATGTAAATAAGAAACACATCATGATTAGTAGAGGCTGATCTTTGATCGAGCGAGTAGGCTGCTCAATTCATGACCTTCCCCTCTCATACCTAAGTTCCCGAGCCAAGACACTTTGGTGATGATGGACTAATAGCCTTTGCCACGAGTCTTGGATTTCTTAAACTTAAATTTTTCAAAAATATTTAGGTGGCGATTTTGAAATCTGGCAAAGCAGTCCATTTTTGGCATTTGATTCAAGCATTGATTTTCCAAAAAGAATTGTCGAATTTGGACTCTTTTTGTGTTTCCACTATTTCACATTGCACTTATGAAATCAGATTCAAAACCACAAGTGGAGTCCAAACTGTAGGGCTATTCGCCTTCTGAAAGGAGCGCAAAAAGTCAGGCTACAATTTCTGGCGACTCTGCTAGGGATTTAGAGAACTTGACTTGAAACTTATGATGTGAATTTTTATTTACACTTATATGTACTTTGCATTGCATTTGCATTGGTGCGCTTAAGTCACTATGTTTGCCGATTGCTATTCCTAGACGGTTTGCCAGAGGCTTGCCTAAAAAGCTTGCTAAAAGGCTAACCGGTCATGGGCTCTACCATGTTGGGAACATAGCCCTTGGATCTGGATTATCGCTGTACCGCTTGATTCACTTTTCACTTTTTGGTGTTAGGTGTGAGAGGTATATTAGGTATTCTTGCTGAGGTACCCTTTTGACCATTCAACCTAGTTGCATATAGTGAAGCTATAGTAACTATTCCAAATTAGGACAGGATGCTACCCATTTGTAGGATGTCATGAAAATCGTTGTTTGAAATAGTGTAGCCTAGATCATGCCAAAATCTAGGACAGGGTAACCCTACCCCCTCATAAAGGTGTTTTGGTTTTTTTACTTGATACGTGCTTTTACAGTGAAGCTATACAGGATGATTCATATCAGTATGAGTTTAAGAATAGAGTTCAGTGGGGATTACAGTTTAGCTATGTGTCTTAACTATTGTGAATTGGGGCCGAGGTGCTATTCAATTTTGATTTTGTTTTTCTTTCTTTCTTTTTGCTAGGTAGTTTACTATCATAGCTTCAAAAAGACCCAATATTCCCCAAGTTATGTGGACTCGTTTCAACAGGTTGTGTAAAGCTCGAGACCTTGTTGGTGGTCAGCCCGTACTAGTCTTGTTTCCTCCAGTCACTCGACAGAGAAGAAACAGACGGTCAGTAGTGTCTGTACAAAGCACCCCACAAATACCTACCCGTTCTCAGTCAATCAATTCACCAGTATCTAGTTCACTCAAATTAGCAATGGCACAGAACATAGCACCAAATGCAGAGGAATTCGCCGCCATGATGATTGCCATCCAAAGGACTATGGACACTGTAAACCAGAGGATGGCTGCACAAGATGAAGTCATTGCCGATCTACGACGTACATATAGGGCATTAGCATCAACCGTGCATCCGATTCCTATTGCTCAGCCAAACCTGGATCTACTTCCGCCAGCAGAAAATCTACTAGTCCCGGATCCTCAGGACATGTTTCCCCTAGCTCCAGCTTATCGTCCTCTGGTTCAATCTCCTCCAGGGATTTTCCCTTTCGATATCAATGAAATCGATCTGGCCTTGGTCAAGATTGCTAGATTAGAGAAAGCATTAAAGAAATCCCAGGGCTTCAACTCCATTCCAGATATCGAAGATGGGTACACTAAGGCTTCGGTCAGATTACTAGAGAAATTTAAGATGTCTCACATCGACAGATTCGTTAGGAGTGAGGATCCAACCATGCATGTCCGGTTGTCTTCGGATGTATTAAGGCTCATGGGTTTGTCTCGGGCGCAGAAGCTTTCATTGTTTGGGAGAACCCTGTCTGATGTGGCGGCCATTTGGTACACTAAGTTAGAGGACTCCACAAAACGGAATTGGGAGGAGCTATCTGAGGCATTTGTCAACCAGTACTCATATAACAGCCAGATAGAGGTAACCATTAGTGAGTTGGAGGCTACTACCCAGAACCCCAAAGTATCATTCATCGATTTTGTCACTTGATGGAGAGCCAAGGCAGCTCAAATGACAAATAGGCCCGCCGAGAGAGAACAAGTCCGACTAGTGGTCCAGAACCTTGAGCTAGACATGCTGCAGAGAATGATAGTGGCACCGTTGTCCACATTTGCCTCCTTACATGAGCCAGGGATCGAGATCAAGAGTGCATTCAAAAAGGGTATCATCCACAGAACAAGTGAACCTGCAAAAAGGCCGTTCTCTCGGAATACCAATGCTAGCAGTAGCACTATTCCGCAGCCTGCAGATGTCAGCAATGTTGTCACAACAGCTAAGATAGTTGATCCCTTTGCTACTGCCACAACCTCATAACCTTCATCCACCCCGAAACTGTAGAGTCTTTACCTCCCTCCATATGAGCCCAACCCAGGCCCTCAAGCTTTTAATGCAAAAAGGACATCTCAAACCCCTTGATCCTCATCCTCTTCTAGACCCATTGCCACCCAAACACAACCCTACCCAGTATTGTATCTTCTACCAACAACATGGCCATTCCACAGACATGTGCTACCGTCTACGTTATGAGATCCAGAACCTCATTGACAACAAAGTTATCGCCCCACCTTCCAAGCCCAATGTAACAACCAACCCACTTTCTACACATAACCAAGTCCCCTCACCCAAAAATACTAACCACATCTATACACTACCGCCCACCTTCAACCCTAGCACATACATTACCTTATCTCACCTACCAAAATCGGAGGTGGTCATTCCGAAAGGCATAAACATATGCATGATGGATCTGACACCACAAACCCAACCCAAACCCATGGCAGTAGACACGGAGGAAGAGAAGAATGCACTAAAGATAGGGTCATCTGATACCCGTGTCATAGAGAAGGGGGTTTCGCTCACATAGGAGTACGATCCCAGATTATACATTGTGGCCATCGATCAACCAAAGCCAGTGGTCAGACTACCGGATTTTCTCAGCATCAATGCTATAGGGGAAGACTGAATGACTTAGCAAACCTAAAGGAAGATCTGGCAGAATTAGAAGAGGATCTGGGGGAGCTTTACTTCTTCGAGAAAGAAGATATATGCTGTGTACAGATGGGATGGTAGGACTTGAACCAGCCAAAAACTAGCAATGGATGGTTAAGTAAGGAAGAGTCTAATGTAGAGGAATAGACTGGAGAGACCGGGGGAGAAGATGAAGTTTCTGTTAAGGGTAAGGCTAAGGCTGAACCTCCTACTAAGAAGGAACAGACACTGGAACAATTTGAAAAGGAAAGGATAGAGGAGATCCAAGCGAAGATAGCTCTAGAACAAGGCAAAAGAAAACGAAAAGAAGAACCTGAAACAACGGTGGATGATGCCCAGATAACCAGAAAAGTCGAATGGGATCCCAATGACCGAAAGAGGATGTTGAGGAAGCTCAGAAGTACCGAGATGTTGAAACCCAAGCTGTGGTAGAAGAAGAATGGTATGATGATGGGGTGTGTGATGTTAATATGCTCCGGATGGAACCCAATGCCAGTCCAGTCATGACTTCAGGAGAGTAGTGTGAAGATAGTGACCTAAGTCATGGATACACTAACGAAGGTTGGAAAGCTGATATCCCAGATGACACTTGTTATACCGATGAGATCAATCACATGACCTAGAGCGGTCGGTACTTCAAACCCGCAGTGGTAGACCAGCCAGAAACCTCTAGAAAGGAGGTTGAGAGAGCAAAAGAGAAAGATATTGAGGACAACATGGTCTTAAAATAGCTCAAGAAAATTCGGGCTGACATATCCATCTGGGAACTGATAATGGCATCTTGGGAGTATAGACAAGCCCTGCTTGAAGCAATGAACTGAACCAAACTGCTCATAAACACCACCGTTGACCAATTGGCGTCGTTGGTCACCTTCGGGTACGTTATGCCGATAATATCCTTTACGGATAAAGAATTTCCTCCCGAGGGCGCCAACCATAACAGGCCTTTGTATGTAACCTTGGAAAGTCAAAAAAAGTGGATTCCGATGGTATTAGTAGATACCGGTCAGCGATCAATGTGTGCATAGTTAGAACTGCCTATGACATCGGTTTAAGGCCAATTGACTTCACACCCATGACCCAAACTATCTGGGCTTATAACAATACAAGCTGGGACGTCATGGGAACGTTTAAGAGCAATATCCTGATTGGCCCGTCCAAACATGAGATGGAATTCCATGTCATGGATGTTCCGACCACATTCAACCTGTTAATGAGAAGGCCCTGGCTACATCAGATGAAGGCGGTATCATCAATGGTACATCAGTTAGTAAAGTACCCCATCAAAGGCGAGATCGCCATTGTGTATGGTAACTCTGCAATCCATCCTCCTCAAGGAACCACTGCACCACTATTGGAAATCATACATGGGGAAGAGGACATGTTCCTTTCTGGCTTCTCTCTGGTAGAAGCCCGGTTGGTCTAAACCATCATGGTAGAGGGTGATGGAGATTATATGAGTGCGCAATCCATATACATGATGAACAAGCAGGGGCATATGCCCGGGTTAGGACTTGGTTGAAGTGGCAGATAGGGAGGGTACTGTTGCTAAGAAGCTGAGTTATAACCCCCATGTTTTCGGGCTGGAATACAAACATACTGCTGTAGATTGGCAAAGGAAAGGGCAAGAGTTGAGAGACAAGCTGAAGGCAAAAAGGACTGGGAAGTAGTATGAATTAGTCCACAAACCTATATGGGGAACCCTAAACGGATGCTTTGTCCGCCAAGGGGAAGATTTCCCATTTTGTGGATTCTTGGAGTGTCACGACCCAAACTCGACCCTATGGGTTTAGCATCGTAGCCGGTCAGTAATCCTTGGATTACCAAAGGCTTCTTAATAGAATATCATATAGTTAGGGGCCACTGAAGCAAATATACGAAATATATATGGTCCAATGAGCTGTGATGACATACATGGGGCATAATTTAAAACTTTATACTCGTATATGTGACGTTATAAAAGCATCAGTCTTACGTCACTTGAGCCATTTATACACAACTTTCAAACACATGTTCAGTCTAGACATAAACATTTAGAAGGCACAAAAGTTCCAAAACACAAAAGCTTGGGCAGATCTCAAAAAGAAACCTCCACGGGAGGCACGATAGTTGGCTGACACCAAAACATCCAGGCAGCAGCTTAGGCTTGGTCACGCGCTTGCTCACGCGCTTGCTCACCTATATACATAATATAAATAGTGAGCGGAAGCCCAGTGAATAATAACAGAGTAAAGGATTTTAATGAATGATATCCATACAGATTCAGAAATCATAATTCAGATTTATAACAGATTCATATTCATATTCTTGTTCAGATCATATACAAAAATCAGAGTTCATGTTTAATCATACGTGGTACATCCATTAGCGCTAACAGAAAAGATACAGAACATATGGCGGTTATGAATAACCAGTTCCATAAAGGAACCTCCAGATCCGGGTAACAGAGAATAAACATGTTGAGTCCCATGATGGAGCCTCCGGTACGGGTAACAGATGACAAACATAATAAGTTCCATAATGGAACCTCTGATACCGGGTAACAGAGAATATACATGCTGAGCTCCATGATGGAGCCTCCGGTACGGGTAACAGATGGTAGACATAATAAATTTCATAATAGAACCTCCGATACCGGGTAATAGCTAACAGATATCACATGATGCTAAGGATGCCATGAATACATTGTCAGAAATTGGACAATCATTCATTATACAGAACATATCATTTTAGAAAATAGATCTTAATTCATCATACAGAAAATAAATAAAGTTGAATATAGCTTTACTAAGTTATTAGTTATAGTTGGCTTCAGGTGTAGACAGACAGAGCAGGCTAATCAAACGGTTTACGACACGTGACCTACATTAACACATAACAAATACATATTTGAGACACACGTTGGAATGCATCTAACCTATTACGTTCTTGTTCTTAGTGTGTCCCTACCCTTATTCTTATTATGGTGTCTTGACCATGGCCTAGGAATGCCTAGGATGGAACGAGGATGTAAAAAGTGCACTCGAAATCATTTTTCAAAATTTGCTGAAAACAGGGTCCACGCTCGAGCGTGGCTTTCCTCGCTCGAACGGACATGCAAAAAGTGAAGGTTCGCTCAAGCGTGACTTCCTTAGCTTGAGCGGATTGTAAACTCTTAAAAAAGTACTGGTTACTTATTTTTCACGCTCGACGGACGCTCGATCTCCGCTTGAGCGTGAGACTCAAGCCCTCGTTCGAGCGTGAGTTCTGTCGCTCGAGCGTGCTGCAAGACATATGAACTTCTGGATACATGCATTTCACGCTCGAGCAGGTATCATGTCGCTCGAGCGGAAGTGCACTCATTCAGAGTGCTTCGCTCGAGTGTGAACTCCTACGCTCGAGCGTAGAGTCAAATTCTAGAATTTCAAAATTTGATCTTTAAGCTTCAAACTCAAACCAAACAGTTCAAAACTCATCCTCTTGGGCCAAAATTCTAGAAAACATTTAGAAACTCACAAAACATCATGCTTTGAAGATCATTTCATGAAATCAAGGTCCAAAAGCATGCCAATTGTTCAAAAATTCAACTTAAACTTCATGAACTCTCCAAAAACATGACATGCATGAAATGATTGAGCTTCAAGTTTCCAAATCATGATCAAATGAAATGAGAGGATGTAAAACATGATAAATTCTTACAACTAAGCTCAATTTAAGACATGCATGAGAGAATTCCTAGTAAACATGCTTCAAATGTAATGAAATGTACATCCATGTATGAATTGGTCTTTTTTCTTACTTTTTAAGCTTGGTTCTTACATCTCCTAGCTCAATTCACTTAAATTCATGGGTGAATGAACTCCACTTCAAGGTTGTAAGGTTGAGCTCTTACCTAGCCTACTCAATTGAGCTCTACTTAAGTAAAATCTTGAGCAATTCACTAAATTTCCTAGCAATTCTTCCTTTTGCTTCTTGAGATCAACTCTCACTCTCTAATTCTCTCTTCCTCTCATGTTTGGAGCTTTAAGATGGGAAACAAGAGTGTCAAAAACATGTATAAGGGAAATAGAAGTGGTCTTGTATAAGCCCACTTAGTGGCATTTAATTAATTGGCCTAAGTTAAGCTAAGTAGCATTAATTATTCTAATTTAATCGTTCCAAATTGAATTTTAATTAAACCTACCATAAAATTCTATAAGTCCCACATAACACATATACCAAATCAATTTCGTGATCGGATGCCGATAAGGCCTTCGATTCATAAAAGGTAACAGAAATTTCAAACAGATACTCTTACAATGAACAGATAAAACATAAAGAATGCACCACATATGCAATTAATTTAAAATCTGATCTTAATAACTTATTAGGCATATTAAATCATGGATTATCGTTAATCTTGAGTCGGGGTTGCTACAGTCTTCCCCCCTTAAAAGAGTTTAGTCCTCCAAACTCAAATTACCTTCATTTTGGAGGAATACCGAGTCCAAAGGAAACAGTTATCTTTTCATCATATCTTCTTCGGTTTCCCATGTTGCATAAGTTCTTCCATGATTCTGCCAATCAACCTTCACTAACGGAATTTCTTTGTTTCTTAATCTTTTGATTCGATGATTAACAATCTGTATTAGCCTCTCCTCATAGGTGTAGTCATCTTTCAAAAGCACATGTGTTGGCTTGATCACATGTAGTGGATTTCTTAAATACTCTCGAAGCATAGATACGTGAAAAACACTATGCATATGCTCCATGATTGGGGGCAAGGCTACCCCGATACTTTACTGGGTTGATTTTCTCCAAAACTTCATATGGTCTAACATATCTTGGTGCCAACTTGCCTTTTACTCCGAATTGCGTTTGACCCTTCATCGGAGTTACCTTGACAAACACATGATCTCTGACTTCATATTCCCTATCACGCCTCCGAACATCAGCATAACTCTTTTGCCAGCTATGTGCAGTTTTCAGTCTCTACTGAATCAGTTTTAAGTTTTCAGTTGTTTCTTGCACAAGTTCTAGTCCCAACAATGGTTTGTCGCCTACTTCGGCCCAGCAAATCGGAGTTTGGCACTCCTTACTATACAAAGCTTCATAAGGAGCCATTCCGATACTTGAATGGTAACTATTGTTATACACAAACTCAGCCAATGGCAAATAGGTCTCCCAATTTTCTTGGAAATCTAACACACACATTCTGAGCATATCTTCAAAGGTTTGATTGGTTCATTCAGTTTGACCATCTATCTGTGGGTGATAGGCGCTACTCAACCTCGGTTCTATCTCCAAAGCCTGTTGCAAACTCTGCCAAAATCTCAACACAAACTTTGAATCCCTGTCAGATACAATAGATACTAGCACCCCATGCAATCTCACAATCTCATTCATATAACTATTGGCGAATTTGTCAGCATTGTAAATAGATTTAACAGGTAGAAAATGGGCAGACTTAGTTAAATGATCCACAATTACCCAAATAGAATCCATACCTCGAGAAGAGCGAGGCAATTCCACGATGAAGTCCATAGCAATGTGCTTCCATTTCTATTCCGGTATTGAAAGCGGCTGTAACAAACCAGCGGGTCGTTGATGTTCAGCTTTAACTTATTGACAATGTAAACATCTAGCCACAAAATCTGCAATGCACTTTTTCATTCTAGGCCACCAAAAATTCTGTCTTAAATCATGATATATCTTTGTGTTCCCTAGATGCATGGCAAATTTGGTGCAGTGAGCTTCGGTCATAATACGCTTTCTTAAATCAGAGGAATCTAGTACACAGAGTCTATTCTGAAACTTCAACACATTATTCTCAAACACAAACCCCAGCCTCGGCTTTGAGTCAAATTCTTCCACAATCGTTTTCAAGTACTCATCTTTAAGTTGCTTCTATTTGATTTCTTCAATGATTACAGGCTGAGCAGAAATGACAGCTAAAACTCCATCTTACTCTTGCAAAACAATTTCAATCTCATTCTTTTCCAGGTCATCTAGCAATTCTTTTTGACCGGAAAGCAAACATGACAAATTTCCAATCGACTTCCGACTCAAGGCGTCAGCTATAGTATTGGCTTTTCTTGGATGATACAAAATTTGCAAATCATAGTCCTTGATCAATTCCAACCATCTCCTTTGTCTCATATTTAGTTCTTTTTGAGTGAAGAAATACTTGAGGCTTTTGTGGTCCATGTACACTTCACAAATCGCTCCATACAGATAATGTCGCCAAATTTTCAAGGCAAACACTACAGCTGCCAATTCAAGATCATGTGTTGGGTAATTCTTTTCATGTGGGCGGAGTTGCCGAGAGGCATAAGCAATTACTTTCCCATTTTGTATTAACACACACCCCAAACCTTTGTAGGAAGCATCGCTGTAAATCTGAAACCCATCAGTACCATTGGGCAAAGTCAAAATCAGTGCAGTTACTAATCTGGTCTTCAACTCATGAAAGGCTAACTCTCGCTGTTCATTCCAAAAAAATGATACATTTTTCTGAGTTAACTAGGTCAATGACATGGCAAGTTTTGCAAAGTCTTTCACGAATCTTCTGTAGTAACCTGCAAGTCCCAGAAAACTTCTAACTTCTGTCACATTTGTCAGTTTAGGCCAGTCCACGATGGCTTTAATTTTCTGTGGGTCAACCAAGATACCATCATTGTTGATTACGTGTCCCAAAAATGTTACACTGTCAAGCCAGCATTCACATTTGGACAATTTCGTATATGGCTTCTTTTCTCTTAGAATCTGTAATGCAGTTCTCAAGTGATTCTCATGATCTTTCTTGCTTTTGGAGTAAATCAAAATATCATCAATAAATACAACAACGAACTCATCCAGAAATGATTTAAACACTCTGTTCATAAGGTCCATAAAGGCAGCAAGTGCATTAGTCACCCCAAACGGCATTACTAAAAATTCATAATGTCCATATCTAGTTCTGAATGCAATTTTCTCTATGTCTTTGCCCTAACTTTTAACTCGCGATACTTAGATCTGAGGTCAATCTTGGAAAACACTTGGGCTCCCTGAAGTTGATCAAACAAGTCATCTATTCAGGGCAAAGGGTATTTGTTCTTGATAGTTACTTTGTTCAACTCCCGATAGTCTATACATAACCTCAAATATCCATATTTCTTTTTGACAAACAGGATTGGAGCACCCCAAGGTGAAGTGTTCAAACGGATGAATTTCTTGTTTAGCAATTTCTGTAGTTGAGTTTTTAGTTCTTTCAATTTTGAGGTTGACATTCTATAAGCGTTCTTGGAAATAGGTTATGTTCCGGGGATTACTTCAATAGTGAATTCAATTTCTCTATCAACTAAGTCTCCAGGCAAGTCATTCGGAAATACATCGGGAAATTCACAAGCAACAGGAATAATTTCCACATTAGTACTATCAAATGATGTAGTCAGTATACAACACAAGTAGCCCCTATATCCCTTCCTAAGTAATTTAATAGCTTTCATGGCCGAAATCAAGTATGGGGGAGAAACTATCCCATTTCTAGTAAAATAAATTCAGGCATACCCGGTGGTCTAAACACAACAGATTTACATGCATAGTCAATAGTAGCACAGTATTTAGTTAACTAGTCCATACCTAGAATACAATCAAAATTATCAATGTTCAAGGGCAACAAGTCGACATACAATGTCATATCATCAATCATAATATCACATGACGGATAAACATAAGCACATATCATAGAACCCCCAGACAATGTAGATACAAATAACACATATGTCATAAGTTCTAGTGGTCTAGTCAATTTCCGAGAGAAAGCATGCGATACGAAGGAATGTGTAGAACCAAAATCTATCAGTACACATGTATTTTGAGAACATACAGGGAGTATACTTGACACCATAGTTTCAACGTTCTGTACGTCACAAGGCACTACGGCAAACACTCGACCTTGTCTTAGAGGTTCTTTCCCAGCATTAACCTTTGCATTTGTTTTGATTGTAGAAGCGGACGCAGCTGAACTTATCATATGACGGTTGGCATTCTCAGACCCAAGTGGGCGATCTTTCACTACATGGCCAGTCTTGCCACATCAGAAACAAGCACTGGATGCTTGGTAGCATACACCTCTATGCCTTCTTCCACAATCAGGACAAACCGGAATAGACCCACTGCTCTGACTCGAGCTGCTTGTAGACCCTGTATTCTGCTTTTTACTTACATGAGAACGGCCTTTTCTGAAACCATACCCAGACCTTTTCCCTCTTCAATCAGTTGTTGTTGTTGCTGGGGCCTTACTTTGTCTCTTAGCGGCTAGGGTGGCTTCCGCCATTAAGGATCTGTCAAGAACTTGCACATATGTTGGCAACTTTAGTACACCAACTCGATCAAATATGTCTAAGTCCAATTCTCCCTCAAATTTGAGGGCTTTCTTGTAGTCTATGTCCACTATATGAGGAACAAATCTACCTAATTTAGTGAACTTTGCCTCGTACTCGGCTACAGATATTCTGTCTTGCTTAAGTTCTTGGAATTCAGACATTTTTTGGTCCCGAAAACATTGAGGAAAATATTGTTCATAAAAGATCTCATTAAATCGAGCCCACGTCATATTTCCATTGGTATTCCAAATCAGTAACCACCATCTGCGAGCTTCATCTTTAAGAGTATAGGTGGCCAATAAAACCTTCTGAGTCTCGGTACAGGGAAATACCTCAAATAGTTTTTCTATCTCAAGCAACCATGTCTTTGCTTTCAACGATTCAATTCCAACAAAGAATGTTGGCGGTTTCATCGTAATGAATTTTTGTGTCAGGTTGATAATATCATTATTATCGGATTCGGCTTGTACCGGCAGAGGTGGAGGGGGCAAAGGTTGTTGTCTTTGTTGTTGCATTATAGCTTCAGTCAATGCCGCAAGCATCTGTTCCATTTGGCTCATGCGAGCCTCTAAAGATTCACTTACATCATTTCCCCTTGTATTCTCCATGTTGCTATAGAGACACCAAATAATAATAAACATAGGAATAATTTCATTCATTTCTTTCAATTCGTTTACTCAGATTTACATTCAGTTTTTCATATCCATTTGGATTACCACATGCAGATGGAATGCCCCTACTTCTTACTAGGACATCCTAAGCTCATATGGACCTGTGTGTGCGGTAAAACATGTGCTCTGATACCACTCTGTCACGACCCAAACCTACCCATATGGGTTTAGCATCATAACCGGCCAGTAATCCTTGGATTACCAAAGGCCTCTTAACAGAATGTCATATAGTTAGGGGCCACGGAAGCAAATATACGAAATGTACGTGGTCCAATGAGCTGTGATGACATACATGGGACATAATTTATAGCTTTATACTCGTATATGTGACATTGTAAAAGCATCAGTCTTACATCACTTAAGCCATTTATACACAACTTTCAAACACATGTTCAGTCTAGACATAAACATTTAGAAGGCACAAAAGTTCCAAAACACAAAAGCTTGGGCAGATCTCAAAAGGAACCTCCACGGGAGGCACGATAGCTGGCTGACACCAAAACATCCAGGCGGCAACTTAGGCCTGGTCACGCGCCTACTCACCTACATACATAATGGCCTCGTTTGGAAAGTGGCTATTTTAGAGGCTTTTTGGCATTTTTAGTAGGCTATTTTAGTTTTTGTGTTTGGGAAGATGGGATGGATTTTTATTTGAGTTGTTGTATTGAAAAATGTGTTGAAATGATGTTTAAAGTTAAAATGACAAATTTATCCCTAACATCACATTTTTCAAAATTAATGTAAAGGGGCAAAATCATCATTTAACAAGAGATGGGACAACTTTTCAATGTGACAATGTAGGCTGTGCCTACACTGTCCCACGGTTTCAACTCTTTTTTTTTTTTTATTATTATTATTATTATTTTAATAAAGTGTTAATTTAGGAGCTTTTTGGCTTTTTTTTAGTTTGATGCTATTTTAGCCACAAACTCATCTTCCCAAACACCCCCAATATAAATAGTGAGCGGAAACCCAGTGAATAATAACGGAGTAAAGGATTTTAATGAATGATGTCCATACAGATTCAGAAATCATAATTCAGATTCATATTCATATTCTTGTTCAAATCATATACAGAAATCAGAGTTCATGCTTAATCATACGTGGTATATCCATTAGCGCTAACAGAACAGATACAGAATAGATGCAGAACATATGGTGGTTATGAATAACCAGTTCCATAAAGAAATCTTCGGATCCGGGTAACAGAGAATAAACATGTTGAGCCCCATGATGGAGCCTCCGGTACGGGTAACAGATGACAGACATAATAAGTTCCATAATGGAACCTCCGATACCGGGTAACAGAGAATATACATGTTGAGCTCCATGATGGAGCCTCCGGTACGGGTAACAGATGACAGACATAATAAATTCCATAATGGAACCTCCGATATCGGGTAACAGCTAACAGATATCACCTAATGCTAAGGATGCCATGAATACATTGTCAAAAATTGGACAATCATTCATTGTACAAAACATATCATTTCAAAAAATAGATCTTAATTCATCATACAGAAAATAAATAAAGTTGAATATAGCTTTACTAAGTTATTACTCACAGTTGGCTTCGGGTGCAGACAGATAGAGCAGGCTAATCAAATGGTCTACGGCACGTGACCTACATTAACACATAACAAATACACATTTGAAACACACGTTGGAATGCATCTAACCCATTATGTTCTTGTTCTTAGTGTGTCCCTACCCTTATTCTTATTATGGTGTCTTAACCATGGCCTAGGAATGCCTAAGATGGAATGAAGATGCAAAAATTGCACTAGAAATCATTTTTCAAAATTTGTTGAAAATAGGGTCCATGCTCGAGCGTGGCTTTCCTCGCTCGCGCAGACATGCAAAAAGTGAAGGTTCGCTCGAGCGTGACTTCCTTGGCTCGAGCAGACTATAAACTCTTGAAAAAGTATTGGTTGCTTATTTTTCACGCTCGACGGACGCTCGATCTCCGCTCGAGCGTGAGACTCAGGCCCTCGCTCGAGCGTGCTGCAAGACATATGAACTTCTGGATACATGCATTTCACGCTCGAGCAGGTATCATGTCGCTCGAGCGGAAGTGCACTCATTCAAAGTACTTCGCTCGAGCATGAACTCCTACACTCGAGCGTAAAGTCAAATTCTGGAATTTCCAGATTTGATCTCCATGCTTCAAACACAAACCAAACACTTCAAAACTCATCCTCTTGGGCCAAAATTCTAGAAAACATTTAGAAACTCACAAAACATCATGCTTTGAAGATCATTTCATGAAATCAAGGTCCAAAAGCATGCCAATTGTTCAAAAATTCAACTTAAACTTCATGAACTCTCCAAAAACATGACATGCATGAAATGATTGAGCTTCAAGTTTCCAAATCATGATCAAATGAAATGAGAGGATGTAAAACATGATAAATTCTTACAACTAAGCTCAATTTAAGACATGCATGAGAGAATTCCTAGTAAACATGCTCCAAATGTAATGAAATGTACATGCGCGTATGAATTGGTCTTCTTTCCTACTTTTTAAGCTTGGTTCTTACATCTCCTAGCTCAATTCACTTAAATTCATGGGTGAATTAACTCCACTTCAAGGTTGTAAGGTTGAGCTCTTACCTAGGCTACTCAATTGAGCTCCACTTAAGCAAAATCTTGAGCAATTCACTAAATTTCCTAGCAATTCTTCCATTTGCTTCTTAAGATCAACTCTCACTCTCTAATTCTCTCTTCCTCTCACGTTTGGAGCTTTAAGATGGGAAATAAGAGTGTCAAAAACATGTATAAGGGAAACAGAAGTGGTCTTGTACAAGCCCGCTTAGTGGCATTTAATTAATTGGCCTAAGTTAAGCTAAGTAGCATTAATTATTCTAATTTAATCGTTCCGAATCGAATTTTAATTAAACCTATCATAAAATTCTATAAACTCCACATAGCACATATACCAAATCAATTTCATGATCAGATGCTGATAAGGCCTTCGATTCACAAAGGGTAACAGAAATTTCAAACAGATACTCCTACAATGAACAAATAAAACATAAATGATGCACCACATATGCAATTAATTCAAAATCTGATCTTAATAACTTATTAGGCATATTAAATCATGGATTATTGTTAGCCTTGAGTCGGGGTTGTTACATGGAGCCTTGGTATGACTGGGAAACAAAGACTAGGTATCCAGGGTTCGAGATCTTTTTCGGGCACCAGTTACCAAAAGAGGAGGATGAGTAGGAAAACCTAAGCAATGATACGAATAAAGGAAGGACTGCAAACCTGGACATTGAAGAGGAGGAGCTGGTGGGAAAGGCACTGGCTGACATACTGATGAGTTCCACTGCTGGAGCTGAGACCACCAACTTAGGGGATAGTTTTACTATCTCAATGATTAGGGATACCCTAGTAGCGGATTTTCCCAATTTTATCGTAGATGCATCTGAGGCTCCACGCTTGGTCTGGAAGTTCGAGCAAGGCATCATTAACAGTTCTAAATTGGATAATGAGTCCGGATTTGATTCCACTGAGTCTGTGGAGTTGGAGTCAGAGTTCCTCTGAGTCTGGTACTTCTGGAAGTGGTAACTTGGATACCAAAGTCCTGTCCAGGTCATCTTTTAGCTTCTTTTTTTTGAGTCCACTGTAGTTGAGGATCCTGACTTTTTAAATGGGAATGCTGCGAATGTTGCCTACTTCTTTGTGCCTTTGGTTTGTTATACTGATCTTAATTTTCAAATTTTTGATATAAACGAAAAGGAAGAAATTCCTAGGGTTTTGAAAAATTTGGTTGATCATGAGGAGGAGAGGCGTGTTAAGCCCTATACAGATGAAATCGTATCAATTAATGTAGATACTGAGGAAAATCCCAGATCGGGTCCATGTTATCTTCGGAGGAATGCGAGTGTTTAATCGCTTTATTAAAAAATTTCAAAGATGTTTTCGTGTGGTCCTACGAAAACATGCCTGGAATTGATCCTGAGATGGTACAGCATCGGATCCCTTTTGACCCTGAGGCCCGGCCAGTTAAGAAAAAGCTACGTAGAGTTCGCCCAGATTGGGCTTTGAAGATCAAGGAAGAAGTTACCAAACAGATTGAGGCAGGGTTCTTGCTTGTGTCTGAGTATCCAACGTGGTTGGCCAATATTGTTCCGATCCGAAAGAAAGATGGCAGAATCAAAGTCTGTGTCGACTTCAGGGATCTGAATAAGGCTAGTCCGAAGGATGATTTTTCACTGCCGCATATTAATGAGTTGGTAGACTTCATAGCGGGCCATGCATTGTTCACGTTCATGGACGAATTTTTCAGGTATAACCATATTCTGATGGCACCCGAGGATAGGGAGAATACCGCTTTCACTACTCTGTGGGGCACCTATTGCTACTGAGTCATGCCATTTGGGTTAAAGAATGCTGGGGCCACTTATCAGAGGGCTGCAACTACCATTTTGCACGACATGATCCACAAAGAGGTTGAGGTGTATGTGGAAGATATGATTGTCAAGTCCAAAGGTTGAGAGGGCCACTACACCTTGGAGAAATTCTTTCAGTGGATCAGAGAGTATAAATTGAGGTTGAACCCGCAAAAATGCACTTTCAGTGTAACAATAAGGAAAATGTTGGGATTCTTAATCACATAGAGAGGAATTGAGGCAGATCCTTTCAAAATCAAGGCCATTTTAGAAATGCCACCACCAAGGACTGAAAAGGAGGTGCGCAGCTTTCTGGGTAAAGTACAATTCATAAGATGGTTTATTTCAAAATTAACCTTGACTTGTGAACCACTATTTGGTCTCCTGAAAAAAGGAAAGAAGTTCTAGTGGGATAATCGATGTCAGTTTGCTTTTGAACAGGTCAAGCAGTACCTGTAGAATCCGCATGTGTTATCATCGCCAGAAAGGGAAAAACCACTGATCTTGTACCTGTCAATGACAAACTCAACTATGCAGTGTGTGTTAGCTCAAGAGTCGGAGGCCAAGGTGAAGAAAGCCGTTTATTACTTGAGCAAGAAAATATTGGATTACGAGACCCGTTACACTCCCCTCGAGAAATCTTGTCTAGCCTTGGTATGGGCTACCCAGAAGTTGAGGCACTACCTGTTAGCTCACTCTGTAATCCTGGTTTTGAGATTAGATCCCATCAAATATCTCTTTGAGAAACCAGCGCTTATAGGTAGGCTAGCCCGTTGGTTGCTTATTCTCTTCGAATTTGATCTTACATATGTTACACGCAAGTCAGTTAAAGGGAGAGCTAAAGCGAAATTCCTGGCGGATCACCCGGTAGAGGGGGGATGAAGTGGTGGAGTACCTTTTCCCAGATGAAAATATTCTGCAAATAAAAGAGAAAACGTGGACGATGTACTTTGACGGAGCAGCTAATCAATACGGTTATGGGATCGGTGTGTTACTAATAGCACCCGATGACTCCCATATACCTTTAGCTTTCAATCTCCGGTTCAAAGTATCCAACAACGAAGCAGAATATGAGATGTGTATCACTGGTTTAGAAGCTGCCCTGGAACTATGGGCAAAAAGGTTGGACATCATCGGGGATTCGAACTTGGTTGTGTCTCAAGCCAATGGAGATTGGCGGGTTAAAGAGGAGAAAATGAAGGTTTATCGTTAGGTCTTGGATATGCTGATTCTAAGGTTTGAGAAGTTAACGTTTACCCATTTGCTAAGAGAGAACAACCAATCCATTAATGCACTAGCAACTCTATCTTTTATCGTAGACATTCCATTGGGAGTCAGGATGTGTCCAATCATTATTGAACAGAAATACACATTGGCTTATGAAACCATCGCCACAATAGATGAGGCTTCAGACAAGAACCCCTGGTACTATGATATCTGGAATTTCCTAGAAAATGAGGCGTATCCGCCAAAAGTGAATGCCAAGGACAAAAGGGGAATACAGCGTCTAGCCATTCAATTTATCATCTATGGAGGTAAACTGTACAAAAGAGACCATCTGGGAATGCACAAGCTATGCGTGGAGAAAGAAGAATCCAAACGCCTTATGGAGCCCATGCACGGAGGAGAGTGTGGAGCCCATATGAACGGTGTGATGCTCGCCCAAAAAATCCTTAGACAAGGCTACTACTGGTCAACCATGGAAGAGGATTGTATTGGTTTTGTTCGACGCTGCCACAAGTGCCAAATTCATGCCAATCGCATGAACATACCGTCGTCGATGCTCTACAACATGACTTCACCATGGCCATTCTCTGTTTAGGGGATAGACGTTATCGGCGCAGTTACGCCAAAAGGGTCAAACGGGCATGAATTCATTCTGGTGGCATTCAATTACTTCACAAAATGGGTGGAGGCCCTGTCCTACTCCGTGCTAAAAGCATCGCATGTGGCGAAGTTCATCAAAAACAATATCATATGCCGGTGTGGGGTGCCCAATGAAATTATTTCCGATAATAGGTTGCACTTCAAGAAAGAGGTGATAGGCTTGCTTGAGAAATATAATGTGGCTTTCCATAAGTCATCAACCTATAGGCCGCAGACCAACAGGGCAGTCGAAGCTGCGAACAAAAATATCAAGAGAATTCTGCAGAAAATGGTGGAAACCTACAGAGATTGGCCAGATAAATTGCCATTTGCACTCTAGGGCTATAAAACCTCAATCTGAACATTTACAGGGGTGACCCCCTATTCTCTTGTCTATGGGATGGAGGCTGTTTTGCCGATCGAAATTGAAGTGCCCTCGCTACGAATTATGGCCGAATGTCAAATATCAGAGGCAAATTGGCAGCAAAGTAAGTTTGAGGAGTTGATGTTATTTGATGAGAGAAGATTAAGAGCATTGTATCATGTCCAGGGCTACCAACGGTAGATTGCTAGGGCTTTTAACAAGAAAGTGAAGTCCATAAATTTTCAAGAAGGGGACATGGTATTGAAAGACAACCGAGCTCCCATTCATGACCTTAGGGACAAGTTCAAACCTAACTGGACTGGTCCTTAGATCATCAAGTCAATCTAGTCAGGAGGGGCAGTTATTCTTATGGACTTGGATGGCCTGGAGTTCTCGCAACCAATTAACATGGACAAGTTGAAGAAATATTACCCCTGAGAGGCTCGCTAGGCCGACAACCTGAAAGGGCGACCTAGGAAAAAGTTAGAGCATGAAAAATTAGAAACAAAGAGAAATTGAGCTCGCAAGGTTGAAAACCCTAAAGGGCGACTTTGGTAAAATTTAGAGCGTAAAAGAAGAGAGTTAATACTCGAGTGAACCTAAACCGAACTACGTAAGGCCTGATTTTCATTTTTTGGGATACGTAGGCAGCTTCATCCTAAAGTTCAACCGTAACTATCTCCAGTTCAACTGTCCTATCCGTTTTCTTGATCAGGTCATCCTTGTTCATCATCTATTACTTTGGTTGTGCTCTGTATTTCGGGCAAAAAAGCTGAGTACAGAACAACAGTAATGATATGCAGCCAGAGGCAGTTATGATTTCTTTTGAATTGGGATTGTACATCTTGAGGATTGATTCTGTGTGTGTCAGGTAGTGATCGTTTCCGAAAATTGTTTTGGAAAGTTTTAATAAAAGTTGATTTTGTTCAAAATTTTACCCTTTTACAACTTGGACCATTTTTGGGACCGAAAGGAAAATTTTCAGTGCTCACAACTTTAATTTTATTGATTTCAACACAAGTACATTCTCCAAACTCTTTGATTCTTGCATCGTTAGACTTGAAAAGAAAAGATCAAAGTAGTAAAACTAGGGGCACAGCTGAGTCAGGTGGCTCTATGCCAAAGATGGTCCAACTTCTGCCTTCTCTTCAAGCCAAGCCAAACACTCCTCAGACAAGGTGTAACTGAAACTAATGGCAGGGGCCAGAATCTCTCTTGTCCTCCAGGCCGCGAGATACTGGGGCAGGTGCGAGGCGCGAACTGGAAATGAAGCAGTGTATTCCACTCCCTCGTCTAGTCGTATCTGATCATGCCTGAATTGATGTCGGAACCGAAGAGAAAAATGGAATACGCAATGTATGAGGCCAATCAACTCTACACCTGACTGTCAGGACATGTTGTAGCTCATCCCAGCCAAATTATGCCAAGGGCAACGCCAAGTTATGTTGACTGTGGATCGGCCACACATCCAATTACACCATAAACCCTCTGAGGGGGAATCCACTATCCGTTGATGAAAGAAGTAAGCTCAGGCCAAATACTCGGGACAAGGAGCAGCTACTTGCAGTTTATCCATAAGCCATACCTGGGGAGGGATGAAAAATAAGAGAGATTAAAGTATAGAGAGGCGTACAATGAGATAAAAGTAAGGAAAGGGGTTTAAGAGAAAAATAGAGAATGAGTGTTGAGTAATATAAGAATCATAAATTAGAAGGGTGGAAAATAATACCTGGAGAAGTAGCGGACTCCCTGCCAGCTGGGAGGTCTCTCCTCGGTGGAAGGCATCTAAACCCATCAAGGTTTCGGCCAATACCAAACCCATGCAACTCTTACCCTCTTTCAAACGTTGAACTACTTCGATCAACCGGATGCTAACTTCGTCGAAACTAGAGGCAAGGAGGAATTGTGCAATAAGGCATAAACAGAAAGCATGTTGCCGGCAGTCACTCCTGTCTCCAACAACGGAAAATCAATAAACTAAACCAGAGATATCTAGCTCCACATTATGTACCAAAGACCGAGCCTCATGTAATGTTAACCCACATATCCGTTCCAAAGCTTGAATATGGCCAAAACGGGACTGCGGTATGATTTCTTCGTTGCGCTGGGACTCCATCAAGGCTTGAAATTCCTTGAGTGTCGGACATACCTCTTGAGATCCAAATTGAAACACATGCGTGATCGGGTTCCAACATTTAACAGCGGCATGAAGGAATGGAAAGCAAAGAGAAGTGCAACTCAGAGGAAAAAGGGCATTTAGGCTAAAACCGCGAAAACTCACTTTTTCCGAGCCGTCCAAAGTGGCTATCCAATCTCGGAGCCTATTGTTACACAATGTCTCCATTTTGAGAGCAAAATATCAAAGACTTGTTATTCTGATAGAAAAACAGTATGGAAGCATTATTTATAACAAATGGGAAAGAGCAGTGTATGACAGCTGGACAGCACTGACCGACCTCACATTGAGGCCCGGCCGGGTCTAAATGGTGTTTCAAAAGCAGTGCAGTTGCAGGAAAGGCCAACCTTTGCCTTGACATACCACAGTTGTATTTTGAGTCTTGTCTTGTTTGTACCAAGTGTTTTTTTTAGTATTTTCAAGTTGTTTTTATTTCGTTTTCCTGTTATCGAGTTGTATTTCGCAATTTTGTCCGATTATGGGTAGTTATCCAATTCAAATGAATGCAAAAGCAAGTCTTATGTAAAGATATCATGCAAGGATTACGCCATTCATCACATAGAAATGCCATTCATCACATTGTGCAAGGAAAGCATTCAACAAAAACTTGTCTTTTATAACCGACGGGTCCAACCCCGATCATCGTTTTACAGAGCAATAAAACAAAAGAAAATCTTTTAAACAAAAAATGAAAGGGTCTATCTGAAGTTAGTCTTTAACTGCAAAGGAAAAAAAAACTAAATAAAAAATCATCATCCTCATCAATAGCCCATCCTCGCCCTCTTCTTCCTCGGTTGTGGAGGAGGTGCATCATTGTCATCGCTAGGGCTGCTAGACTGCAAGTCAACCTCCTCTCCCTCGTCCTCAAGGGTCGTAGACCCATCAAAAGACTTCTTAGAAGGTGAGCACTGCCTCACTCGGCTCCCCCTCGACCCCTCACTAGGCCCCGTCTTTGTCTACTGGCTGCGGAAGGTCTTGCAGGCATTGCCGACGCTGGCTCAAGCTGAAAAGAGTATAGGTATCAGTATAAATTAACAAGAGTGTACAGTATGACAACAACAGTAAACTACAGATAGTATATGCCTCGATCCCATCGGTGACTAAGGCAGTCTGCCTCTTCTGTACCATAAAGAGTAGTCAGTCGATCGTACGAAAGAGGTCATCAGCATATGCCCAGGGTACCTATAAAATGAACAGGATCTGAGAAAAGGAAACAGAAGTAATAGAGAACAATGAACAACAATGGTGGAAAATAAGATAAAATGCAATAAGTAGAAGCATAAAGGAATGTGTACTTGCTAGACGCCAAGAGCAAACACTAGCCTGCAGTTCTTCTCCTCGATGCGCTCAAGTGGGATCTACTCGATCACTCCATCCGAATGCATGTACATGATCTTAGTCGAGATCACAGGAAATCCAGGAATGGAAGCAACGGTAGGGGCATCTCTAATAGGCACATCACTAGTCGCAGTAGTAGCACTAATAACCTCCAGCACAGCTCGAGCCATGCTTGGGGTAAGAGGCGCCATCACCCGGGTGTGTAAGAAGGTAGTGAAGTCGCCAGGCTCATGATGATGATGCCCGTCCTCGCCTAACATCAAGAGGTCGATATGAGGATCATCCTATAGCTCATCAACTACCCTCATAATCGGAAGAGAGGGATGTGGGATGTCAGGGTCAATAACGCCCCGCGTCTAGCGGATGAACCTCTCTCCCAAGTAGTATGCCCGGCCAAAGAGACCCTCAAATAGAATCTGCATGGTGGAGGTATGCCATGCAGCGGTGTAGGTTGTCCTTAACATCTGAAGAATGCCCGTCCAAGAATGCCAGTTAACCTATGAAATCAATGCAGTGTCAGAGATTAGTACAGTGTGAGAAATCAACAGTATGAGAATGACCGTGTAGTGTGGGAAACAGTGCAATATGCTCATAGTATGTAACAGTTAAAGGTTGGTATTTTGCTACCTGGTCCACTGTGATCGTGTCAAAGAAGCAGCGGAAATAGGGAAAATCTCAGTCTACATGGAGGCGACGCTCAAATCAGGAGTTGTAGCACCGTGAACGGGATAATGACAACTCTATCAGCCTCACCGGGACCGAAGCCAGAGAGGTGAAGTAGGTATAAACCCAGAGCTGCAAATAGAAAGAAATGGATGAAGTAAATAAGCAGAAATGAGATGTAAATGAGCAAAAAATGCAGAATGAACAAAATAAGCAGAAAAGATAAATGTGAGGCGTACCTCTCAGACTCTCCAATAGTCGCCAAGTGAATCCACTTTGCGGCGGGAGACAAAGCTTATATAGCAGTATAGGGTGGCCAGACCAGAGCCATCCCAATCGTACTCTGCCACCTGAGGGAGGTGCATCAGTGCGCCCAAAAGATATAACCCCATGGTATTTTCCCTGTTCGCAAACAAGGTAGTATCGAGGAGATACATAAGGAAGCCGCGGGTGTACTGGACGACCTCATCTGGAGTGGTGGGCTAAAAATCGGAGACGTACTCGAAGAACTAGCTGTACCTCACCATCCTGTGGCTGGTAGTGTCTAGGATCACTCCAAGAAGCTGGCCTTGTGTGACTCTCCACTGCGTCATGTCTAGATCATACGGGATTAGACCGCCAACTTCAACCCGCAAGCCGGTGAGCATCGCAAAGTTGTACAGGGTCAGAGTCATCTCCCGATCGATGAGAAGTGGAATAAGTCTATGGTGTCCCACCATCTCTCGACCAGGGCCCCATACAACAGTGACTCGGCTCTCATCTGTATAAGCCCTGAGCAAAAGGGTCCAAAGCCAGTTGTGTCAACCAGTGCGCGGACCTTTGCGGGCAATCTCTTATTCCAGCGCTGGGGCCGGATATGGATCCATATCCGCCAATCCTCATGGCTATCACTTGCAAATGGGAAATATATGGCATTTAACTCGTGGGCTACTTGTGAACTTCAATAATACATCAAAACAAAGGGAAGTTGCGTACCGTGGAGGCATCGGCGGACAAGTGCTCCGTGGGCTCTCGTAGTAAGACATCTTCCTCTATCCCTGGGATGAGGCCCTCGAATCTCAAAATCCCACCTGCGGGTGGAGCATGTGTGCGTAGTCGGTATGTGGCCGCGTCAAATGGTCAATCAATGAGGGGAGGCAACGCGGGAGCATCCTCGGCCTCTATGTCTACGCCTCGAGCAGCCCCAATACCAATTGTGGGGTCTGGAATGAGAACTTCGTCACTAGCTATGGAGAAGAATGGGGGAAATGAAGAGAAAGTGAGAAAATGTGAGGGGCTAAACCCTAGGAGAGAGAAAATGAGAGGGGAAAATGAAAACACATGAGAAACCTGAAAACTTGGCCGAATCAAAATCCAATCGGTTCAAAATGTAGAGGAGATGAAGGGTTTCGAAGAAAAAGTGGCGAGGTTTGTTGGGAAATGCAAGGAAAAGAGGAAATCTAAAGAGAGAGGGAAGCTGGAGAGAGAGAGAGAGAGAGAGAGAGAGAGGGAGGGAGAGAGGGAAGAAGTGATTTTGAGCAAGAAGGTGTGAGGAAATAGGGTTTGGATTTGTTTTAAACACATAAGTCATAAGGAAAGGCCGAAACTGCCCCTGCCACTATCGAGACCCGACGGGCTATTGCAATGCCCGGTCGTGCTTCATTGAGGCCCAGTCGGCCCTCAATGACAACACAATACAATTTTGTTCTCTCCCTTTTTCTCTTCCTTTCTGTTATTTATTTCTTGTTTTATAGAGTTAAAAATGAAAGGATTCAAAAAAAGAATGGTGAAGGAAAAAGAAAAAAAGAAAAAGATAGAAAGAGAGAAAAAAGAAGAAAAAAAAAAGAGAGAAGAAAACAAAACCTAAAAATAAGAAAGTTCCAACCAAAGATAAGAGAGAGAAGGAAGAAAATAATGAATAATAAGAGAGCAAAAAGGAAATATAAAAAGAAAGGAAAGGATGTCTGATTCTATGAGTGCCTTTGTGTTTGATTCTTGATTTAACCTGTTTAAACTCATTTGTTCAAAACTTTTAATTTGTGTAAACTATTCCGCATAGTTTATAATTTGCTTACTCTAAAATCGTAGTTCCTCCTATTATTATGCTCTATGACCAAACGATATTGTATGTACGGTTTATTCATGGGAGTTCTAGTTGAAATCATTTGTGCCATAGTAAAATTATCATCCATTTCACAACTACATTTAAGCGCAGTGTGTTGCGTTTATTGTTTCAGCACATTGGTCAATTACCCCTCCTACCGCTTTGTTTGTTTTGATTCCTGCTTGTGTGATTTGTTTGACATTTCCTCACCTCGTGTGTGACGCGTGAAGATTGTTTACCCTCGGTTAAAAACGTCGGGTGCGCCGGGTGTTCACACCACCTTTCCTCCTCTCACGTGTGATGCGTGAGGATTATTTACCTTCGGTTAAAAACATCAAGTGCGCTCAGTGTTCACACCACCTTTCCTCCTCTCGCTTGTGACGCGTTAGGATTGTACCTCTTGGTTAAAAACATCGGGTGCGCCCGGTGTTCACACCACCTTTCCTCCTCTCGCGTGTGATGCGTTAGCATTGTACCCCTCGGTTAGAAACATCGGGTGCACCTGGTGTTCACACCACATTTCCTTCTCTCGCGTGTGACGCATTAGGATTGTATCTCTCGGTTAAAAACATCGAGTGCACCCGGTGTTCACACCACCTTTCCTCCTCTCACTTGTGACGCGTTAGGATTGCACCTCTTGGTTAAAAACATCAAGTGCGCCCGGTGTTCACACCACCTTTCCTTCTCTCGCGTGTGATGCATTAGGATTGTACCCCTCGGTTAAAAACATCGGGTGCGCTCGATGTTGACACCACCTTTTCTCATCTTGCATGTGACGCGTTAGGATTATACCTCTCAGTTAAAAATAGCAAGTGCGCCTGTTTGTTCACACCACTTTTCCTCCTCTCGCGTGTGACACATTACGATGGTACCTTCGGTTAAAAACAGTAGGTGCCCCTGTTTGTTCACACCACCTTTCCTCCTCTCACGTGTGACGTGTTAGGATTGTACTCCTCAGTTAAAAACAACAGGTGCGCCTATTTGTTCACACCACTCTTCTTTTTCTCGTGTGCAACACAATAGGATCTCAGTTAAGACCTCGGGTGCGCTCGATGGTTACGTCGTCCTTTCCCCTTTCTACGCGAAGCATAGTTAAGTCTGCATTTTCTTGCATCCTTTCTGCGTGAGACATAGGTTGGTTTGTGTTTTTTTTTGTGTTTTTCACGCGAAGTGTGCCTGTTTATTCAACTTTAATTTGCATTGTCGATCAAACATTACATTCTTGTCTAGATTGTAGCGTTGTTTCATTACTTCATTTACATTGTGTTTCATTGCATTGTTTCATTGCGTGATCATAAGTTATTTGTTGCATTTCGTTTTTGCATTTTGTCCTAAGTTCATTTATTTTTGTACTTATGTCTTGATTTATTGCCCGAGCCTTGCGGCCTTGTCAAATGAGTTGTCTCTGGACTTTAACATTTACTCACGTCACTTTATGACTTCGAGCTCTATCAAAGAGGGGCAACTGTGGACACCCTATTTTTGACACCCCGCAAGGCTCAAGCTCTTTACTCGGAAAACTCGATGATGAAAGTGGTATTGTGCATGGTTCGAGGTCTCAACGAAGGAGTCTTGTTCAAGATTCGAAATAACCCCAAACTTTTCATATTCCCATTGATCATACCTAAGAAATCCCTTTTTACACCTTGTGCCACCATGTGTTGAGGTTGAAACAGGAAAATAGGGGAATTCATTAAGGCTCGGCCGTGCCTCATTGAGGACCTACCGTGGCTATTGAGAGCCGACTAGGCTTCAGTAGCGAAAAACACTGTTCTAGGCGAGAGGCTGCTAGCTGTCCATTTTTGAAGATATTTGTCACCTTTTGTGCTCAAATTCTATAAATATGACCATACACCACTATTTTGGGGGTTGAACAATTGAGAGAAAAGCCTATGCACATAGAGAGAGCTCCTCCTTCCTCCTTCTTCCATTGTAAGCTACCTTTGAGTTAACCTATCAACCTTGTATCATCCATATACACCATACACAACCTTGACTCATCATCTTAGAGCCTTGGTTGACCCTTGAGAAGCATAATTCAAGCTTGAGAGTGTGTCAAGAGTGAGTTTGATCATCAACCAAAGCTTACTCCATTTTGAGAGGTATAAGCTTGTAACTTTTGTTCTTGCTTTTTCTTACTTCATTTCTATCTATTTCTTCTATTCTTGGGCTGTTTTACATCTATTCTAAGTGTTGGAACTTGGGTTTGGACAAGCTATCAAAGGTGGTAAGGCTAACACCCTTACTTGCACCTATTTTTGTAGCTCAACCCTTGGTTCTTTTACACTCTTTTCCTTTGATTTTTAAACTGATTTTTAGAGTTGAACTAAGGCCAAAAACATGATTTTAAGTCTTGAAATTGGAGGGGTTGGCCATCCCACCTTGTTTTTTTTAATTACATAGCTTTAGTGTCTTTGCTTTTGTTTAGCTTTTGAGCTCTTTTCTTACATTTTCAGCCAGTGTTTTGGGCTTATTAGAGACTGTTTTAGGGCTGTCCTACTCTATTTAATTGGTTCAAGCTTTGATTAGTTCATTTGTTATAGCATTAGTCTTTGTGCATAGCTTGTATCATGTTGTTCATAGCCTTTTTTTTGTTTAATTTCCATGGTAATAGCCTCATTTTAAGAATCAACTTGTCACTCATTTCTTTCATTTGAGAGTTGTTTCAATCGGTTGATGGTTATTCAACATATGAACTAGAGATTCACGCTTAATGGCTTAATCTCTACGGAGATTCATTGTCAACGGCATAATCTCTCTTTCATGTTGAGAACTGCTTCCCGTTTGATGCTTCTCTCCTTTTAGAGGACTTAATCATCACTTCAGACAAATGGACTAAAGAATGGAAATAACTAAAAGAATTGGTTTAAAAGCAACCAACACACATAAAGAAAATGAGTCATCTTGCTTAGGCTTGGCCGGACATTATGCCAAGTTAATCGAGTCAAGAATGATCATGTGCTAATTCATAGCGTTTTGATGATTCTTGAAACGTCTCTACCTCTTTCTTTGAGTTCATTCCATGATAAGAGAGAAGGGTGGTCATATTCATTGCATTTCATTGATTTTTGTTCAAAATTGTATCCGAAATCATCTAGCAATCAATTTGCCTATTAATGGTTTTGGAAACAATTCTAACCTTCTCTCGAGGCTTTTCCATGATAGAGAAGGAAAGAAGGGACAAACAGAGCTTGAACAACTCGTCAACACTGTTTTCACTTCAGAACGCAAAACAGAGTTTTGCACAAAATTAAGGCACTACCAGCCTTCTTTAGGCCTGGTTGGGCTTCATTAAGGGTCGATCGGCCCTCAATGTTTAGTCAATAGTGTATTTTTGCAGAAAACAGAGAGCAGTGGCTGAGGTGAAACAGAGCAAGCCTGGGGTCGACAGAGTTGTTCTTGAACACCGTACATGTGCATGCATGCAATTCTAGTGCATTCTCGCTTACATTATGATCATTGTAATTAATTTAATTTAATATTGTTTGTTGTAATTAGTCTCATTAATTATTAAATGTTGTAATTATTATTTTATTTATTTGTAATTGTTGTAGGTAATTAGCTTAGAAAGCTAGTTTATTTATCTTGGTTATCCTTGTTATAATAGCATAGTTAGTTAGTTAATTAGCCTTGCTTATTTATTCATTCGGTTTTGTAATAATTAGTTTGATTCGAATTTTTCGGACTTTGATTCGCACCCTCTTGCACGACGTTAAATATTGTAATAATGTGTATATCTTCCAACACCACGTCTTTTTCCCTTTTACTTGCTTGCTTACGATGGTTAGTATAGGGCATCACATTTCATTGGCATTCTTATGTTTTGCATCCATTTGTCTTGCATGCATATAAGGTTCAGTTCATCATGCTAACCTGATATCAATTGTTCAAATTCATTTACCTGAATACGTGCTCTCTCGCATGTTTTGAATAAATCATATGCCATGCTCATAGTTGAGCCTATAAAATACATAATGTGTGCATTGCATTAGTCATATTGCATAACTTAGGAACATGCATATTTTTCTAACTCTTTCATCTATTTTAGCTCGGAGTACTAAGTGAGCTTTTTATTGCTTTAGCATCTTGCATCGGATGTTTGTGTTGCCATGTCCAAAGCATAAATACCATGAGTCTAATTGCTTAAATGATGTAATTGTTTGAATGCTTGTGGATGAAGGCTAGATGCTTAAACTGGGATGGTTTGATTAAATGTCCATTTTAGCCCACTTTTTCAAGTGGCAAACTCATAAAACAAATTCGAAACAAGCCATGAGATCAAATGTTTCAATTCTTGCAAACTGGTCTATACCTTGTGTGCGCATCATGTTGGACAATCTTCACTGTATTTAAATAGATTAAATACTGATGTGTACTAAACAACAACCAGAATATAAAGAAATAAAGGAAAGGAGAGAATTTGTTTGATTACAAAAATCAAACTTGAAATAATAAATAAATAAATAAAAACAGATTTTATTTTGTTACAAAAACAAAATTAAAAACTGATTTTAAATAAATAATAATAACTCCGAAAATAAATTAAATAACTTACTTGATTAATTATTAAATATTATTTTGATCAAGTCCAGTGTTTGACACTGTGTCCTTAAGACAAATTCGTCCTCTCCACGGTGCTTTCAGAATGTGGACGTCTATCTCCCAGGATGAAATGATCAACTACAAACAATAGTAGCACTACAAATTGTTTGCCTAACGAATACACTAAGTGTTTACACTCTTTCTTTCAGAAATTAAATGCAGCAAAATGCAGAGATTTATAGCAGAAGATGGAGTATGAAAATTGGAGTAGAAATCCAAATGAGGGGATAGTCTATTTATAGGCAAAATTGTGGCTGTTAGTTTTGAATTAAACAGGTACAAAACCTGTTCAATTTAAACAGATAGGCACTGTTTGGACAGGTTGAAACCCGTTCGGTTTTGAATTTAAACAGATTTAAATCTGTTGGGTTCAAAAATGGAAGGGACCTGTTTGGGTGTACAGCAAAAAACTAGACCAGTTTATTTCCGGTTTAATTTGAATTCTGGATTTTATTTTACCAAAAAATAAAATTAAATTCAAATGTTTTTGGCCCAAAAGATAGGTATTGGACCGAACAAGCCCAACCCAACCACACACCACGCATACACGTCAAAGCCCAGTGTGACAACCCTCACCACTGATTAGTGCTAATCTATGATTAAGCATGTTAAATGATTGATTGACTGAATGTTCTGAACTGATTGATTGAATGTGCTAGTTTAAATGCATTTCTATCTGTTTGACTGTTAAATGATCTGTTCATGTATTATGTTTTAAACTGCAAATTGAAGGCCTTATCGGCGGCCGAATCCGGAATTGATTAGCGATATGTGCTAATTAGAATTTATATGATTTATGGCATGTTTAATTGAAATGTGATTTGGTATGATTGAATTAAATTAAATAAAGCTAAATTACATAAGTTAGACTTATTTACCCTTTTGCCACTTAGTGGCCTATCTCTATAACACTTTGAGACTTGATTTTATATCATTTCATCAGCCCATTTCTTGAGCCTAACCGACTAGAGAGAGAGATAGGAGATAGTTTGAGTTCAACAAGAATTGCTTGGAGAATTAGAAGATTTAAAGAGAGGATTGCATATTTGAGCTTCTAGACTTGAAATTCAAGACCTAAGGTAGGATAATTACCTTCTTATTTATGAATTCTAGTCTTATGTTGCATGGTTCAAGGAAGTTTAGAGATTGAAGTCAAGTTTTGGTTTAGATTGTTGAATTGAAGCTTAAATAATGCATGCATGTGCATATCTTGAAGTTTTAAGTTGTTTTCATGGGAAATTCTTGCATGCATGTTTACGTTTTGGTTGAAGTCCATGAATTCATCCTGTTTTTTAAGAAATAGACTCATTGGATCTTGTATTAAAAGCTTTGAATTCAATGAGATCATGCATGTTACATGTTCATTATGTTCTTGAAGTTTCCCTAGAAATTGTGTTTAATTGAACTACCTTTGGGCTTTGATTTTAGAAATTGATCTTTGAAACATGTCACATTATGAGTTTACAAGTGTTTTCTAGAAAATTATCCCAAAAGGATCGAATTTGATGCTTTAAAGTTGAGTTTTGAGCTTGAGGTTCAAATCTGGAAATTCCAGATTTTGGACTCACGCTCAAGCGGGGAACTCCACGCTCGAGCGTACACACTGAGTTCATGCAGTCCGCTCGAGCGGGGAAAGTGACGCTCGAGCGGGAAATGCATGTATCCAGTACTTTGCATGTGTTTACAGTCTACTCGAGCGAGGGAATGCACGCTCGAGCGAGGACTTGTGTCTTACGCTCGAGCGGGGGTCGAGCGCCCGTCGAGCATGAATTTCTTGCATCCAGTACTTTTGCAGTCCGCTCTAGCGGGGTAAGTCATGCTCAAGCGGATCTCCTTTGTCGGTATGTCTGCTCGAGCGGCGAAAGCCACGCTCGAGCGGGACCCCTGCTTTCTGCAAATTTTGAAAAATATTTTTAAGTGCATCTTTGCATCCTCATTCCATCCTAGGCATTCTTAGGCCTAGTTTAAGGCATCTTAATGAGGATATTGATATGGAACCACACCGAGGCAAATTAGGGATTAAGTTATTATTTCCCAACTGTGTAGTTTAGTGTGTGTTCATTCTGTAATTGTGTAGGGTTGGCATTCGAGGACGCTCTAGCTGCTTATAGCCCAGTGCTCTGTAAGTAACAATGTTGTAAAGATATGTTCAATCATGAATATTTTCTGAATGAACAACTGTACTGCTTTCTAGAATGATATTTCTTACTGAATGAATGTTTGTCCTATTTGTGAACTGTATTCGTGGTATCCATAGCAATTTACTGTTACTGTACTGTACTGCTACTGTCACAGAGATCTCTATCGGTTCTCATGTTTGGAACCACTACTATTTACTGATATGATGGCCATTAACTGACTGTTCGGTCTGTTAAGACCTACTGTATTGTTTTGCTATTGGATGTACCACATGACTATTACAGTTTCTGAATGACTGTTATGGCATGAAATATGAGCCGCAAACTGAATGACTGATATACTGATAAATGACTGTTTTCAATACTGAAAGGACATTCATTCTTAACCTCTTTACGCATATGTTATTCACTGGGCTTTAGCTCACTGCTCATATATATGTAGGTGTTCAAGCACCGGACCGTTGCTAGAAGCGTCAGGCTAAGCCCTTGTTTTGTCAAGCGAACCTTTGTGCCTCACTTCGAGGTTCCAAATCTGTTCAAGCTAAGGCTGCTTTTGGGGTGTCTCAGATTCGCCCTATCTGTCCCTGTTATGTATAGACTGAATGACATTTGTACTGTACTGTTATGGTGGGGATTTGGTCCCTAACCTGAATGCCTGTAAATGATGTATGTATATACTGTTTTTGTTCTGAATGTGAACATGTTATGAAATGTCTTTTTGCATACAAACTGTCACAGCTCATTGAACATCTTTTAATTACTGTTTTGGCTTCCGCCAGCCCCTGTACTCTGTATTACTGTTTTACTGTTAAGCAGGCCTTCGGTAATCTCGGATTACCGGCCGGTTACGGTGCTAAACCCATAGGGGCGGGTTTGGGGTCGTGACAGAGTGGTATCAGAGCGATATTAAACCACGAGTTATACCGCACACACGTGTCCAAATGAGCTATAGGATGTCCTAGAAAAGTAATTAGGGCATTACATGAGCATTGAAAAAGTGTGTGTGGCCATGATATGAATATATGTGCTAATGTGTTAACATGTTTAAAGTATGCAACTACCTATGTTTATTATTACTGTATTGCATATAGTGAAATGGATAATGCAAGAACTACTGATGAAACTAAATCATCCGAAGCCAGAATGGCGAGACTAGAAAGAACAGTGGAACTGTTGACCGAAGCCTTAAGACAACAACAACAACAACAGAACCAATAGCCCCCACCTCCTCCGGTACAGCCAGAACAGAATGTGAATGATGACATCATTGCTCTAACACAAAAGTTTAGTAAGATGAAACTGTCATCATTTCAGGGAGGCCTTGAACCATTGAAGGCCGAAGCGTGGGTGCTAGAAACTGAAAAATTATTTGAAGTGTTTCCTTGTTCTGAAGCACACAAGGTTCTATTGGCCACTTTTACCTTGCAAGAGGAAGCCAGAATGTGGTGGATGCTTGCCCGTGACACCGACACTGTTATGACTTGGGCTCAGTTCAAGGGAGCTTTCTTTGAGAAATACTTTCCACAGTGTGTCAGGGACCGAAAAGTGACTGAGTTTGAACAATTGAAATAAGGCACCATGTCGGTAGCAGAGTATGAATCTAAATTTACTGAACTCGCCAGATATGCACCGCACATGGTTGACACTGATTACAAAAAGGCTAGGAAGTTTGAAGGCGGCCTTAATGTAGAAATTCTTGACAAAATCAACGTTTTGAAATTGCTGAAATATGTGGATGTTCTTGATCGAGCAATAATAGCTGAGTCAAACATCGAAACATTGAAATAGACTGAAACACCAGCGTCTGAGTGGCGTGGTAAGAGACGGGGTTTTAAATTTAAGAAAGGCTGGAACAGTTCGTTGAACAAAAAGCAGAACACAGGGTCAACCAACAGTTCCAGCCAGGGAAATAGTTTCATACCGCCCTGTTCTGAATGTGGTAAGAAACATAAAGGGGTTTGTTATAAAATTTCAAGTGCTTGTTACAGGTGTGGAAGGTGGGCCACATGGTCAAAGATTGCCCTTCTACTCCTCAGGGCAATAATAAAGCTGCAACCAGCGCCGCAGCATCAACTGTTGCACCAAAACCTAATCCCAAAGCTACTGGAAAAGAGCCTATGAGGCAAGGCCGAGTGTTCGCACTTGTACCGGGAGACGTACAGAATACTGAGACCGTTGTGTCAGGTATACTCTCAATCTGTACTCAAAATGCTTATGTTCTGATTGATTCGGGGTCTACACATTCATATGTATCGCATGCTTTTTCGCGGAAATTAAATAGACCACTGGAACCTATGAACTATCTGTTAGCTGTATCTTCACCTGTTGGAGGATCCATGACATGTGCTTATATGTACCCTGCATGTGAAATTATTGTTGGGGATGTTCATTTGTATATTGATTTACTGCCTCTGAATATTGATCGTTTTGATGTGATATTGGGAATGGACTAGTTAACAAAATATCATGCTACCATAGACTGTGTAATAAAACAAGTTGTTTTCCGTCTACCCGGACTGCCTGAATTTGTGTTTAACGGAGTTGGAGTAGTACCTCCCCCGTATCTGATTTCATCCATGAAAGCTTTTAAGCTGATTAAAAAGGGGTTTAAAGGATATCTGTGTTGTGTATTGACTGTACCTACTGATGCTAAAACTGATGTAAACAATATTCCTATAGTCAGAGAATTCCCAGATGTTTTTTCAGATGATTTGCCAGGAGATTTGATTGATAGGGAGATTGAGTTCACCATTGATGTGATTCCGGGTACACAGCCAGTATCTAAAGCTCCTTACAGAATGGCACCTACCGAACTGAAAGAATTGAAAATTCAACTACAGGAACTGTTAGATAAGAAGTTCATCAGGCCCAGTACTTCACCGTGGAGCGCTCTAGTTTTGTTTGTGAAAAAGAAAGACAGCTCACTGAGACTCTGCATTGACTACCGTGAAATGAACAAGGTCACAGTGAAAAATAAATATCCATTGCCTCGCATTGATGATTTATTTGACCAGTTACAGGGTGCCCAAGTTTTCTCCAAAATTGATCTTAGATCTGGATATCACCAGTTGAAAGTCAAGACAGGGGACATCGAAAAGACTGCCTTTCGAACGAGGTATGGACATTACGAATTTCTTGTTATGCCTTTCGGAGTTACCAATGCACCTGCTGCATTTATCGACCTTATGAACAGAATTTTCAAACCATACCTTGATGAATTTATAGTTGTTTTCATAGATGACATTTTGATTTATTCCAAAAGCACGGAAGAACATAAACATCATTTGAACATTGCCCTACAGACCCTAAGAGAACAGAAACTTTATGCAAAACTAACTAAATGTGAATTCTAGCTAGATAGTGTAATGTTTTTGGGACATGTGATCAGTAAGGATGGTATTACAGTTGACCCACAGAAAATTGAAGTAGTAGTGAACTGGCCTAGACCGACAAATGTTACCGAAGTCCGAAATTTTCTAGGCTTAGCCGGGTATTACAGAAGGTTTGTCAAAGATTTCTCCAAAATTGCCCTACCACTGATACAGCTGACTCAGAAGGGGATATCATTTGACTGGACCGATCAGAGGAAATCAGCTTTTCAAGAGTTGAAAACTCAACTAGTGACTGCACCGATTCTCACCTTACCCTCAGGTACGGATGGTTATGCTGTATTTAGTGATGCTTCTTATAAGGGTTTGGGATGTGTTTTAATGCAGAATGGTAAAGTTATTGCATATGCTTCCTGACAACTGAGACCGCATGAAAAGAACTACCCGACCCATGATTTGGAACTTGCTGCAGTAGTGTTTGCACTGAAAATTTGGCGTCACTACCTTTATGGGGCAACATGTGAAGTATACACCGACCACAAGAGTTTGAAATACTTCTTCACACAGAAAGAACTAAACATGAGGCAGCGGAGATGGTTAGAACTGATAAAAGACTATGACCTGCAAATTTTGTACCATCCAGGAAAAGCTAACACTGTTGCTGATGCACTGAGTCGGAAATCGATTGGAAATTTAGCCTGTTTACTCACCGGGCAGAAAGAATTGCTATGTGACCTTGAAAGACTTGAAATTTAGATTGTTTTGCGTGAACAAGGTGGAATCCTAGCTGTTATTTCTGCTTAACCGGCACTGATTGAAGAGATTAAAGAGAAGCAGTAACAAGATGACTCCTTGAAGAAGATCATCGAAGAACGATAGTCTAAACCGAGGGCGGATTTCAAATTTGAGAATAATGTGTTGAAATTCCAAAGAAGATTGTGTGTACCGAGTGATTCTGAACTGAAAAGAAGAATTCTGCAAGAAAGCCACAATTCAAAACTGTCTATCTATCCAAGAAATACAGAAATGTACCAAGACTTGAAACTGAATTTCTGGTGGCCGGGAATGAAGAAAGAGATTGCTGATTTTGTATCGAAATGTCTTCATTGCCAACAAGTTAAAGCTGAACATCAACGACCCGTAGGCTTACTGCAACCCTTACCAATGCCGGAGTGGAAATGAGAACATATCACTATGGATTTTATTGTTGGTTTACCTCGCTCCAGTAAAGGTATGGACTCAATTTGGGTTATTGTTAATAGACTGACTAAATTTGCTCACTTCTTACCTGTCAAAACAATCTATAATGCGGACAAATTGGCCATAATCTATATTGATGAGATTATTAGATTGCATAGAGTGCCTGTATCTATTATTTCTGATAGGGACTCGAAGTTTACATCGAGATTTTGGCAAAGCCTACAGACAGCATTGGGTACTGAACTGAGACTGAGTAGTGCATACCATCCTTAGACAGATGGCCAGTCAGAAAGAACTATTCAGACTCTGGAGGATTTACTGAGAATGTGTGTCCTTGATTTTCAGGGAAATTGGGAAAGCCACTTACTGTTGGCTGAATTTGCCTACAACAACAGCTTTCACTCGAGTATTAGAATGGCGCCTTTCGAGGCTTTGTATGGCAAGAAATGTCGCTTTCCTATCTGCTGGGCAGAAGTTGGAGATGGGCCTTTGCTTCGGCCTGAGATTGTACAAGAAACCACCGAAAAAGTGAAACTGATTCAACAGAGATTGAAAACCGCACAAAGCCGACAGAAAAGTTATGCGGATGTCCGAAGGCGAGACAGAAAGTATGAAGTAGGTGATCATGTTTTTGTTAAAGTGACACCGATGAAAGGCCAGACTCGCTTTGGAGTCAAGGGTAAGCTAGCATCGAGATATGTCGGACCGTATGAGATTATTGAGAAAATCAATCCGGTAGCGTATCAAGTAGCGCTTCCTTCTGAAATGGAGCATATGCATAACGTGTTCCACATTTCAATGTTGAGGGATTATCTTCGAGATCCCTTCCATGTGATTGAGCCTACCCGTGTAGTGCTAAGTGATGACTACACTTACGAAGAACGGCCTATTCAGATTGTGAACAGACGGATCAAGAACTTAAGGAATAAAGATATTCCGTTAGTGAAAGTTGACTGGAAAAACCATAGTGGCGTGTATGCCACTTGGGAAAGAGAAGACGATATGATCAAGAGATATCCTGGACTATTCCCACTGAATCCTGTTTTCTTCCAGAATGAAGGTAATTCGAGTTTGGAGGACCAAACTCTTTATAAAGAGGGGAGACTGTGACAACCCTCACCACTGATTAGTGCTAATCTATGATTAAGCATGTTAAATGATTGATTGACTGAATGTTCTGAACTGATTGATTGAATGTGCTAGTTTAAATGCATTTCTATCTGTTTGACTGTTAAATGATCTGTTCATGTATTATGTTTTAAACTGCAAATTGAAGGCCTTATCGGCGGCCGAATCCGGAATTGATTAGCGATATGTGCTAATTAGAATTTATATGATTTATGGCATGTTTAATTGAAATGTGATTTGGTATGATTGAATTAAATTAAATAAAGCTAAATTACATAAGTTAGACTTATTTACCCTTTTGCCACTTAGTGGCCTATCTCTATAACACTTTGAGACTTGATTTTATATCATTTCATCAGCCCATTTCTTGAGCCTAACCGACTAGAGAGAGAGAGATAGGAGATAGTTTGAGTTCAACAAGAATTGCTTGGAGAATTAGAAGATTTAAAGAGAGGATTGCATATTTGAGCTTCTAGACTTGAAATTCAAGACCTAAGGTAGGATAATTACCTTCTTATTTATGAATTCTAGTCTTATGTTGCATGGTTCAAGGAAGTTTAGAGATTGAAGTCAAGTTTTGGTTTAGATTGTTGAATTGAAGCTTAAATAATGCATGCATGTGCATATCTTGAAGTTTTAAGTTGTTTTCATGGGAAATTCTTGCATGCATGTTTACGTTTTGGTTGAAGTCCATGAATTCATCCTGTTTTTTAAGAAATAGACTCATTTGATCTTGTATTAAAAGCTTTGAATTCAATGAGATCATGCATGTTACATGTTCATCATGTTCTTGAAGTTTCCCTAGAAATTGTGTTTAATTGAACTACCTTTGGGCTTTGATTTTAGAAATTGATCTTTGAAACATGTCACATTATGAGTTTACAAGTGTTTTCTAGAAAATTAGCCCAAAAGGATCGAATTTGATGCTTTAAAGTTGAGTTTTGAGCTTGAGGTTCAAATCTGGAAATTCCAGATTTTGGACTCACGCTCGAGCGGGGAACTCCACGCTCGAGCGTACACACTGAGTTCATGCAGTCCGCTCGAGCGGGGAAAGTGACGCTCAAGCGAGAAATGCGTGTATCCAATACTTTGCATGTGTTTATAGTCTGCTCGAGCGAGGGAATACACGCTCGAGCGAGGACTTGTGTCTTACGCTCGAGCGGGGGTCGAGCGGGGGTCGAGCGCCCATCGAGCATGAATTTCTTGCATCCAGTACTTTTGCAGTCCGCTCTAGCGGGGTAAGTCACGCTCGAGCGGATCTCCTTTGTCAGCATGTCCGCTCGAGCGGCAAAAGCCACGCTCGAGCGGGACCCTTATTTTCTGCAAATTTTGAAAAATGTTTTTAAGTGCATCTTTGCATCCTCATTCCATCCTAAGTATTCTTAGGCCTAGTTTAAGGCATCTTAATGAGGATATTGATGTGGAACCACACCGAGGCAAATTAGGGATTAAGTTATTATTTCCCAACTGTGTAGCTTAGTGTGTGTTCGTTCTGTAACTGTGTAGGGTTGGCATCCGAGGACGCTCTAGCTGCTTATAGCCCAATGCTCTGTGAGTAACAATGTTGTAAAGATATGTTCAATCATGAATATTTTCTGAATGAACAACTGTACTGCTTTCTGAAATGATATTTCTTACTGAATGAATGTTTGTCCTATTTGTGAACTGTATTCGTAGCATCCATAGCAATTTACTGTTACTGTACTGTACTGCTACTGTCATAGAGATCTCTGTCGGTTCCCATGTTTGGAACCACTGCTGTTTGCTGATATGATGGCCATCAACTGACTGTTCAGTCTGTTAAGACCTACTGTACTGTTTTGCTATTGGATGTACCACATATGACTATTACAATTTCTGAATGACTGTTATGGCATGAAATATGAGCCGCAAACTGAATGACTGATATACTGATAAATAACTGTTTTCAATACTGAAAGGACATTCATTCTTAACCTCTTTACGCATATGTTATTCACTGGGCCTTAGCTCACTGCTCATATATATGTAGGTGTTCAAGCACCGGACCGCTACTAGAAGCGTCAGGCTAAGCCCTTGTTTTGTCAAGCGAACCTTTGTGCCTCACTTCGAGGTTCCAAATCTGTTCAAGCTAAGGCTACTTTTGGGGTGTCTCAGATTCACCCTATCTGTCCCTGTTATGTATAGACTGAATGACATTTATACTGTACTGTTATGGTGGGGATTTGGTCCCTAACCTGAATGCCTGTTAATAATGTATGTATATACTGTTTTTGTTCTGAATGTGAACATGTTATGAAAATTCTTTTTGCATACAGACTGTCATAGCTCATTGGACATCTTTTAATTACTGTTTTGGCTTCCGCCAGCCCCTGTACTCTGTATTACTGTTTTACTGTTAAGCAGGCCTTCGGTAATCTCGGATTACTGGCCGATTACAGTGCTAAACCCATAGGGGCGGGTTTGGGGTCGTAACACCCAGGCCCAGCCCAGCCCACTCGACCGACCGGACAGACAGCAGTGGCGGCGCGCGTGCGTGTGTGTGGTTATTTTTGGGTCCAATGGGTCTAGCCCATTTTGCCCATAACCTCTCTCTCTAAAACACTTGGGTACCCCTTGGGGCACACCCCAAGTACTAAACCCATGGCTTATAAACTCATTCAAAACTTCCCACCAAATCAATATGGGACAAGCCTTATTCAACCCTTTAAGGATTTTCCACAAAAACTCCATTTCCATGGAGTATACTTTGGCTTTAATTTTCTAGTCACTCGGTACTGGTTTTGAACAACCAAATATACCACGTGAATCACAACGCGGCATAGAACACATTACCACTTTGACCCGCAAAAATCGACGCACGGGTCCCACCTAAATAATAGACCAAACTTAGGAAAAAATTCTAGTTTTACCCAGAATTTTATAACCATTTCCAACACATCACATAGTAATATAGTTAATAATCCGAACAAGGGCATATAATGTAAATAAGAAACACATCATGCTTAATTCATGGCCTTCCCCTCTCGTACCTAAGTTCTCGAGCCGAGACACTTTGGTGATGACAGACTAATGGCCTTTAGCACGAGTCTCAGGTTTCCTAAATTTCCCAAAAATATTTAGGTGGCGATTCTGAAATCTAGCAAAGCAGCCCATTTTTGGCATTTGATTCAAGCATCGATTTTCCAAAAAGAATTGCTGGATTTAGACTCTTTTTGTGTTTCCACTATTTCACATTACACTTGTGAAATCAAATTCAGAACTACAAGTGGAGTCCAAATTGTAGGGCTATTCCCCTTCAAAAAGGAGCGCAGAAAGTTGGGCTACACTAACCCTCCTTGATTTTTAGGCTTAATTAGCTCCTGCCTCTCACCAAATGTACTTTCCTCCTAACATCACTACTGCCCCAAAGAAACATAGCCTACAATTTGTCAATTGTCTTCACAACTCCCTTAGGCATCTTAAATATAGATATATAATAGAAAGGTAAACAAGCCACAACCGACTTAATCAACATTAGTCTTCTTGCAAAAAACAACACCTTCCTCTTTAAAAAAGACAGCCTCTTCCTTACTTTATCAACCACAGGCTGCTATATGGACTTGCTTCTAGGATTGGCTCCTAAAGGTAAGTCCAAATACATTAAAGGTAGCTTCTTGCTGTGGCAATTTAACTCATCTGCAAAAGCCTATACCTCACTATAACTATTTGACTTGATTCGTTTACTGCCTTACTCCTAAGTTTTTGCCTATATCATATGATATGATGCCAATGAGTTTGATAAAAATGTGATATCTATATTATTCAATTTCACTAAGTTACAATATTATCAATATATATAATAAGCTTTCCTTCTATCTCTCTAACAAAGACTCTAACAAACTAATTGCCTATCAATTACAACTGGATCAGATATTTGTTTAATCTTGCTAACATTTATGACACCACATGCCATGTGCTGCAGCTACAGCTGCAGCCGCAGTCGTAGTCGTGGCCTAGGCTGCATGACAGTATGCTTAGCTTGATGTTGACAACACACTTGGTTACTAGAATAAAGCTGCACCAGGTTTGACTTGTGTATGTCTAGATGATCACTCTTGGACTTATTTGATTTATGATGCACCTGTTTTGTCTCTGATTTGGACTAACTTAGTTGCTTTAATGGTAACTATTTATCAGGCCCTCTCAAGCTAAAAAGGGAGGCATTCACTTGGAGCTTGGACTATAGATAGTGAAACTGAGAAAGATGCAAGGCTTTAGTGAAGATATCTACGAGCTACATAGAGGAGGAATTATGTTTGATCTAGAGAAACTTGGAAATAACTTTTTCTCTTAAAAAATGATAGTCAATCTCTATGTGTTTGGTGCAGGCATGGAACACCAGATTAGATGCCAAAGAAATAGCATACATGTTATCACACCAAAGAGTAGGAATAGAAGGAGAAGATATGGACATTTTTGTGAGAAGTATGGAAATCCAAGAAGTTTTAACAAAAGCTTGAGCGAAAGCCCTATATTCTGCTTCAGTGAAAGACTGAGCCATTGCAAGTTGTTTCTTAGCCTGTCAAGAGACAAGATTGTTTCCTAGAAAAACACAATAACCTGAAATAGATCTTCGATCAATGTGATCCTCAGCTCAGTCTACATCAGAGTAAACTTGAAGATAAAAGGAACCATGACTAAAATGAAGACCATATGATAGAGTAACCTTAAGATACCTAAGAATTTGTTTAACAACTGCAAAATCAGCTAAAGAAGGAGACCGCATATATTGACAAGCCATATTGACAGTTATAGCAAGATCAGGCCTTGTGATGGTTAAGTATTGAAGGGCTCCTACAAGACTTCTATATAAAGGATTGTGAAAGGGCAAAGAAAAATCAGGAGAAGAAGAACAACATAATTTGACAGATAAAGGAGCGGAGTATGGTTTACACTCAGTGAGACCTACTTTAGCCTAAATCTCATTAGCATACTTCTGTTAAGTAAGAAAAAGACTAGAAGAAGTAGGATGAACAACTATACCCAAAAAATAAAAGACTACACCCAAATCTTTAAGAGCAAAAATTGAGTTTAATCTAGAAACAAAAGATTGAATATGAGAACTAGAATTACCAGTCAAAGAATATCATCAACATATACAAGAAGATAGGAAATAGTAGAAGAAATTTTTTGGATAAAAAAAGAGTGATCACATTGACTGTGAATGAAACCAATGGAGAGAAGAAAGGAAGAGAAAGTGGTTTACCAAGCACTAGGAGCTTGCTTCAGTCCATAAAGAGCTTTATTCAACTTATAGACAAAAGATGATTGAGTAGAGCACAAAAGCCTAGCGGTTGCTGCATATAAACATCCTCAGAAAGAGTGCCATGAAGAAATGCATTTGAGATATCCAACTGTATAATGGGCTAGTTGAAGTGAAGAGCTAAACAAAACATAATCCTTCTTCCTGCAAAAAAACCTTTAGCTACAAGCCTACCTTTAATGTATTTGGCAATAGACCCATCAGAGTGCCTTTTAATTCGAAACACCCATTTATATCCTATAACATGATGAGTAGAAAAAAGTGGAACAAGAGTCCAGGTTTGTTGTTGTTGTAAGGCTATAAACTCATCTTGCATAACAGCTAGCCAATGGGGGGATTCAAGAGCTTGTTTATAGGAGGTAGGTTTAGTTTCCAAATTAGAGAAAAGAGTAGTAGCAGCAAGACAATGATAAGTAGAGGCCTTAGACCTTGTGATCATAGGATGAGTATTAGAAGGAGCACCAGAATGAGGAGGAGGTAAAAGAGGAGAAAATGCTAAAAAGAAGGAGGAGGTAAAATAAGAATGGTTAAGGAAATGCCAAGAATATTAGACAAAACAAGTTGAGAAGAAGTAGAGGAACAAGATGAAGAAGAAGAAGATTGAAAAAAAGAAGAAGGAGTGGAAAAAGACAGAGGTACACTAGAAGCTAAGGAAAAAGGACTAGAAATAGAAGAAGACCAAAAGAAATTCTGAAAATGAGACAATGTGGAAAGAGAACTGGTAGAAGAAGGAAAAGAGTGAGGTAAGGAAAAAGAAAAAAAGAGTTTCATCAAAGGCCATATGCTAAGACATGTAGACGGTACCTGTAACAGGATCTAGACACCTATAGCCCTTCATAGAAGAATGATAACCAATAAACACACAAGGAAGAGACCTAGGATCAAGCTTATGAGAGGTATAGGGTCGAAGCCAAGGATAACAACAACAACCAAACACCTTGAGAAAAGAGTAATCTGGAGGCATACCAAACAAAAGTTGAAATGGACTAAGATAAGGAACTTGAGACCTAGGCAACCTATTTATAAGATAGGTTGTAATGGAAACAGCTTCAAACCAATACTTGAGAGGCAAGAAGGATTAATGGAGTAAGGTGACAGCAGTCTCAATGAGATGCCTGTGCTTTCTTTCAGCCAAACCATTCTAAGAGGGTGTATGTGGAAAACTAAACTGATGCATAAGACCATTGTCTTTGAAAAATTGTTGGAACTTAAGATTGCTATCTTTCCTCCACCATCAGTCCTTAGAATTTTAGGAGAAATGGTAAATTGTTTTTCAACAAAAGTTTAAACTCAAGAAACCTAGCATAGACTTCACTTTTGGAAGGTCACATGTCACGTTAACGAAAAGTACACCAAGGAGTTTTAATTTTTTTAGAGTGTCACAACATACTTGCCACATTGTTACATTTAAAAAAACAACTCCGCTACGTAGCTCGAATGCGTGAGAGCTCGAATCCTCCGAAATCCCAAAACGACATTGTTTTGGGATTTTTTTTTTTTTTTTTTCTTTTTTCCTTCTCGTTTGTCTGAAAGAAAAAGAAGAGGAGGAGGAGAGGAGAGAAGAAGAAGAAGATCTGAAATCTAACCCACTTTCCTTCATTTTCCTTCAACCACAAAATTGAACACAAAATTGAAACCCATCACAAAACTGAAATCAAAATCACAATCAAACCCACCCACAGATCTGGATCTACTAGAAAAAAAAAATTAACAAAATCTTCATCAACACATCATCATCAACAACAACAACATCTTCATCAACATCACCATCATCAACACATCATCTCCATCTTCAGAGCCAAAAAAAAAAAGAGAGAGAGAGAGCAAAGTATGCGTCCATCACCGTCCACCGTCGCACCCTCCATTACCGTCGCCCCACCCAGCCATCACCGTCGCCTCTCTCTCTCTCTGTTTACGTCTCTCTTCTCTCCTCCTCTCTCTTTCTCCTTTTCTCTCTCTCTCTCTCTCTCTCTCTCTCTCTCTCTTTGCCTCACCCTCTATGTGTTCATATATAAACGGAGAAAAAAAAAAAAAAACATTGCCAAAACGATGTCGTTTCGGGATTCGGGGGATTCAAGCTCTCACTCATTCGAGCTCTCATGCATTTTCCTTAAAAAAAATATACTAAGGAGTTTTTATTTTATTTTTTTAGAGTGTTACATCGTACCTACCATGTTGTCATATTTGAAAAAAGTACATTAAAGATGAGTAAAAATTTTAGAGTATCATATCATACCTGCTACGTTATCCTATCGTTGGAGTGTAACATTAATATCTGCCATATTGAAGTATCACACCATACCTGTCACACATTCCAAGAAAAAAAAAACTTCTCTAATTAACTAGTGAGGGTATATCTGTCTAACCAATACCCATCCACATTTGAAAAAGGACTTACTGGTCACACATTAAACCTAATCCAACCTAATAAGGATTCCTCAATTAACCATTTAAAACGTAGGATCAAATGGTACAGAAGTTCTCAAAATAAGACTTTCAAATAAATTTCCCTTTATTGTATTCATTGTTAATTCCATTAAGATAAAAAATAAAAAAATAAACGGTGAACTCAATTGTCATGATTACTTTCATGATTACGAGTTTATTCTGAATCTATTTTGATGATTCAAACTATTTAAAATGTAAATCATGTAATTAAATTATTTATATATAAAAAATAAAGATTGAATATCAATAGTTACTTGATCAGATCATAGTTTAAAAAAATGATGACAAAGATGATTTCAAAAATAAATTATCCATTTCTTTCATACAAATATAAAATGACCAAGCAACTACCGAAATACGATTAAATTTTTTTGCATAGATCTTCTACAATTTAAGCCTCACAAGTTAAATGATTTAGATTTTCAAGACGAATACAGAGCAAGCTTACACCGGTGAAAATTTGATACAAAACTTGGATTAGATAGAAGTTTGATTCTTCCATTGAGTAACTTAGTGGTTTGAAGTTATTGGGAAATAGTTAAGTGGGGGGTTTTGTATTCAACTCTTGCTTCTCAATTAATGATTATGCAAGAGAACGTTGACTAATTAACATTTTAAATTTCAAAACAATTAATAAATGTGTTAAAAACTCATAACGGTGTAACAATTTATAAATTGTAAAATTTGAATTTTATGATGTGTTGAAATCTTATTTATTGAAATGAAAAAGCTTTATTCCAAACATTCAATAGAGAGATTTTAATCCACTTATGACTTATCTTTTGTTACAAGTACATCAAGTATATCTAGGGTTTATTATCTTAAAATAAATAAATAAAAATATCCCACCCATTTAATTTTCTAAGACAATAATTAGGCCTCGTTTGGGGAGTGGCTATTTTAGCCAAAAAGCCAAAAAGCCAACTAAAACTTGTCACATCACCCCTCTACTTTTCTGCACATCTTTTCGTAAAAAGCCAAAAAGTTACTAAAATAGCCTATTCCCAAACGAGGCTTACCTTTTTCTTGCATGTCATCATGTTGTTCACGTCTAAAAATATGTGTGTGTATATATATATATTCTCTTATATAAACTTTTATAAGGCTTAATCCACTACTCGAAGGGAAAAAAGAATTAGGCTTAATAAAGGGAGCTACTATTGGGCCATCAGGATTGAAATTATCACATCTTTAGGGGTTGTTTGGAGTGTCTTAAATAAGTGTACTTTTTATCTTTTTGGACTAAAAAATTGAGGAAAAAAATATAGATATTTGGATTAACTTTTTAACTTTTTATGAAAAAATGTGTATTAAAAAATTGTATAAATTAATGTGTAGGAAAAAATTAGGATTGGGAGTTGTGCAGCCGTAATTTTTGACTTTTGGTGAATAGTGATAACTTTTTAACTTTTTGAGTAACTTTTTAGTTTTTTGACTTTTTGGCAACTTGCCAAACTTGGCCTTAGTTTGCCAATGATACTATTCTTTTCTGCGACGCAAAGTGGGATGAGATTGTGAATTTCAAAAGGATTCTTAGATGCTTTGAGCTAATGTCGAGTCTAAAAATAAAAATTCACAAAAGTACGGTGTGCGGAGTAGGGATTAGTGAGGAAATTGCACTACTTAAGCCAAAAATTACCTCTAAGAAAGAAGACTTGGCAACCTATGGTGGATAAGGTTAAGGTTAAGGCTAAGGCTAAGGCTGAATTAGCATTATGGAAAACAAAGTTACTGTCCTTTGCTGGTAGGCTAACTTTGATAAAGTCTGTACTTGATAGTCTTCCTGGTTATTATGTTTCAATCTTTAAAATATCTAAAGGAGTAGCAAAGGAAATTGACAAGTTGAAGGTTGCTTTCTTATGGGGTAGTTCAGAGTTAAGAAGGAAGTGTCACTTGGTGAAGTGGAAGGAAGTAACAACGAGCAAAGATCAAGGAGAGTTAGGTATAAGGAGGGTAAGTGATATAAATGATTTTCTATTAGCTAAGTGGTGGTGGCGATATGGGGTGGAAGATAAATCACTGTGGAAGAAAGTTATCATTAGCAAGAATGATGCAGAAGGGGGAAGGTGGTTACCAGTGATGGAAGTGGTTGGTAATGAAGCTAATGTTTAGAGTGATATCTTGAATGTAACAAGGACTAATTATGGTTTGTTTGATTTTTGTGTGTCTAATTGTAAGATTGTGATCGGAGGTGGGTGTAGGATTGATTTCTGGCATGATAGATGACTCATGAATTTACAATTAAAGTGGAGTTTCCCAGGTTGTTTAGGCTATCTATGGAAAAAGAAGGCAAATTGAGTTCTTTCATGCAAAGGAGAGATAGATCAAGGAATTGGAAGCTATTGTTCAGAAGATCACTATTTGCTTGGGAGGAAAAGGAGGTCAGAAGGGTGTTAGTGTTGACAAGGGATGTACCTAGGCTTAATGTAGAGCTACATGATTCAATCAAGTGGACTACATCTCCCTCTGGATAGTTCACTGTGGCATCAGTTCGAGAATGGCATGAATTTAATCAAGGCCCTAGACTGTGAGTTCCTAGGCTAATATAGAACAATGTGACACCACCAAAAGCACAGTTCCTGAGTTGGTTGGCATGGAAAGGGAGGGTTAAAACAGCTAGTCTAATACAGAGGTTAGGGGTATTAAGTAGTGTAATGAAGAATGTGTGTCCTTTTTGTAAGTCTAAAGCAAAGTCTGTGGATCACATTTTTTGCAGTGCCTTGAGGTTTGGAAGGTATGGTCAAATTTGCTACGATGGTGGGGATTATGTTGGATTACACCTGCTAGTGATGCAGATTTGGAGGCTTGTACTAGTTGTATTGTTGTGATCACTTTGGAGGTTAAGAAACGATTGTGTCTTCAATGGGTGCAACCCAATATGGAGGAGCTTGGTGTAAAAGTACGGATTAGGTTGTGGATTAAGTCTAATTTGACTACATCCCCTATTCGGTACATGATATTGTGGATAATCTGAACCAAATCAAGCTATGTCTATGAGGCGATTGATTGTGGGTGATTAGAGTGTGGCTAGATTGTTTTGTCTTGTTTGATTTGTGTAGTTGCTGATTTCTTGGGGTGTGTTTTGCTTATGTCTTGGCTGTTTACTTGCTAACTCTGGATTTGATACTGTCATATGATTGTGTTTGTTTCTAGGTGCCAACCTAGTTAGGATTTGAAAGATTAGCTCTAATGATGTTAGCACCATTCTCCCCCCTCCCCACTTTATTGATGTAATTTTCTTCTACTTTGTATTGGTTATCTTCATCAATAAAGGTCTCTTTTTTGTTGATAAAAAAAAAAAAATCCCTCTTTCCTCTCAATACATATATAATCATTGACATTATTAGAATCTAAACGATGCAATATAAACAAAATATATCTACCAAAATAAAAATATGGTCATTTATATCTAGTGTTGAAAATAAAAAATAAAACCATCATTACTATTCATAATTATAAAAATGATATTGTCATATAATTTTATATATTTAACATTTTAATTTTTTTTGAATTGAAGTCACAGCTAGATTTTAAAAAAAAAATAATTGGTCAATCGGTAAGTAAGAGAGTAATTATAAATATAAAAGGTATTATAACAAACTGACCACTTACTCAACAACTATTACAAGCCTAAAATAAGAGTTGAATCTGAAATCTTACACGTGGTGCTACACAACTACCTAACCGAAGACCCAGGTTTAGAGCCTGGTTGAAGTCAAGCTCAAAATAAAAGTTAAACCTAAAACCTCACGCGTGGTGTTACACAATCACTAAGCCAAAGGCTCTAGTTAAAGTCGTAGCTAAATTACGTTGGCCGATTAAACATCACGGATCGAAGTTGATGAAACTAACAAAAAAAATAAAAATAAATAAAATTTTAAGTAGACACGCAACAATGATGTTTAATGAGTCACCATGCATTAAAAAATGCTAATTGTATAGAGGCTGATTAGCTTATTGAGGAAACAAATAGCCTAATATGTGTATAGTTTATACATATATGGGTGTCTCTTGAAGCAAATTGAAGAGAAAATCGACTTGCATCTTTATATTTGTGGCCCAAAATTAATCTTGAATTGTCATAGAAATTTGTGAACGAAAAAGAAAATGGGAAATGAGATATAAATTAAGATTTTTTTTACAAATTTTTTTGTAAATTCATTAACATGAGAGAAACATAAGGGGTATCATTTCAGTTTTTTCATTTTTATTTTTAATTTTTGTGTTGTCAAAAGTAAAAATAATGAAAACTTAACACTCCCCCCCCCCCCCCTTTTTTTTTTAATTTTTAAATTTTAGCACAAAACTAATTTTCAAAAATTCATAAATAACTTTTTGGTATTTTTTAAAAATAGAAACTAAAAACAGCCTAAGACTATTGCTAGTATTGAAAAATGTGTAAAAAGTTTATTAAAATTATAAATATTTTAGTATTTTGTATTAGTAAGACCATTTTCAAAAAGTAATTTGCTTTAAAAAATTTCCAAAAAGTACTTTTAAAAATTGTTCATCATTTTATTTTCAAAAAATGAAAACAAAAACCAAAATGATCACAAACAACAAGTTACTCTTTTCTGGTTAGTATTAAAACTTGGTTATCAAATGTGGTTTTGTTTGTTTTACCTATCAAAGATATAGAATCAACCTTATCCACTTGTTCTTGTTTACACCAACTACGAAATTTGGGATATTCAAATCCTTTATATTAACAATTTTTATTTTAAATTTGCAACCCTTATTCATTAGAATGAAGATCGTCATTCCAAACTCGATATAAGACTTGTTTGATTTTCATTCTTGTAAATTAAAAGTTAATAATACAAAAGAAGAAACTAAAACTTATCTCCCTTTGTTTTTCAATAATAAACATTTTTCAATTTATTTTAAATATTTTTGTCTAAAAAAATTGTAAACAAAAATTACACCAAATACACTAATACAAATTGAAGTGGAAAAAAATCTCATCAAACAAGAAAATCCTTATTCTAGAGGATTAAGAAGAGAATTATCAAAGAAAAACAAATGAACAAGAAAACAATATTATATTGTAGAGAAACAGTATAGTACACACCATTTAAAAAATGTGTATCATATAAACTTCATAATTAAAGGAAAAAATTATATGATTTCATACTTTTTAAGTTATAACTAAAAAAATATATCATAACCAAATAAAATATAAGGTATAACTAATAATAATGTCATAACTGAAGAAAAAAATTGATCGTAACTAAAAAGAAAATGACATAATTAGAGATACATCCTTTTTAAAAGTGTGTATGTTAGAATTTTCCAATATAAAAAATGTCATTTTCTTGTATGCTTTTACGACATGTATGATGTATATATAGGAAAATTCTAACATAAACACATTTAAAAAGATAAATACTATAATATTTTCCTTTGAAAAATATGTACCATCGTGTTTCCTATATGTATATATCTAATATCTCTCACTAGTCTCTCATTGATTAAAAAAATAATAATAATAAAAATAAAAATAAAAATTAAAAGAAGAGAAGTCTCTCTACTCTTGCTTTGAACATAATAAATAAATTCAGGTGAAATTGATCAACTTTGGCTTTTGAAACACCCTAGCGTGGTAAAAAATAAAATAATAAAAAAATGAAGTCTTCAATTTTTCTAATTTTTAAATGCCCTTCCTATGATCAATCTCTCAACTTGTATTTTGGAATGTGAAATGAATCAAATTATTTTAAATTTATTCATGTTCAATTTTTTAAAAAATTATTAAAAATTATTTTGTTATATAAATAAATCAATTTAAATATATTTTAAAATTTATTAACTTTTTGAGTTAGTCTATTAAAATAACTCAATTATTTGAATTAGCTTGATTAAAATTTTTAATTAAACTTAACTATTCAATACTCGATGACTTGGTTCATTTATAATTGTAATTCTAATGAAATGTGAAAAATAATATTAAATTAAGAAGAAGAAAAAATAAAGAGTGATGGTAGGAATTCTAAATATTTTACCAACATATTTATTAAATGTCTCACTTAAATGTACGATTCACACGAGACTCACATAATATAAATTCTATATCCATATAAATATTTAATAAAAATATTAATAAAATATTTAAAAACCCTAACATTTTCTAAAAATAAAACTTTAACCTTGTCAAAGATGAAGTTGGGCCCAGATGCACTGATTCATGATCTTAAACCAATCAATCATGTGCTACATAATCATTAACAATGCCTTACAAATTATCTCTCAATTGATTTCTTGGCTTCTTTTCTCTTTTTCTAACTTTTGATTGACAGTCCTAAGGTAAATTACAAATACTGAGATCTGATTAAAATATAAATTATTTTTCGTAGTTTTAAAAATTATATTTTATTTTTTGAGATTTTTAATTTTATAATAAATCATTTATTTTATTAATAAATTAGTAAATCAATTAACAGTTTTTACTGATATTAAAAATATATTTCAATTAATAATTTAATTAATTTTATTATTGTATAGGAGAATAATTATGAATTTTATTTTTTAGTTAATTTTGTTAAATAAAAAAAATCTAATAAAGGGATATTTATAATTTTCTAAATTACTGTGAGCAATCTATAATTGTAATTTACCCTTTATATAATTGTTTCCTTTGGTCCAGATCATATTGTGTCGTTTTCTGCTATTATGATTGAATTAAAAAAAATGTGTTTGGTTTCTTTCAAGTTTTCATCTTAATTTGAGGGAGCATTTGAGCTTGATAATCTTATTTTGAAACCGATTTCAGTAATCCAAACCGTTTACTTTTTAGGACATGTTAAGTAGAATATTCATGTAAAAAATCAAAATAATTAGACTTCAATAGTTGTATGTTTGAATTATATTTATTTTTAAAAAAATAGATAACAAATATAATTTTCAGAATAACAATTCATTTTGTGTAATATAAATTTCATTCAAACATATAGCTACAAATATCTAAACATCTTGATTTTTTACATGAATATTTTACTCAATAAATCCTAAAAAGTGAACGTTCGGATCACTGAAATCGGTCCCAAAACGGATTTACTTAACCCAAACATTCTCTCAAGTTAAAGATGAGTAATTTGAAAAAAGCTAAATCCAAAATGTGTATATATATATTTTTTGTTTTTTTAAGTTCAACTTATTTTCGTTTTTAATGTTTTTTTTTAGTTATATTGTTTTATTTTATTATTATTTTTTTTTTTTTGTACTTTATAGATTCATCCTGACTAGATGATTCTAAGAATTAAAAAATAATAATTTAATTTTGAAAAAAGTCTAAAAGGACAAAAACAAGCGAACTACGTAATTTAGGAATCAAATCCTTTATATTAACAACTTTTACTTTAAATTTGCAACCTTATTCATTAGAATGAAGATCTTCATTTTCTTCTTAAAAATTAAAAGTTAATAATACGTAAACAGAAACTAAAGCTTATCTTATCTTCCTCTGTTTTTCAATAATAGACATTTTTCAATTTATTTTAAATATTTTTGTCTAAAAAAATTGTAAACAAAAATTACACCAAATACACTAATACAAATTGCAGTGGAAAAAAATCTCATCAAACAAGAAAATCCATATTCTAGAGGACTAAATTCTAAGAAGAAAAGTGTCGCGGTATTATCAAAGAAAATAAATGAACAATAAAACAATATTATATTTTAGGAAAACACTATAGTATACACTATTTAAAAGTTGTGTATCATATGCATTTTATAATTAAAGAAAAAAATAATATAATTTCATATTTTTTAAATTATAACTAAAACAAAAACACAACATGAGGCATAACTAACAAATTCATGAGTCATAATTAAAATAATATCATAACTGAAGAAAAAAATTAGTCATTATTAAAAAAAAAATGACATAGTTAGATGTGCATCCTTTTAAAAGTGTGTATGTCATCATGTATATAATATCTCTCACTAGTCTCTCATTGATCAAAAGAAGGAAAAAAAAAGAAGTCTCTCTACTCTTGCTTAGAACATAATAAATAAATTCAGGTGAAATTGATCAACTTTGGCTTTTAAAACACCCTAGCATGCTAAAAAATAAAATAATAAAAAAATGAAGTCTTCAATTTTTTTTTTTTCTCTAATTTTTAACTGCCCTTTTTAAATTTACTCGTGTTCGATTTTTTAAAAAATTATTAAAAGTTATTTTGTTATATAAATAAATTAAATTTAAATATATTATAAAATTTCTTAACTTTTTGAGCTAGTCTATTAAAACAACTCAATTATTTGAACTTGGTTCATGGTTAGCTTGATTAGAATTTTAAATTAAACTTAACTGTTCAATACTCGATGACTTTGTTGATTTATAATTGTAATTCTGATGAGGTGTGAGAAAAACAATATTAAATTAAGAAGAAGAAAAAAATAAAACCTAACCTTGTCAAAGTGAAGTAATCTATATTGGGCCCAGATGCACTGATTCATGATCTTAAACTAATCAATCATGTGCTACATAATTATTAACAATGCCTTGGAAATTATCTCTCAATTGATTTCTAGGCTTCCTTTCTCTTTTTCCAACTTTTGATTGAGTCCCAACGTTTATTCTTTTTTTTTTTTTTTTTTAGCACAGTCCTAACCTTTATTCATATAAGGGTAAATTACAAATATACTCTAAAATTTGATTAAAATATAAATTATTTTTTGTAGTTTTGAAAATTACATTTCATCTTCTAAGATTTTTAATTTCATAACAAATCGCTCATTTATTAATAATAAATTATCAAGTCAATTAATAGTTTTTAATGATATTAGAAATATGTTTCAATTAATAATTTAGGTAATTTTATTATTGTGTAAGAGAGCAAATATGAATTTCATTTTTTAATTAATTTTGTTAAATAAAAAAATTTAATAAGGGGGTATTTGTAATTTTTCAAACCATATGGACAATATATACTTTAAGCAAACCTCAAGGGGTGTAATTGTAATTTACCCTTTATATTGTGTCGTTTTCTCCTAGTATGATTGAATTAGAAAAATGTATTTGATTTCTCTCAAGTTCTCATCTTAATTTGAAGGAGTGTTTGAGCTTGATAGGCTTATTTTGAAACCGATTTCGATAATCCAAACCATTCACTTTTTAGGACATGTTAAGTAGAATATTCATGAAAAAAATGAAAATAATCAAAACTTCGGAAGTTGTATGTTTGAATCAAATTTGTTTTAAAAAAATAGATGACAAATATAATTTTCAAAATAGCAATTCATTTTGTGTAATATAAATTTCATTCAAACATATAGTTACGGATATCTGATCATCTTAATTTTTTGTATGAATATTTTACTTAACGAATCTTAAAAAGCGAAACGGTTCGAATAACTGAAATCGGTCCCAAAATAGGTCTACCTAGCCTAAACGCTGTCTCAAGCTAAAATGGCTAATTTGAGAAAAACCAAATTCAAAATGTACATATATATTTTACTTTTTTTAAGTTCAACTTATTTTCATTTTTAATTTTTTTTTTTAAGTTATGCTAAATTTTTTTTAGTTTTTAGATCCATTTTGACTAGATGACTCTAAGGATTAAAAAATAATAATTTAATTTTGAAAAAAGTCTAAAAGGACAAAAACAAGCCAATTATATATATATATATATTTTTTCCAACTTGACTTAATTTTATTTATTTATTTTTTAAATTCATCTAGTCTAAAAAGAAATTTTAAAAAAATGCCGAAAATAAAAAAAATACCGCTTTTAATTTTAGCCAAATATGACAAATGAAAATGTTTATTCTATTACCAATTTCATTGGTCATATTAGCAGTGGCAAATGATTGTACAAATTCACAAACTATAAATCAATTTAATCTTTATGAGTTGGGCTGGGGCGAATTCTTGGGATAAACCTCAAGTTAACTTGAATCAACTGTTGGAATTAGTTATTTTAATTGATTTTTTGACTTTTTATATATAAAAAAATGTATAAAAGATAAAGAGAATAATCTAATAACTTATAATAATTTTTTAGTTTTTAGTTAAAAATCACAATTCCCATACAAGGTATATTACATAAATTTATATATCATATGTTCCATTATATAATAATAATAATAATAATTTTCATCCACTCGTTATCTTTGTACTTATAGTGATTAAAAAAAAAACTAATTTTTTAAGACTTTAATTTATAATGAGAAATTATAAAGTTCTTAAATTAATATGCAATTACAGTTTAACTCAAACCAACTTTAGTTTATTCAGATTGGGTTTGATTCAATTATGAATCTAAAAATTTGGAACTAATAAAAATTGATTTGATTTTAAATTTGACTTTAACCCTATTCATCCCCACTTCTAAATCACATTGGTTGAGTTTTTTATACTAAGCCAAAAAAAAATTATTATATTTTTTCTAAATAAAACTGATTCTTATTAGTCGCTCGATAAAACTTTCAAAAAGATGATTGAATTGCAAAACACTACCATGTGCATATAATTTTTTTTTAAAAAAGTGAAAAAAATATGTGTATTATGTGATTTAAAATAATTTCAAATATGACTCTATATAACACTGAAAATGGATATATCTCAACTACTCATTATACTTTTTTTTGTACATTTTATATATTTTAACTCTATGCAACTATTATTTCTGTTAATCACCATCATGCATTTATAGTGACTAAAATTAGTATTATTTATTGGGGAAATAGCAATTCAGTATAAAAGTATAAAAAATATTACATATCAATTGAAAATTTTATAAATATTTATAATTAAAATTCTAAACTTTTCCATTTATTTGTAGAAAAAAAAATTCAAAAGCCCATTGAGCAATATTTTGATTAATTTTTAATTATTTGATCCTAACCAAATCGTTTGACTAGCGGGAAGGCCTTCAAAATTTTCAAGGAAAAGAGGATTACCCTTAACATAATAAACTCACATGAGAAAATCATCACTAACATAAATTCTCATGGGAAAATCAAATAATCTTTGATTAGCACAATAAAAAAGTACCTTAAAGGTTTATTTTGATAGTCCAAAGTATGGTCACATGGTACTGTATAAGAGTACAATTGGTAGAAAATGCGGAGTATTGCTTATTTATATTGAATGATTGAAGAACATGAGAATACATAATAAATGGCGATTGGTGAAGGAGTATAGCCACGTAATACTTTGAGATTACTATATAATTTTTTGCAATTTAGGTAAATATTTAGGAATGTAAAAGAAAAGCAGATAGAAATATAAATTAAATATAGGTTAAATGTTTTTTTTTTTTTTCCCCACATTTCTCTATCCTTTTTCTTTCTCTTCCAAGATACAAATTTAAGATCCACACATTACATTATCTTTCTGCTACCTCAACTACTCATATAGGTAGGAAAAATGTAATCTATATGCATGTAGAAGAGATGCATGCAGAACCCATTTTCAACTAAACCAAGAAAGAACTTATCCATTCTTGAGAGAAAGAGTGAAGAGATTTGTGTTCCACCAACTCCACATCCTCAAACCTTATCCAAAACCCAACTTTTTCATCCATTTAAAAATTGTAGATACTCCAACTCTTTTTAAATTTTTTTCTTCGTCTTCTTTCGATGTCCCACTCACAAATATCTCACTTAACTTGATTTGCAAAACAAAACTCTCATACTCGTCAACTTTGGTGCCCTCAACTTGCACCATCCACAGACATTGTAAAAGCCTATATATTAGCCGTGTGTACACTTGATAGGTGTGTGGTTAAAATTATATAATAAAAAAAAT